>JAAWXA010000008.1:15733173-16049565 GCA_038090715.1 Florisuga fusca
CGGGGATGTCCGGGGGTGGCCGTCCGCGGGGTCCCGCGGGGCCGCCGGAGGGGAGCGCCGCTGTACCGGCCTGGAGCGCTCGGGCGGCAGCCTGGCGAGCAGGGGGAAGGGCTGCGGGGGGCTCGTGTTTCAAATTTGCTGCAGAAGGTAGGTGCTCCCATCCCAGCAGCAACGCGGCTTCCCTGCCCGCCCTGCTGCTGGCGGGGACGAGTGTTGGCGATACTAACGACTTCTAAAATTTTTGGGTTTTAATTAACAAAAAGAATTAAATCTGTGCTCTGTAGCTTTTCAGCTACTTGGTTCAATAGTGCTTTTCTTGCGAGGTGGAGACCTACATATTAAATGTTTCTTTCATAAGTAGGTAGCTGTAAATGGTTATTACTGTTGAAACCTCTTTCTTCAGTAGAACAGTGAGCTCTGAAGTGCCTCACTACAAAACATTTATCCAGACGACAGATTGTCCTGCCACATACAGCATGATGCAGCTTTTAGAACTGAGTTAGTGACAGTTTTGTGATGTGTAACACTTAATGACGCTTAGATATGCATTTGAACACGGATGGGTCTTCGTTCATAGGACATGCTTGTGTCAGAGCTTTGAGAAACATATTAAGGAAACCTATTAATTACACTCCTTGGTCTGGAAATATTTTTGTTGCTCTGTTTTAAGCAATGTGCTTTGTTTGGATTATTTTTAGATTATTAGACTAAAACATTTATTAGAACTAGGTGGTTTGTTTTAAATGTGGTAAGTCACTATTAATCAGTTAAAGCTTTTAGCTTCTTTTATGCCTTGGTTGAAGGTTCTAGTTCTGCAGATTTAATCCAATTTATCTAGATGTTATTTTGAATCTGTTCTAGATATCAAGGGATTAGATAATGATTGCTGTATTTCATTTATTGTTCAATTAATTTTTCTTGAATATTACACCAGAGAATGCCTGTTCTTTATTGGAAAACAAAGCCTAGCATTAATATAGGTTTGAATCTCATCTCTTCCTCTTAAACTGAAAAAGTATGTTGCTTTGCTTGGCTGAATTTCCTGCTCACAATTTCTACAGCTAATTAATAAAAGAAACTAAAGACTGTAGTAAAAATAATCCCTAGCCAGTGGAGTTATGTGAGGGTTGTGTAAAAGTGAAAGTACTGTTACTAGTCAACATAAAGTTTTTAGAGAGCTGAAGGGGCTTGAAAGACCACTTTGGAAAACCCAGCCTGTCTTCCAGGGAATTTATCTAAATATCAAAAGAAATAGTGTTGTTTTTTTTTTTTAATAAGTTTTGATGTTTGATTTTAAAGCTCTGTCACTTCAGATACACATTTACTGAAAGCTTAGGGGTGGATTTTGCTGAAGTCTTGGTGTGTCGTTATCTTCATGCTTTAAGTCTTGACCAGGCCCAGTTTAAACCTGCTTTGTTTCCTCTTTCTTTTCCATCCACTCCTATGAGCGACTGCTGCTGCCTGTTTAGGAGGTGGTGGTACAGGAGTAGTGCTTTCTTCGGTGTCCGTGCAGGACTAAAGTAAATATGTACCTGTTTTCTTAGACAATACAACTATAATGATCATATGCTTTTGTGTCAGATGTGCTTAAATTTTTCAAAGTTTTTGTATCTTAAACATTATTAAAATGAGTTTAATAAGTTTGCATTTTAAATTTAAAAAGGGATGTACTCCACACTTCCTTTTTCTCAAAAACCTCCTGTGTTTTCCTGTCTCAAAACCAAAATCAGCATACCTCCCATCGTCTTCATGAATGATTGATTTAAGGCTGTATAATAAAGATTACCTTTGAGCTTCTAATGTTAAAAAAAGTTATTTTATTTCACTTCCTCTATGAGGAAGCACCTCAGTGTCAACATTAAAGTGTTTTTTAATTCTTAGGAGATAGCTGTTTCTAGAAAATCAAATGCATTGGTGGTCTACTGTTTAGGCTTAAATATACTCTTCAGGAAGATGGGGACTAAAGAAGCAAGAATCCATCTGAAGACTTGGCAATGATGCTTGGGGTTTTGACCTTGAGAAAAAAGTTATCCTTTATAAAAATGAGAACACGGGGTAATTTTCTGGATAGTTAATGGGACTGATAATCAGCTTATGTATAAGTTTTAGATATGATTGCTCTGCCTTAACATATGGAGGGGGGAAAAAAATAGTTCTGACCTTTGTGTGAAGTAGAAAAGTTCTGACAATTATGATGCTGGAAAATGGGGTTAAAAAGTTAAGGAGAAGGGGAAAGTTTTCAGTGTCTGGTTCAGTCGAGAGGACGAAACTCTGTTTTAGGTCAATTAGAACAACAGTCCTCTGTGCTTGTTCCTCTGATTTTTACATGACCATATTAAAATGAATAAATGCCTATAGGTTTAGCCCTTAAATCCGTATGTTCATAACAGAAGTGTGCTGTGATGCCTCTTCTGGTAGTTCAGTTTTTAAGACACCTTTTCTGGCGGTAAGATGTGAATTATTCAGAGGAATGTGTTAACAGTGTCCTCTCTTTGTTTCAGATGTTTAGTTTTAATAAAGAGAGAAGTGTAGACTATTACAGATTCTCTGCCTATTTCCTGGAATACAGGAATATTGTGTAAATACTGTGTTTTGATAGTCTAGTGTGATTGAATGATTTTTAATGATGTGATCATAGGGAAATATTTCTTGCATTTTGCTGTAAAATGAACAGGAAAATGTTACAGACCTTTTTTCTCATGTGGTGATCAGAGGTGAAACTGAAACATGAGGAAATGGTCTTCCAAAGCGTCAGTTGGTTTCTAACTAACTTGTTACTTACTGCAGAAATATGATGGCTCAGTCAGACTTAGATCTAAAGGAGACGGCTCTGAAAGAGGATTTGAAGTTTTACTTCATGAACCCATGTGAAAAATACAGAGCAAGACGTCAAATACCATGGAAACTGGCTTTGCAGATTTTGAAGATACTTATGGTTACTACTCAGGTAATTGCTTCTCTGTTTTTCCTCTTAGAAAGGGTAGCAATGATGTGAGGAGAGGCAGGACTGTGGTCTGGGCCTTTGCCATCACTGGATATTTGTTATGAACTTGAACTTCCTGCTTCAGTACAGAAAGAAAAAACTTCTGTGAAAGGTGTGTTGGGTGGGAAAAATAACATAAACTAAATTACTAAACAAACTAGATAAAACCTCCTGGAAATTTTGTGGCAATGTGTGACCAGGTATTTTGCTGTTTTTAGGATAACACTTTAAAGCAAATTACTCTTTCCACTAAATCCAACATTGTCTTCAGGCTCACTGCTGCAGTACTGCTCTGTGTTGTGTCTTCTGTTATCTTGATAAGATTATAATTTCTCTGGGCTGTTTCTAAAGTGATATTTCTTTAAATCTAGTAGGTAACTTGAAACATAGATGTCACTGTTAATGTTATTGCCTCTGGTGATGATGGGGGTGATTCGACTGCAGGAATCTACAGGAGCCTTCTCTTCTCTGGGGTTCTTCAGCCTGGAGAAAAGAAGGCTCTGGAGGGACCAAATAGCCACTATCCAGTACCTGAAGGGGTCTACAGGAAGGCTGGAGAGGGACTGTTTGCAAGGGCCTAGAGTGATAGTATTGGGCGCAATGGCTTGAAATTAGGGAAGAGTAGATTTAGACCATGTTAGGAAAAAGTTCTTTACCATGTAGTAATGAAAAAATGGAACAGGTTGCCCAGGGAGGTAGTTGTGGCCTCATCCCTGGAGGTAGTCAAGGTGAGGCTTCATGAGGCTCTGAGCAACCTGATCTAGTTTAGGATGTCCCTGCTTACCTCAGAGGAGTTGGACTAGATGACCTTTAGAGGTCCATTCCGAGCCAAATAATTTTATCAATCAGACCTGCCCTGTGCCTCTGTCACGATCAGGTGATGCATTTTAAACTGCTGGGTGCCTGGGTCAGTGGGGGCAGAGGAGATGGTTCTTAAACTGCACTGATGTCACAGTCTGGTTGGTTAATTTGCAGTCCACTAAAATAGTGACTGGAGACCAAGGGAGGCAAAATGGCAATATATTAAAATGGACACATATCTAAGTAGAAATTATTTTTCTGGACCTTTGAAATGTAGGACTCTGACACTGGATGCTTTGCAAGTACAGCTAAGTATGCAACTCTTAAAAACATGCTGAGTTGAAGGATTCCAGGTTTGTGTTTGACTTGCCCACTAGATGAGGAGTAACCTTGGTTTATGTGTCCCTGTGTTTTATTGATCTCTCCTGCTGTTTGTCCCTGCTGGAAAGGCATGGCAGGCTCTCCATCCCTGCTGGCACAGCATCCAGCCATGGCTGCCATGCTGTGCCAGAGGCCTGGCAGAGCTGTGGGTCTGTCAAGCCAAGGTTAGCTCAAGCAGGCCATTTACACCAGTGCTGGCACAACTGCTGCCTGTAGTGTTGGAGCTGCTGAGAGCAGGGAGGACATTAAGGTGGGGTTGAGGGCTAAATGGGTGCAGGCCCAGCAGAAGCCAGGAGGATGGGCTGCCCTGGTTTACTTCACTGGCATGTGGGGACTGCTCTCCCTTCAAAGACAGGGCAGTAACCTTTGTGTGTGGGTAATGAAACAAAATACAGCTTCACGTGGCTCTGAAAAAGGTCAGTACTTCCAATCTGTCCTAACCTAAATCTGTCCTGCTTATCTAAATTCTCAGGGAACTTACTGAACATGTCACTTTTCTGTCTACTGTCCTAGTGTCCCACTATCCTTTATGAGCAGAAGGGGAGCCTTTGTGAGCCTCTGTTTGGCTTTCAAAGGCCACAAGATTTTCTGAGTTGCTGTCTAAAGATTTTTCTTGTCGGCCCTGGGTCTTGCTCAGATGCCAGGCAGGTAGCTGGCAAAAAAAGGGAAATAGAGTTTCTGAAGGAAAATGTGTTGCTGCTCTGCAGGGAGGTCTCAAATGTGAACTGATAGTAAATCTATGGGTTCAACATGCATCTTGGTGTTACAGAGTGAGGGCAAGACCTTTGGAGGACAACCTAGGAATAAGTTAAGTAAGTCTCCTTCTGGCTACTTGTGCCTGATGCCAGTTAGTCATGACACTTGTGGCTTCTTGGGTGTGGTACAGCAGCAGCTGGGGTGTCCATGCCTGACTGAAATGGAGGAGGTGTCTGTCCCAGCACCAGGGAGTCAGTCAGAAGTGTGCTGAAACCCCTAGGGAGCCCCCTGAGGAAACCCTGCTGAGTATGTTGTATTTCTCTACTGCATCTGGAAGATCCCAGATTTTTAGAGACCCCAGCTAGAGGGGTGCAGATTTATTTGTAGGACTCAGTGATTTATTTATTTATTTGCTGTTAACTGAAGATAAAAGTAGTTAATTTAAAATTTAAACAGCCTTGCAATAAATAGTCCTGCTGCATCTGTTCTTTCAGCCTGGCGCAGATCTTAGCAATTGCTGTGTAGATGACATTCTAGTGAGGGGGGCGAGGGAGGAATCAGTGTACTTTCCAGTTTCTACTGTTTTGAATTAAGGAATTAAGTGGAGCCTGCTTGTTTTCTTTGGGGGATTTTTAAGTTCACAGTTCTTTTCCTTGCAGTTTCTCACTCAACTTCTTTCTTTCTTCTGCCAGTTTCTTGTGTGGCTTGGAAACTATGCAGTAATGTGACTGTTTCATAGTTGCTGTTAGTGAGCCTAGGATGAAGAATCAGATATTTGGGGCTTAGGTATCTTCCTGCTACTGTGCATGTTGAGAAGCTCTTGTTGATTTTTCATCTTCTAGGCTTCCAACCCCTAACATAGTGTGATTCTGTGATTTATGTGTTTTCCTTGCTGGTTGTAGGAATGGGAGCATTCATATGGTAGGACAACACAAATCCTGAGTGGTTACTGTTGTTTACTGCTGCTTCTTACTGTAGCCTACTTAACCCCCTACTATTGTAGCACCTGAGTCAGGCAAGTGATTCTTTTTTAGTTGCTGTGGGGTCCCACATGGGTTTCTGCCAATCCTGTGCCATGCCAGTGGTAAGATGAAGGTGCAGAAATTTGTCCCATAGCAAAGCATGGCATTTCAGGGTAACAGGTTCCACTTGTAGGTTAGCTCTTCTGCAATTTGTATCCTCAACAAAAGTTTAGGCAAATTCCAGTTAGAGCTGTTGGATGTTGTTAAGATGTGTGAAAGGTGGCAGTGATCTAGCTGTCTGTTTAGTTGTTGTGCTGTAAGTTTTAGAATCAGTGGGAGACTTGGATTTCTGTTTCTCTTGCCCTACATGTGGTAGTGTTATGGCAGTAGTTAACAGATTCTTTGCTCCTGTTGTAACAGGATTACAGCAATGTTCTGTATTTATTACAATTCAAAACTGTATTCAAAACAACATTGCTTGACTAGTACTCTAATTCTGAATTTGTTTTTTTGTTTTGTTGTTTTTTTCTTTCTTGTCAGCTTATTTTTTTTGGTTTGAGTAACCAGTTGGTGGTCTCATTCAAAGAGGAGAACACTATTGCTTTTAAACACCTATTCCTGAAAGGCTATTCTGGAGTTGATGAAGATGACTACAGCTGCAGTATATACACACAACAGGATGCTTATGACAGCATTTTTTATGTTATTAATCAGGTAAGCATATGTTTTTACAGTGAACAGTGATAAAGATGAAGATCTGTAGCTATAAATGTCTGTTGAGGTTCAGGTTTTTGGTCTCCATTTTTAAATTCCAGTTCTTCAATGGATTGCTGTAGGTGGGATATCCTGAATTTCCTGTGTCAATGTCTTGGAGACAAATCTTAAAAAAAAATTATTCAGTGTGTAGTGTTGAAATCCAGAAAATTTGAAAATAAGTCATCTAGTATGAACTGGAACCTTTGTTTAGGTCTTACTTTGAAGAGCTTTGGGCCTGAATGTACCTATGTATGGTATTAAAAAAAAATTGTGTTTACAGCTATGCTGAATTGCAGCTTAGTAGTGAGTGCCAGAGGCCTCAAAATGGGGAATATATTGCTTGTAGGAATGTAGGGGCACTTGCCATTGATGGGGGTGGTGTTTTAAAGAACAGCCCCTTTCCAATTACAGGAGAGAAGTGAGTAAATCTAGAATTAAAATTCAGTAACCATTTTTGGTTTTAGTGTTAATACCTTGAAAAATCAGGAGGTGAAAGAATGTGTGTGCAAAATGAAATATCTCTTCTATTTGGGGGTGATGACAAGCCCAGAAATTCTTCACATGGGATGAATGTTAAGGGGCTTTATGCCACCTTTCATCTTCTCTGGCCTTGGGACACCAGCTCTGTTGCTTAGGTTTAAAGCAGTTTTGCTGCCATTGGTTATGCCCAGCAGTCACAGTGGTGTGAAGGCAGTATGTACCTCCTTAAACATTCACTTGTATGGGGGCTTGCTGCTCCTCAGCCATCTCCTCTAAGCCATAGCAGAGCCATCAACTGATCAAACATCCTGTCTCTACTGTTCTGGACAAGACCAAGACACTTGTTCCTTGTGTTTTGAATTCGAGCGTTGAAGTAGTTTTCTCAATCTTCCTTTGAACTCTCAATATTGCCACTATTTCTGCTATGAACTGTGCTTTTTTTTCTTGCTTGCTTGTCTTGTTTCACTTTCCTTCTTTTGTAGGCACTAAGGCTGAGGTGAAGTCCAGATAGAAGACAGTAGAGAAATAATAGCTTTATATCCTCAAGAATGAGCCAATGTGTGATACATCAGAAAAAGGTTACTTCATAAAATGTCTATGTTGTATAAATGTAGACATATCCTTTAAGGAGATTTAAACTTGTATAATCTGGGTTCTTTACTGTTCTGTAGTGTTCCTGAGGCATTTAAAATTCCATGTAAAACTTAGTTTGTGCCTCCAGGTGAACATTATAATTGGATTTGCTTTTCTGGGGTTTAATTTTGTTTTTTAAAGGATGCTTTCTAGGAAGACACAAGCCAGCACTGCTTTTCTGTTTTGCAATGGGGAGCTAGAGGCCATAGGCCTTGGTATTTTGAGTTTTATATCAAAATGCATGGTTGGGGGTGGAGGGGTGAGGCAAGCAGAAGGATGTGGTGTTAAAGAAGATGGTAATAGGCTTTGTATAATGTGCTACTGCAATATTTCAATATTCTCACACTCTACAATTAAAACAAACAAACCCACCCAAAACAAAACCAAAAAACCCACATACTTTCAACTTAGAAGGGCACAGCTTTTCCTCCTGGGTCCAGTTGGAACCTTCTGTTACAAGGAAGCTGTGCAGAGTTGTTAAACTTGCACTGTGTCTGTGGCAGAGTCTGCAGGACCAGAATGTTCTACTGGCTGCTCTGTCTAAGGCTGTGTAGAAATGTGTAAAGAGGGGGATTTTGCTTTTAGTGTTTTGCAGCGTGTTCTGGAGGTGGTATGTGAATAACCCAGAGCCATGTGTTGGGCTCAGGAGGGGGCAGAGCCTGAATGCACACATGGATAGAGCAGCAGCTGTTTGATGCAGTGCTCTGGAGATGTCCTCAGAGGGATGTGGAGCTGTGACTAACTACTGTTTCCACTCACTTGACCTGCCTTAGTCAGACTTGTCTGCCTTAGTTTAACTTAAGATAACATTCTGACAGGGTGGGGAAGCTGTGCTTTCTCCAGGGCTGTCTACACCTGTCACAAGTGCAGCTGTGAGGAGTCAAAGGAGTGCAGCAAGGCAAGGCTTTGGATGGACATCTGGTGGGTTCCTATTACAGTTCTTCTGGACATGGAGTGTGTGGTTGTTAATGGCCATTGTGGGGCTTTGTACCCCAGACTAGTGGCCATTAGTACCCCACTAGGCTAGTGGCCTAATGCCCATAGGAAGGACACAGGATGGCACTGAATGATGCATAATAACAAAATCTTATGTTTATGGAGGAAAAGGTCTAATCTGTCTCAAAGCCTTCTGAATTTATTTATTTGTTTGTTTATTTTTAAGGAATGGAAAGCCTTATCTGACTTACCTCGTTTATTTATTTCAGGCTTCCTTCAGAGCAGACCAGAGCTGTACACTGCCCTGAGCTCTTTCACTAGGTGATAATGTTGATTAAAAACTAAGGAATTGCTAGATATTTGACTTCTTCCTCAGTAGGCCAGTGGTCTGTCTGCCTTCTCTTGGACAATGTTTGTTGGTGCTAAGCTGAGCTGGCAGAAGGCTGTGCCCGTGGTTGGTCATTCATGTACTTGGCTGTCAAGGGAAACTGCGTCCCAGGGGTTTGCCTCACTTGGACAGGACGGGAAGGTGTGTGATTCCAAGGATCACAGCTTGTACCCTGCTTCCAGCAGGCACCAAGGCTTTGTGGAAGACAAGTTAGGAGAGGGCTTGCTTTGGATGGAGTTCTCTGGTGGTTCTCAGGGCTGTCCCTGCATGGGCAATGCTTGGCTTGGTGTAGCTTTATTGACTTCCACTTCCAGTCCTTGTTTTTGAGCATAGATTGACCCAAGAAGAAGGTGACTTGTGCTGTATTTAGAGTGAGTGAAGATACACTTTCCTCACAGGCGTGTTTTCAGTTGCTTCTGTGATTGTGGATTCCCTCATCTATAGTTGTACAGGGAGCAGCGTCAGTTTTTCTCTTGGGATGGTTTGGAAAGCAGTAGGGATTGGATTGTATATAAAGCAATCAAGTTTCAAGTGGTGTGAAAACTAACACCTTAATGATATAAATACATAGGATATCTCTGGAGTGTGTGTGGTTAGGAGCTATAGTGCAATGAAGTTGCTGCTGGGCATGTGATTAAAAGCTGTCTGCTGGCTTGCTGTGTGGCATATGGGTGATCATTTGCAGATAGCTCAGTAAGTGTTGGGCTCCCAGTCACTGTGTCACAATGATGCTAGTTGCTACTAAAAAGTGGTCAGCACCCATAAGATATCCACTGTCATTTTACAGATTTTATTTGAAAGTAAAGATATTTTTTTAATGTAAAAAGCTATATTGATACACATAACTTTGAGACTGCAAGTTGCTTTTTAATGCAGAAAAGGCTTAATTGTGTAACTTCTTTTGTTTTGTTTTTAAACTAGTACAGACAATTAAAGAGCATATCCCTTGGGACGCTTGGTTATGACCATGAGGGATCAGGTTTAAAAGTCTGTAAACAACAGTACAAGAAAGGCACTATGCTTCCTTCCAATGGTACACTGAACATAGATGTTTCTACTGAAACAGGTATAGTATTGTACTGAAATTGTCTTGCTGTGAAGTTCTTATATTCTAATGCTACATCAGTGAAGTTTAAACCCAATAGTTTTTTATGTGGCAATCACAGTAATGTAAATGTGTCTTTAGCCTATTTCCCTTTTGATTTTTAATATCTGCCTAGAAATGGCAACTGGGTAGACTAAAGGAAGTTCTTTTCAACTGCTGTTATTACTTGGTGGTGGCTAGATTTGTGTGTTTGTTTGGGTTTTTTTGTTTGATTGTTTTTGTTCCACCCCCTCCATCTAGAAGGTTCAAATACAGAATTCTGGATGCTGGTCAGTCTGTACCTTCAGTGGGTGGGTGTCCTTATCACCTCTCAGAGCTGTGTCCTTGCTGTTCACCTCTCAAGATTCACTACATGAACCTGGTTTTGATCTCAATGGCTGGGGTGCTCTATGGATAGTTTGCTCAAAAGCAACATACTGCCTCATTAGGACTTACCATTCAAACATTATCTCTGTTTTATGCTGCTTTCTATGTTAAGTTTTCAAGATTACAGCTTTTCCTCTTCTCCTCCCAGAATGTATCTTTTTTAAGCCACAGGAGCTAGCTGGTAAGAAGGCTGAACTGAAGCTGAACTCCTCTTTTTTCAATCTCGAATTTTACAGGTAAGGTGATGCTGGGGATTTTTATAATTTTAACTTCCATGTGGCTGTGGTGGATTCTGAGTTGTTCGGTTTCCTTGTTTTGTGTATGCATGGGGGTTTTGTGTGTATTTTATATACATTTATACACTTTTTTAAACATTCAGGCTTATACAGCTGGAAATCTCCTTCAAGCTGAAAGGCATTGCTCTGCAGACAATCCATGCCCGTGAGCTGCCTGACTGCTATGCATTTCAAAATACTGTAAGTGAATATGGGGTATGGCACTTCCAACACTGTATACATAACAGGAGCCTTAAGCTAAGGGGTAGTCATCATTCTTACATTCAGACTGAAAGGGAAAAGTAGTCAAGCATATCCTGGACCTTACCCCTCCTTCCCGTGGGTTGCTGAAATGGAGTTCCATGGGGGCAGTATTATTTTGTATCATCTTCCAGCTGATAACTTCACCTCAGCAGGAGATAAGTAATTGTTATTCTTCTACAGGCTAAACTTGAAGTTTGGCTTTTTGGAACACTGTTTTTTATGCTCTATGTGACATGCTGTCAACTTATGTCTGCATGAACACTTACGGTACCCTTCCAGTACCTGCTTTCTTAAAGCTTAGATGACCAACCAATAATAATGCATCTTGTGCTAAAGCACTTACCAAGATTTTTTTTTTTTTTTTTTTAAATGGAATGACATTTTGTTAGTTTTGTTTCTGATGTGCTCTTGTATTTCCAGATAACTTTCAATAACAGAGCCCACAGTGGAAAAATCAAAATCTACTTTGATAGTGACACTGATATTCAAGAGTGTAAGGACTGGCATGTATTTGGTTCTGGTAAGTATGGTGCCCTTGTGTTTGCAGTGTTATACACCTCTAAACACCCTTCTCCTCTGTTGCATAGCTGTCTTTTTAGCAAGATATTCCCCATCCTGTTCACATCTGATTTGGGTTCACATGATGGCTCATAAACCTGTGGATGAAACAAACACATGACACAAAGTCAAACTGGGTTCTGATGGAAAGGTCACAGAATGAGAAATGAGGTGGGATTTTTTGTTTTGATTTAGTAGTGTTGATATGAGCACAAGCTTGCATTTGTTTTGGCCTATGTAGTTGTGACACCATGTTGGAGTACAGATGGACAAATAAACTTAGTGCAAAAGGGGAACACTTACATTAATATACCTCTTTTTGGTTTTCTTTTGAAGAGCTTGAACATGCTTTTCACTCTTGAGGCACAGTCTCCATAGTTGCAGAAAGAGTATTTCCTAATAGCCCGTGTAATTATGGGGTGAAATCGTTTAAAATGCAAAATACATGTCATTTGTAACAGTCTGTGCTCAGAGATGTGAAAAGACTGGCTCTTCCTTTCTTTGACTCTACAGTTCTCCAGAAAAACACACAATACATTCTAGTCTTTGATGGATTTGTCATTTTAAGTTGCCTTGCTTCTCTCATCCTCTGCACACGATCCATTGTTCTTGCCTTGAGACTGCAGAAAGTGAGTACAGTGCTTATTATTTCAATGCTTATTTTGTCTTGCTGCTAGCCTTGTCAAGTTGTATGTTTTAAAATATTGGGTAGTGTGTCTGTTGCAGGATGTTGCTCTTTTACTGTATGTCTCTAGGACAGATGTGTAGATATCTGTGATGAACAGTTACTGGCAACATGTTTTTACTTCTGTTGGTGTAATTCTGTAGTAGGAAGTATTTTGTTGTCTCTTTTGCAAGCAAAAGAGAGACTTTCACTTTTTTTGTCCAGGTTTTTATGCAAAAAAAATTGAGCCTGTTCTGCTAACAGGCAACATGTCCTGCACCTTCAGAACGGGAACTCTTCCTTCCCTGGCTTCAGAGTACAGTTCCCATATAGAGGTCTTGTTATAAATAAATGCTTTAATGAACATTCCTCAAAGCTAGCTCTAGCAGGAGAAAATGTGAAATGTAGCATATAGCTCATCTCTGGCTGGTTGTGGGTTTGTTTTGTTTTTTTTAATTCTCCTTTTCACCACCTAGTTGGGTAGACATGCTCTGTTGAAAGTGGATAGAAACTTTTGTGAAGGGGTCTAAAAAAGTGACAATAAGCTGGGGTTAGGCTAGTGGGGGTTGATTATAAAGTCAGCTGTCCCATGGAAAATTGTTTTTCACTGGCATAAACCAACCTTAATTTGTTTTCCTATTTATTTCTATTGCTATTAATAATAGGTTTTAAGCAATTATTGCAGCAAATACTATTGAAAAGGGTGTGTGTGAAACTTGAGCACTGCTAAACTACTGGAGCATCTGTATATATTTTTTGTCTAAGGTGACCTGTACCTAACACCTAAATGCTTCTCAATAGAGGTTTGTGAAGTTCTTCTTGGAGAAGTACAAGCGTCGTGTTTGTCATGCTGACCGCCTGGAGTTCATAAATGGCTGGTATGTCCTGGTAATTATCAGTGATGTGATGACAATCATTGGGTCAATCCTAAAAATGGAAATAAAAGCCAAGGTGAGAGTTTAATACTTCAGATAAAGTACTAGTCTTGTTATAACCACATGGAATGTGTTTTAACCTGGCAACAAATGAAAGTGAGCTATCATAGTCATTAGTCATCTTGTTTACTTTTGATAGTCCTTATTTGTTCATATCCTAGAGCTAGTTTGACTGGTAACTTGTTTCTGTCCCTTTTCCACAAAGTCTTTCAGTAAGATCACGTTAAGCTATTTAAACATCTTGTTTCCACAGTGCTAAATCTCCTAATCCCTGGTATAGCACTTGTGGGTAGGTAGTTCCTAACAAAAAGAAAAATTAAAAAACCAAACAACATACAACAACTTGGGTTGTGTTATTTTTGTAAGTAGTAATAGTGCACATTGTAGAAGGAAACCACAAGTTATCCCATTGGATAAAACACAGGTCTTGGTGGGTTGTAGGACTGGAAGCATGGCTGTTGAAGCTTGCTTTCCTGGCCTGCCCAAACTATAGGCACGGAGTGTGTCATCTGCTACTCTTGGACCTCCAAGTTTGGGCTTGCTGAAATCAAAGCATTTTGTCCAGCTGGGGGATTTGTTTGTTTGTTTTGTTTGGATTTTTTTTTCTTCACTAGAACTGTATGTCAGCAATTCATGTGTTCACAAAACTTTGGATTCTGGGAAAAAAGCAGGGTAGGTAGTGTGCTGCTCCTGCTTCGTGTGTACTAAGGCTCAAAGGGCACATGCCTGGAGTGGCCTTCAGAAGAGGCACTTGAAAACATCCAGCTTGTATGGTGAGATGGGGGATGAGGGTAGAAAATTTTGAACTAGATGAGTAACTTGTGCTTATTGCAACCAGTTATAGTCTTCTAAAGTAAAATGCAAGTATAATTTGTTATAAACTTCACTGGTAATAATGATGTTCAGGCTCTAAACAGCTTGCAGCCTGAAGCTCCCTTTTCATGTAAATAATTGTTCATGTTTTACTAGACAGAAGATGAGAGCTTGTTTACGTGACAATAGCATGTGTTAACCTTTCTTTAAATCAAAAAATTTGAGAAATTTTATCTAATATTAAAGCTGTGTCATAACAAGGGTAAAGGCTTTAGTTCTTCATGCAGACCTCCAAGAATATCCATGTAGATGTGCTTTCATTTGGAGCACTGTTGCATTTTGGTGATCTCTCTAAACACATGCAGTTCATTTTGGCCTGGTTTTTGTGATGTAGCAACAGCCTTTCAGTGTTGGACTGCCCTGCTTTGCTTGTTTGAACTGCTGGAACTTGGATAGCTGTCAAGCTGGCATGCCTACTGCTTTCTAACTTGACCACCTGCTCTGTTTGGATCCCTCAGAACCTCACAAGTTATGATGTCTGCAGCATTTTACTTGGAACATCCACTTTGTTTGTCTGGGTTGGAGTCATCAGATACCTGGGATATTTTCAAACATACAATGTAAGGCAGCACTCAGATATTCAACAATGAAAGCATATATTTGTGTCTAATGCTCAGGATTCTCTAACTTGTGGCTTTTCCCCCTTCTTTCTTCCACTCTGTGCAGGTGCTCATTTTAACTATGCAGGCATCACTGCCCAAAGTCCTAAGGTTTTGTTGTTGTGCTGGGATGATTTATCTTGGCTATACTTTCTGTGGTTGGATTGTCCTGGGACCTTATCACGAAAAGGTATGTACTCCTTTTCTGGTCTAACAATGTGTGAGTATGTGTGTGTGCATAACTCCTAGTTATACCAACAGAAATGTGTCCTAAATTCATGTTTTTGTTTAAAAGCTCTAACATGAAAAGCACTGGAGTGATTCTCTTTCCACGTTTGCTTCCTGCCCCTTGCTCCATTTAAGAAAATAGCTGTATTCTTTCATTAATTGTGTGCTTGAACTTGGTGTAGTCTCAAACACAAGGCTGTGTTTGTGATGAGTGGATGGTTTAACCAGGCAATGTCTGCCTGGGGACTAGAGTTAAATTGTCTTGTTATCTTTTTCGCCCTCTTCTGGCAGTCCTAGTTCAGCTGAGGAAAAGAGGACCTAGTTCACCATGAACATTTCTGGGAATCTCCTTGACTGACTTTTTCCAAAATTTCCTGTGCCATGTAACTTCAGATTCTAAATCTGTGGATGAATGTTTTTCTTGTTTATCTGCTTCCTGTGTGTTGTGGGTTTTTCATTTGGTTGTCTGCTTTGTTTGTTTTTTAAGGTTGATACTGAAATGTGTGCCTGGTAAGTTTCTTGTCTGTAAACTGGGTAGGGCAGTAAGTATATTCCAAAACACAAAGGAAGAAAACCCCACAAAGCTTTTTCTTCTTTTCTTGGCAGATACTCTGTGTGACAGCTTGAAAAAGGCAGATTCCTGTTGTGATAAATTCTAGATGTCCATTAATCAGTAACAAATGTGTAACTTCTTATTCTTGTTTTTTTGATTGTACACGTTACACACAACAGAAATACATGATGCAGTGATTACTTTCAGCTTCTTGTACCCCCAGAGCTCAGATTCCTCTGACATAATGTAATTCTGTCCTTTGAGAAATGGAGGTATTCAGTCTGCACATATTTTAGACTGATGACAATACATTTCTCCATGGGATGCTGGATACTGCAGGATCCTCAATTGTACCAGAGGCTCAAATGATGTTGTAGCTTTCCTGGAGCAAGTACAGTCATTATCTGAGCCAAAGCAAGTGTAGTCAGTGATATGCATATGTATGGAAGTGTTACCTCTTGCAAAATATCCTGGATTGATGTTGAGGAGAGCAGCTGTAGCTGAGGCTTCCTGCTGCTGATGCTCCGATGTGCCCCGCTGGAAGGCAGTGTTGCACTGCACAGCTCTGCTGCCTGGGCAGCCCTGGGGAGGGAGGAACGAGCCTTCCCTGCTCTCCAGCTGCATGGGAGAGAGATCCTTGTGCTCAACAGTTCTGAAGGCCTTAGCTCAAAAGCATGGAAATAAGTATGGGTTTTTTCTGCCTCCTTTTTCTACAGCCAGAGGGAGGGAGTGGGAAAAGATGCATTTTGCATTATGTCAGTCAGGGACTTATAGATGAGCAGTCTTCAGCAGATTTCTCTCTGTACTTGTTCATCAAAACTTGTGGGTTATTCTTGCCCATGCCATGCACCCCTTTTTCTCAGAGAATGTGCTGCCTGGGTCTCACAATGGGCTTAAAAATAAATAAAGTAAGCCACAGGTACAACCTAACTGCTGTTCCTATGCAACAGTATGCTCTCCTTACAAACATATGCCTCTTGACATCTTGTTTTCAATATAGGACAGCCAATCAAGTGAGTGTACTCATGTTATTTCATTGATAATAGCTACACTAAAACACTATTCATTAATCCTTATTGTTTGATAAAGTATAGTTAACAAATCCAGTTATTTGGAGGGATGGAGCAACGGTGGGAAGTGTGCTTACCTAGTTGCCAGATGGAATTTAGCCTCAGGGCATGTTCTAGCCTGGGGTAATGGAGTTAAGGAATTTAAGAGGATGTCCTTGAAATAAAACCATGATTTTGTCCAGGGTGTGCATAGTAGCTTTCCTGTACAGCTATAGCTTTTTACCAACAGCTTGGTGGTTTCTGAAAAACAGTGGACAATGTTATCATGAGACAAATCTTGTTCAGACCATTCAAGCTCTAAAGTCTATGTACTCTCTCCAACTTCTTAATACCATATTGATTAGTTACCCCTATTACAGTAATGCTATAGAGCTGAATAACCAGAGGCTGTGGGTTCTCTTCCCAGCATATTGCCACTGATTCACTGTATAGGTTCTGTGAAATCACTTTATCTAGATGCTTTCATAAAGAGAAAGGTATTTTCCTGCATGTCTAAAGTCACTTAAAATTCAGTAACTTGGATTTTCTGTGGTGATCAGTTACTGTCAGTTTTGCCTGTTGAACATCACAAGTTTATTTCTTGATAATAAATCTGATTCCTGATGTTAAGTATAATACATAGCCAAGATTATATTTCTACATGGTTCTATTACTAACGTGTGTGTGTTGGTCTGAATGCACAGGAAAGAAAGTCTGGTAGCATTTGATTGACTGGGTTGGCATTTTTCTATTGATTATGAGTAAAACTGTTAAAAAAAAAAAGGAGCAAAAATTACTTTTTTCAATTTTGTAACTTCTCACTTTCGCTTTCGTCGGGATGATTTGTCTTCACCCTCTACTAATAATTTGTACTAATTATTTTCTAGTTTGAAGATCTGAATACAGTGGCTGAGTGTCTGTTTTCTTTGGTCAATGGTGATGACATGTTTGCAACGTTTGCACAGATCCAGAGGAAGAGCACACTGGTGTGGCTGTTCAGTCGGTTGTATCTCTACTCCTTCATTAGTCTGTTTATATACATGATCCTCAGCCTTTTTATTGCACTCATTACTGACTCGTATGACACCATAAAGGTAAAACATTTTTTTCCCATTACATTTCCAATTAGTTTTGCATTTGTTCTGGTTAATCACTCAGCAGTGTACTATGCTGGCATGTAGTGTAATTTATGATGACTGGTGAGGCTAATAAAATCTTTCAGCTTAGCCTGTGGTGAAACTGGGAGGAAGACTGGGTAATTATCCAAATGACTAAGCAATAATTGGTTTGGAAAATCATCCTTAGTGTGTGTCCCTCTTCTGTATTTTCTGCTGCTTCACCTGGCTTCAAAAAAGTAACAGCTAATGGAAACATAAGTGGAAGGATGAATAGAAAGAGTCCATTTTTTTAGTATAGTTACAGAGAGCCAGGTCAGGTGACAGAGGCTGAGGTCAGGACGAGTTGACTGGTGTCTCAGTGCATATCCCCTTGGCTGGATTGTGGTAAGGACCAAACAGATGACTTGACTCATTCAGATGTCTAGGCTTGCTTAAGGTGCTGCTTGGAGATCTGTGGTTAAAAGGAAATGTCTTCTGAAAGACCCACTGCTTCTTGTTCCAAGTGCCATCCATTTCCAGTATAAAATGGCTGCAAGTGAAACAAAGTTTTCTTTAACTGCTGCCTGTCCCTTGTGCTCCTGTTAGCTGCAGAAAGCAATGGGAAGACAATGTGGATCCAGCTCTTCAGCGTGTCAGGCAGGCCAGCAGGATGAGCCCAGTCTGACGTGAACCACAACCTGCAGACTGAGCATGAACTCCAGTTTCTAAGTGTCTCAAAATACAACCTAACTGTGTTTCTGAGTCTGGTGGAGAGTCTGACTTGTGAAACAGTGTTTTGCTGTCACTCTTGCCTCTGAGCACTTCATGTGAATCAGTGGGGAGCCATTTCAGTGTGCTGAACTGGTGTTAATGCAGGGCATTTCCTCAGCATGGCAATTATAGGGCCCTTCATCCATATAGGGCACTGAGGTTTTTAAGCAAAATGAGCCCAGAACACTCCATGAGTACAGCAGCTGCTGTGAACAAGGGAGAATCGGTGCCAGTATGACTTGAAATCACTTGCTTGGTCTTACGAACAGACAGCAAACAAAATCTAAGAGAATCTGTGGACAGTATGAATTTTCTGCCACTTATATTGCTTTGTTCCACCCAACAAGATCTGTGGTGTTTCTAAGACAGGATTTTTGTGCATTTTTTTTTCTTCCCACTGAACAAGCGAGCCAAATAATGTGTTTTTTGCCATCACACTGTAGAGGAAATTTTAGAACACTTCATGCCTGGTAACTTCTCATGTGTGGTAAATAAAA
This sequence comes from Florisuga fusca, assembly GCA_038090715.1. Classification (NCBI taxonomy): domain Eukaryota; kingdom Metazoa; phylum Chordata; class Aves; order Apodiformes; family Trochilidae; genus Florisuga; species Florisuga fusca. The sequence continues at coordinate 15,752,024 of JAAWXA010000008.1, forward strand.
TGGTTTCTTTTTCAGAAATACCAACAAAGTGGGTTTCCCTTAACAGATCTACATGAATTTCTAAGCGACCATGGCAATGTTGGTTACAGAAAAGAACAGACTTCCGTGTCATTCATCTGCTGCTGTAGGAGGTCAGTAGGGTTTTTTAGTGAGTGTTTTTCTCAGAAGTACACTAGTTTAGTTTCTCACAGCAAAATGTTGTTTCACAAATGCTAGAGCATCCAGAATTCAACCTAAGGAATGTTTGGGCTCTGTTCCTCTGGTGCTTTGCTTGGTGATAGATTTTTAGTCTGCTGATGGTGCAGAGATAGCAATTCAGTGCTTAAATACCTTTTAAGTATTTTGCTTATATGAAAACTACTGTGCAGAAACTTGGGGAAGCTGATGGAAGGACTGCAGAGTATAACATGGAACTGCTATGGAGTCAAGAACAAACTAAATTACTTATGGTTTTGCAAGTCTTCTCTTTCTAAAAAAACTTTTCCACTAGGCTGAGAGTAGTAGCAGAAAGCAAGAGAATGTGATCCAGCCAGGGACCAGTAATCCCAAATCTATGCTGTGTCTGTGAGGCAAACTGGTTCAATAGCATCTGTCAGAATACTGGAAACACACTTCTACATTTCTGATTGCCACCAAATTCAAGCCTTTGGAGGTCTTAGCAGTGGTCCTTCCTAAGCTGGTGTTGGTGAGAGATTGACATCTTGCCTGCTACTTGCTGGTCTGGAATTCAGTTCTTCTCTTTCTTCTCTTATGTTTCTGAGAACCTCACACCTCTGAATCCCTCATTGAGAGTGGAGGGATTTTGTCACTGTCTCTAGGCAGTCTGGGAGAATTCCTGCTTGTGCACAGAGCAATTACAGAGGCCAGGTGATGGGAGAGGGAATAGAGCTGAATGTGAACAGTTCAACTCCAACTGGTGTAACAAATGCTATTTTTGAAGTAGGATACTTGTCTACTTACTGAGGATGTTGTGAAATGCAACTTTATATTTTTTATGTACTCTGGCAGAGGGAAATCTCATAGCCAAAAAGGAGAATGTGAGATTATGATGGTGGGCAGGTATCCCAGCAGTTGCTGTTGACACTTGAAAACCAATTAGTTAATAAGAACTCCAGCCAGGTACAGCTTCAGGTTCACATCCAGGTGCCGGATAAGAGACTTCTGTCTGCTATAGTGTGATGAATATACTTTTTGTAATACACTACAGGGTATTGAGGGCACAACCCTGGCAGCTGGAGTGCCAATCTAGAGTTTTTGCTACTGTAGCAGTTTCTGCTAGGTTGTCCCATTGCTGGTGTTGGGGCTGTACGCTGAAGTGGGAAAACACAGAAGGATCAATACTTAGTTTTGTATGGGTGAATGCTTCCTATTGCATTTCTTGCTGAATGAAAAATTGCAATTTTTTTTTTTCAGACAACAGAGTGATGACAACTTGATACTTATTAATTGATGATTACGCATTGACATTCACCACTAACACATGCAAAGAAACTATTTGTATGGAGATGAGTGTTTCTTCAAATTGCAATGAAACACACTATTTGGGCCTCCCTCACTGTGAACAGAATCTAACCTAACTGAGGTGCTGAGGGAAGAAAAGCTGCTAATGTGACATCATCTGGCTGGCCAGGAAGAGAGCCCAGAAGCCTGCATCTGGAGGAGAGCTGTGAAGAACTCTATATTTTTGCCCCAAGTTCTGTCATGTTAAAGAAGGCTGATTCTTGAGCAGTGTCTGTGGGAGCTCTACTGATCCATCACTAGAAGGAAGGAAAGTGTTCCTGAACTACCTGTTGTTCTTAATAAGAAAAAGAAATACTTGAAACCAATTTTAAAAAATAGTTCCATGCTAACTATATTAAGTAAAAAGTAGTTAAGGAGAAAGGAGGAGTTTTTCACTTAAAAGTGATAGATTCAGCATTGAGACTGTAATTTCTACCTGGCACAATTCATTTCCTTAAAATAAATTTATGTAGAATAGAACTACTGAGCTGCAAAAAATAATAGAAATTATTTGCTGTTCTCCCTTTTGTATATCATTTTAACAGAAACATTTATATATCACAATCTTTTCTTTGCCAGCTTTACTAAAAAAGAAAGCAGTTTATTGTGGGCTTGTTTGGTATTTTTGGCTTTGAGTCTCTGCTGTTATATCCACAATACTTGATGTGTACTGTGTTGAAATTAAACTTGCTACTGTTGTTACAGGTGAATACTTCATTTGCATGGTTGGGAACTTCCATAGCAAGCATCATGTGAAGGATGATGAAAAGATTATTACTGTTATTTTTTTGGGGGGGGAGGGGTGTTGTTTTATGTTTTGTTAGAAGTATTGCAACGTTGTGTTGCCATAATCTGGAGGACAGATTCAGGCAGAAACAATGCCAGTGATCTGACTTGCCTAATTACATGTTTCAAGCGCATCTTCAGTGGGAGAAAATACATAACAAGTGAGTCTGGCAGTTGGTTTGTTCAGTTGATTGTCCAGGTGTCTTTGCAGATGACTGTCCCAGAGTACTGTTGGTTTGTCCTGTTTTTCCGTTTGACCTTTATAAATTTTTCTTTCAATGAGAACAGGGTGCTTGTGGGAGCTTTAAAGCACTTCCAGTATAGTACTGCATAGGTGTTACCAGGTGCTTCTGAAGATTCTTGGTGGTACTGACCATTCCCAGGGGAGGATGGATTATTGTGTTAGATGTTCCAGTTTGTCTGAATTGGGCTGTCTGCTCCCTAAAAGCAAATGGTTTGTAGTAGATGGTGTTCATTTTAGAGTCTGGCTAGGATTTGATTTTGATATGTATCCTTAATTATTAATGATGGACTCTCTGCAAATTCTGGCTTGCTAGTGTTTCAAATTGCAAAGGCAATTTGAAACGCTGCCCTGCTGTGAACATGGTGGGTGGCAGCTTATCTTGGAGCAAGAAGAGTGATTCTAGTTAAACTAACAACAGCCTGACTTACTGAAGTCTGTTCTTTGGGAAGACACCTCAAAATACTGCATTACAGGCCTTGAAGTCTAGCATGAAGAGAATCAGAGGGCACCAGGAGTCTTTGATAGAAAATAACCATAATGTATGAAAATGACCGTCAGCAACTGACCAGAACTTGGAAAAAGGGCTTGCTTACAGTGTTGTCCTAAGTGTGTGTTCTTGTTAGTGGAACTGCATGTTTACCTGAAGCCCTAGATATAAAAGCCTGATTTGCTCTCCTTGAACAAATCTATTTTAAATTCACAGTACCATGTCACTGAGACCTTCACACTTCTCCTACAAAGCCTGCAGTGGGCTGATGTTAGAAGAATCCAATGTATCTGCAGTGTTCTCATCCATAACCACCTCCAAGCTGTGAAAATGGAATGGTTGGTCATAGACTGGGCTGACCTAAGCTTGATACGAAGAGCAAGAGGGAAAATGATTCTAGAATTAAATGTGAAATAAATAATTTCCCGAACTACAGCAGACAAATATACCTGATTATATTTTTTTGCCTCTTCCGGGAAACTGGAGTTTCTCAAGTCACTTGTTGTAATTGTCTTTTCAGAAAATCTCTGCTAACAGTGTGAAGTCTCTTTTTGTAAACCAGATGCTAATTGTGTGATGTACAACAGAGGATTACTGTCTTCCACTAAGGAGAGAAGAGTCAGTTTTTCACATATAGTACTTGTTTGGGTTAGTGCTAGCCTTTAGGCTTCTGCTTTAGGGCCCTGGATTTTCTTGACCATACAGCATGCAGTCTTGACTTTATGTGCAAGATGCTGGTGTTTTCTATATCTGCTGCTGTTTTACTGGTAGCTTTCTGGAATGTCTCTCTGAATAAAGCAGTTCCCTAATAAACAGGACCAAAATTCAGCATGTATGAAAATGCATTTTATTTTATTACTGGCCTATCTTATGCTAGTGCTTGTGGAAATCTTAGATGAGAGACTTGAACCTAGTAAAAGCAGATAATTAATGCTATGTTAGTGGGTAATTAGTTAGATAAGGTGTTAGTGTGTGTTGTCCTGATGGGGCTATGAGTGTTTTGGGCAGTACATGCTTCTAGAGGCTGTTGCTTGGGTGTGTGAGTTCTGCATCTCTTGTGCAATGTTATTCTAACATCTGGGAACTGCCAACATCCCACTGAGGCAGGGCAGGTCCTTGGGCTTAGGTTTTAAGTTTGTTGGTTTGTTTGTTTTGTTTTGTTTTTTTTAATGTCATTTAATAATCTAATTTAAGTCTTTTTCCAATGCTGTCTGAGGTAAGATAGTATGTTGTGGAAGTACTTCCTGTTCTGTGAATGGTGTGAAAGGCTCATTGCCTGAGGCCTAATGCATCTCATCCCTAGAAGTAGGGCACATCCCATACCCCTGGTGCTGTCAGCTGTAAAGCCACCACACTTACACTCGGGCTGTTCCTTTCCAGTTCAGGAGGGCACTAAGTGTCATTGGCCAAAGCCATTGGTCAGATAAATAGTTGCTTGTGAGAGAATCCTTAGGGAACAAAGGAAAGTGTTATCAGCCAAAGGAATGTAGAAACTATTTCAAATTTTTTACTCATTTTGAGTCTTAATTTCTAGAATGGAATCATAAAGCTTTCTTGTCAGTATTGATTTTTCTTTTTAAATGATATGAGATTCTTGCTAGCTTGACTACTGCTTCTGCCCTACCATATTAGAGCAGGTCACTGGTATATTGTAGAAACCAATTAGCATCTTCACCATCTGGTAGTTTTTTTCCTCTCGGAAGAAAGGCAAGAGCCAGTTGCTGGGGCTTCTCATTGGATCTATTCCACAGAGGTTAAATTTAACAGGAAATCTGGCATACTTTGACTCTTAATTCAGTGTGTTAATATAGATCTGAAAATACTTGCTGACTGATAGGTAGTCCCACTCCAGCTGCTAAGGAAGTGATGCACACTAATGGAAGCAGAAAGGGAACATATTTATCAAGTGTTATGAAAATGAGCTCTTACTTTTGGCGGTCTTATTCCCTGGGAATAAAAAGCTTTTGCTAATAGGATTGCTCATAGGATTTAACAACAAATGGAGATAAATGAAAGGCAGTAATAAGGTTACATTAGAAAGAAATGGACTGGAAGGAGGAAAAAAAAAAGCTTTCTGAGCCATCTTCAAGGTGAGCATTCAAGTGAGGGGGGACAGGATGGGTGTTTGATTTCTTATTTTTGGACCTGTCACTGATTGATAATACAGGAAAAAGCTGCTAGAGTGAAGGCTGCTTGGCCTTTCATGGGTAGTCTTTGATGCTCTGTCTAGGTTTCATGCTGTAATCACTACCAGGGTTTCTGAGAAGTGGAATAGAGACTGCTGAGATTTTTCTTCTGTCAGTTCTCCACCTTTATTCTGAGCAGCTCTGTATACCTAAGATATGTAAGTGATTCAGATAGGTAGCAGGACTGATCAGGTCCTGGTCCTCAGCTACATTTGATATTGCACCACCTTCTACATTTGAGGTTGCCTTGTTCTTCATGGCAAAGCTGTGTGTACTAGGTCCTGCCCTCTGGAACTGACCAGAGCCTTGAGAACTGTGTTGGGTGTGAGGTGGATCTTGGTTGCTTTTTATACTGTGTTTAAAATAACAGCTGGAATGAGGGGGCACACATACCTGTCTGTACTGTCCTGATCTGCTTGTGGGAGTTGCTGCTGTTTTATTGGGGTTTTGCGTTTGTTTTCTGAAATCTGACAGACGATGCTCTACCTGCTGTGCCCTGAGTTGCTTGAAGGTCTCGCTTGTGTGCCTCGTCTCCAGCCGCCACTTGGAGGGGCGAAACTTTTGCACCTGAGAGAGGAAAAAAAACCCTCATCAAAAGCGCTGTTCTGCGCCCACAGGGGCAGGCTGAGGGGCAGGGGCCAGCANTTCATCTGCTGCTGTAGGAGGTCAGTAGGGTTTTTTAGTGAGTGTTTTTCTCAGAAGTACACTAGTTTAGTTTCTCACAGCAAAGTGTTGTTTCACAAATGCTAGAGCATCCAGAATTCAACCTAAGGAATGTTTGGGCTCTGTTTCTCTGGTGCTTTGCTTGGTGATAGATTTTTTTAGTCTGCTGATGGTGCAGAGATGGCAATTCAGTGCTTAAATACCTTTTAAGTATTTTGCTGATATGAAAACGACTGTGCAGAAACTTGGGGAAGCTGATGGAAGGACTGCAGAGTATAACATGGAACTGCTATGGAGTCAAGAACAAACTAAATTACTTATGGTTTTGCAAGTCTTCTCTTTCTAAAAAAACTTTTCCACTAGGCTGAGAGTAGTAGCAGAAAGCAAGAGAATGTGATCCAGCCAGGGACCAGTAATCCCAAATCTATGCTGTGTCTGTGAGGCAAACTGGTTCAATAGCATCTGTCAGAATACTGGGAACACACGTCTACATTTCTGATTGCCACCAAATTCAAGCCTTTGGAGGTCTTAGCAGTGGTCCTTCCTAAGCTGGTGTTGGTGAGAGATTGACATCTTGCCTGCTACTTGCTGGTCTGGAATTCAGTTCTTCTCTTATGTTTCTGAGAACCTCACACCTCTGAATCCCTCATTGAGAGTGGAGGGATTTTGTCACTGTCTCTAGGCAGTCTGGGAGAATTCCTGCTTGTGCACAGAGCAATTATGGAGGCCAGGTGATGGGAGAGGGAATAGAGCTGAATGTGAACAGTTCAATTCCAACTGGTGTAACAAATGCTATTTTTGAAGTAGGATACTTGTCTACTTACAAGGTACAGCTTCACATCCAGGTTCACATCCAGGTGCAGGATAAGAGACTTCTGTCTGCTATAGTGTGATGAATATACTTTTTGTAATACACTACAGGGTATTGAGGGCACAACCCTGGTAGCTGGAGTGCAAATCTAGAGTTTTTGCTACTGTAGCAGTTTCTGCCAGATTGTCCCATTGCTGGTGTTGGGGCTGTATGCTGAAGTGGGAAAACACAGAAGGATCAATACTTAGTTTTGTATGGGTAAATGCTTCCTATTGCATTTCTTGCTGAATGAAAAATTGCATTTTTTTTTTTTTTTTCAGAGAACAGAGTGATGACAACTTGATACTTATTAATTGATGATTACACATTGACATTCACCACTAACACATGCAAAGAAACTATTTGTATGGAGATGAGTGTTTCTTCAAATTGCAATGAAACACACTATTTGGGCCTCCCTCACTGTGAACAGAATCTAACCTAACTGAGGTGCTGAGGGAAGAAAAGCTGCTAATGTGACATCATCTGGCTGGCCAGGAAGAGAGCCCAGAAGCCTGCATCTGGAGGAGAGCTGTAAAGAACTCTGTATTTTTGCCCCAAGTTTTGTCACGTTAAAGAAGGCTGATTCTTGAGCAGTGTCTGTGGGAGCTCTACTGATCCATCATTAGAAGGAAGGAAAGTGTTCCTGAACTACCTGTTGTTCTTAATAAGAAAAAGAAATACTTGAAACCAATTTTTAAAAATAATTCCATGCTAACTATATTAAGTAAAAAGTAGTTAAGGANGCGGGACTGCCGGTGAGTGGGGCCGCGGGGGACGGGGCTGAGCCCCCGGCACCGCCGGTGAGGCAGGGGCTGCGGAGTGGCTGCGGGGATGGGATGGGATGGGAACACCTTCATCGTGGGCTTGATGAGCTCTGATTTATTAGCTGTTTCCACAGTAGCCCGGCAGGACAAAACTTTCTGCAGTTCCATTAAACTTAATTATAATTTTTAAATTTAATTTTATTTTTTAATTTTTTTTTTTTCCCTCTGGCTGAAGCTGGGGAGCCTGCTGCTGGCCCCTGCCCCTCGCCGGGGCGCACGGAGCCGAGTCCCGTGGGCGCTGCCCGTCCGCAGCCGCGGGGCTTTCGGGGGCTTCCGCGGAGGCACAGCCCCGGCAAGGCGGGTGCTGCAGCCCGGCACCCGATGCACGGCTCCGGGTATATAAAGATATAACGCAGACATAAAAGTATAGATCCTTCCCGCATGTACACATATGCGTTTCTATATACTTGGAACTCCGTTTCCACGTCTCTGGACCTGCGTGTGTATCGCGCCTTGCTGAGGCACTGGTAGTAAGTATCTACCACATGGGGGGCTGGCACAGACTCTTCCATGAAAGTTTTTATAAGACATCATCTTAATCTATACACTACACTGAAAAATACTGTGATATTGTTTTGCATTATATATTGTTATTAGTTTTGTTTTGTCGTAAGGGGAAAAAAAAAAGGGGAGGGGGGACAAAAAAAAATGTCCTTTTGTACCTTGTGTTTCCAGAGGTCATGCAGGCAGGACTGTTCTCCCTTCTGTAATATGAATCTAGAAAAAGACATTTCCTGTTACAGACTGGTGAGGTGCATTGATGTAGCTTTTGTTCTTTAAGCTGTATGGAGAATATGGTTTCTTACATGTTTTTATGTTCCCTGAAGAGGTGTAGAGGAGAGAAGCACAATGCAAATCCAGTTATATGGTGAAAAATCTGGCTTCATTAATGAAGTTTATCTGTGGACTGCAAATTAAGTGAAATAAAAAAAACCAAAAAAACCCCAACTTGCACAATCAGTAATGAAGCAGCAGCTCTGATCAGCAAGTAGACTGAAAGGTGTATTTTTGTCAGATGCCAGACTGCAGTTTCAAACAAGTTGGATTGACTGTATCCTTATCCTTCTGTGCTACTATAACTGTTAACTGTTATGAAACCCCCTTCAGCATGGTCTTGGTGCTGTCAGGTAATTACAATCTCCAAAGTACAAGATCTGACATCATAGAGAGCATATTCATGTTGGGTATTAGTCTTAAAGGTTCACATACTTGGAGTCTGCTTTTAAGCCATTATGGCCAGTGCCATGTCTCTAGCAAGTATTTCCTGAAGCCTAGCATTTCTATCAGTTCAGCTGAAACATTTGCTTGCAGCCTGGGGCTCTGCATCTGCTAACAGACCAGATACAGTCAGGTGGCTTGTGTTAATCAGTAGTGCCATTCAGACACCATTCAGGTTCTCCTCAGCTACATGCTGAACATGAACAAGAGAGAAGTTCACTTGGTTGGGACTGTGCTATAAGAGTGTACTCAAATTCTGTCGGTTTTGTATAAGAGAGCTCATTTTTTTGGACTATAAAATGGAGCTGATAGTGATCGATGAGAGGAGCTGAAAGTTCTGCAGACACTGAAAAGTTAGTTTAGAAGCAGAACAGGTATTTTCCTCTCAGCATGTTTCACAATGTACAGGCTATTTGAATGGCTTTTAAACATTTTAAATGCTGTGTCTGTTTCCGCATTATAGGATGACCTGCCAGCTCCTTCCAGAACCACACTTAAAGGAGACTAAATGAAAGCTTTGCAGTGAAGTTTTTAGTTTGAACTCCATATATAGATTCAGTAAACCATAATTTCAGAAAGTCTTAAATTACCAAAGCCTGAACTCTAAACTTGTGGTAACTAGAGAGTTACTTAGTATCTGTCCCTAACAACTTTCTAGAGTGCATTAGAGCTTTTTCATTTAAAAAGTAATGCAGTGCAGTAAAGCAGCTTTTTACTGAATGATTTCAGGACCAGGAGCCAGGGGATCATAACACATGGTGTAGGTGCCCCTGTATCTTTCTCTGCTTTGCAGTTCAGCTGCCTCCACCGGTCTGCAGCAGCTCACAGAGGAACAGCTCTGTCACATAGATGCACAGGGTGACACTTCTGTGCCCTTACAGTTATTATTTTTAAGCCTTTCAACAGTCTGTGTGTACAGAGTGCTGTGGTCTGTGGCTGGTGGTACTGCTTCCCCTCTCTGGAACTTAAATATTTAGTCTTGAGTGTCTGTATTTTTGGTAGGTTAAATACTTTTCTCAATATCCTTTGTTTGTAGCATATAGGCTTGGTATACTATGCAGGATAGGTGATAAATAATAAAGCCTTAGATGTTTCTGCCACCATTATGTAAGAGTTGCTGAGGAATCATCTTGATTCCCTTCACCCCATTCTTTTCCCTTTTTAGTCTAAAAGATGATGCCATTCAAATGGCCAGTAACTGGAAATTAACAGATCCATGGTGAAATATGAGTGCTGCTGTAATTTCCATCAGGTTAATATTATGTAGGTGAAGTGGGCTTTGAGTGAAAATGGATGTGGCACTCTGCTCTCCTTATTCTAAAAGGTGCTGAAGACTAAGATAATGGGATAATGCTCTTGTGTGTGCTTGGTTTGAGTTCAGGCAATCATCTGAAACTGAAGATAATAAAGTTGCAAACAAAAAATATAGCCAGACACAACCAGAAACGGGTTCCTTTGCAAATAAATATGTTTTCTAGATTAAAAAGATACTCACTGAGCCTTACAATTTTTAAAAAATGTTTTTCCAATTTGTTGAAACTGAATTTTAAAAGTATATTCTCGATTCTTCAAAGCAGACGATGTCACATGTTGTTTTAAGTACATGCAGTGCCCACAGAATTTGTTTAAGAAAATGTAAATCAGTTACTTCTGAGATGTCACTTCTTTGTCACTGTAAAACCTGCTAAATCAATGTCAGCTTCCATTGCATCCTCTAATAATACCAGAGATAAATGCCTTAGTTTAGATTGAGATAGTTGGGCATAACTTTGTTTTCTTTATGTGCATCCTTTAAGTTTGTTTCTCTGAACTGGTTTTTGTTATAATATCAATTAACTACTAAAGACAATTAAAAGTGAGCCAGAGTTATGTACTTCACAAAACTCTTTCTTACAGTTACATATTAACGTTTTTGGCCTCTGCTGTGTTACACACCCTTTTCTGCACTGGTATTTCTTTCTTAGCTGAGGTAACCTGAATGGGTTTCTTGGGTTACTGTGCAATCATTTGGCTGTGTTTTCCTCTGTGGCCATACATCTATGCAGGGCGTGGAGGGGAACAAGGAACCGATTCCCTTTCTGAACTGGCACTACTTGTATGTATAGCTTGGCTGCCCCGTGCCCCAGCTTCCTTCTGCTGCCTGCACCTTCCTCTTGGGAACAAGGTGAGAGGGAATGTTTCGATTAACCAGAAAAATAAAAAGCAGAACCCGTGGTTCATGCAGAAGATGAAGGGACAGAGGGTGTTCGTGTCTGCCTGAGGCACAGGGTGCGGGCAGTGAGAGCCACAGGATTCCCTGCCAGGGGCTGCGTAGTCTGCAAGCATCCAGACACTCCTTTTGGGCTGCTGTGTCATGGGCTGTCTGCTGCTTGTGGGATAAGTTTCAAAAGCCTAAGCAGTTTGTGCGGGTAGGTAATTGCTGCTGCTTAGTATTTGTCTGCATTAGTCTGAATGCAAAGAGATTATTTTAAGTGACTTGTCTGCTTGCTCTGCCACAACTGCCTGTGATCTGCGTGATAAACGCGGCTTCCCGAAGAGCAGCCTTTTACAAAAGTTTCAAAATATCTGAAGAGGTCTGTAGTTAATACCTCATCTTTGCTAATGGAGGAGAGGCAGGGCAGGGAAGGTCTCTGGCACAGGCTGGCACCCTGCCCGAGCTGCAGGCTGAGCCTGGGTGCAGCTTGCTCCTCCGTGCTGTCCCACGGACCTGTCCGGACTCTGCTGGCTTTGCTGTCTCTCCTGCCATTCCAGACTCTATCGTTTTGGATACTGAACCGCCCTGAATTTTCTGCACAGAAATCTCTCAGGAAAACCAGCTCTAAACCAGACCAGGGTTCTGCCTTGGCAAGCTTCCCTGCCTCTCACCCAAACTCAGTCCTGCTGTAGGACTTCACTGCTGTGGTCTTCTTGCAGGGTCAGTCCTGCTCGCTGGACTTCTATCTGCAAACTCTGCTTGAACCCTATCACAGAGGCTCAGTGTGCCAGCCCACGTCTGCCTGCTCCCTCCCTGCTGCATTTATGCTGGAGCTGGGCAGAAGCCATCCAAGTCCCCCAGGCTGACGCCAGCTTTTCAGTAACGTTGTGGCCAATGTATTAAAGCAACTTGGTTTTTAATGGACAGGAAAGAGGCAGTGGGGGTGTGTCGTGAATCACATTATGGCTTGCAGGCTAAGTTTTGTGATGACCTTCTCATTAAAATACGGTTTGAGTTTTCCTTCCGAACTGTCTGCATTAGTAACAAGTAACTTGGTGTAGAGCTGATTTACAGGCCAGATATAATTTTTAATCAAAGTTACTTAAAGGGTGATTTTAATCACAGTTTGAATCAGCAAAATAATTTTAATAACTGATATTAAATTTCATAATACTGATTTTTAGTAACTTTCTGGAAGCAAACTAGATTCTACTTGGATAACAACTATTAAAACATGTGGCTTGCAACTAGCTGAAGCTTTTGTCCCAAATGTCATCTAGGTGATGACATTTAACTACCTCTTTATTTAGGTAGGTAGTGTAATATATTCCTACATGCTCATGCAAATTCTGGACTTTTATTTTAAGAATGGTGGGGAACAAATTCTGACTTGATACAAGTTGTACTTGCATAGTGGAATTTAAAATCAATTCAGGTAGACAAGCTGTCTTCAGGAAAAAGAGAGCTAAAGGTGTGCTGGATTGGGAAGAATTCTTAATGTATAGTTTTGCATTTGAAAGCAGCTTAGCTGAACCAAATATTTAGAGATTTTTGGGACAGATGATTGATCCCACTCAGAGCTTATGTATGCTCAGTGGTAGAGAAAAGCACGCTTCCCGCTCCACCAGTTCCTGATCTTTGTAAGCACTATTGGCTAAAGTAACTCCAGAGATTGCAAGAGGGAACAGAACCTTTTTGACAGGAGTATGCTTTTGGCACTTTCAAAGTTTTGATGCATTTCCTTGTATGTGACTTGTGACAAGCTAGTAGCTCAACCCATCTGTAGAATATGCAATATGTGGTTACTGCTGTCAAGCTTCTGGAGCTCTAAATGAAGGGCTAGAAAACACTGAGTGGCATATAAGAGTTGAATGGAAATTATTTGCTTACCTTTCCCATAAGAAATTAGACATATCAAACTTGAGAGCCACTTTCAAGGCAGAAGCAGGCAATTCTTCATGAAATGAATAGCAGAACTAGGGAGAGCTCTGATGCAGACTCCAGAAGACTCTCTGTTGCTTTTATAAGGCTGAGCTGACCAGTTTAGCATTTTTTTTACCACTTCAGTTTCTTTTATTTTGAAATTTTGACAAACTTTTGCCTGAATCCTCAAAATTTAGTGTAGTTAATGAAAAATTCTGAAATATGTAATATTTAAGAGTGCTTTTTTCTTTTAAACTTTAAACATTCCCTGATTAAGATAAACATTTCTGATTTGGCTGCAGAAGAGAAGACCTGAAGCATAAAGCCCTGCTAATGTGTGAAACTGTGACATACCAGGAAACATGGGATACCCTATCACTCATCTCTTGCAAATGATGTGGACTGGGACAGGACCACTGAGGATACAACTGCATAGCTCTGTCACTGCTGTGCATCTTCCCTGAGGCCAGGATAGTTCTGATGGGAGGATTTAAAATAGAATGAAAGCATGAAGTAAGCCACTGTCTGGAAGGACCCTGGTGTGACAGCCACATGCTACATCTCTGCTCTGAAGGACTGGGATGCAAACTAGCTTCAACTGGGCTGCTGTTTTGATGCAGCTTCCATTTGGACATCTCTGGAGTCTGCCCTGTGACTCTGAAACCTCCACTGGATGCTTTTCTGCTCCTTTTTCTTCTCCTACCCTATCTCAACACATTGCGACATCTATTTGAAAACCATTTGTCGTTTGAGCTCTGCTGTGTGACAGTGAGTCTTTGTAGTGTGATTATTTTGGATGAGAATTACCAGTGTGACATTTGTTTTTTTCTTGGGTACCACTTCAAATGAGGATGGAATTTCAATAACCTGAAGTATTTAGAATAAGTTCATAACTGATATTCTGGGTTTCTTTAAGCTTGTTCTGCAGATAAGATGCAAAAAGCATCTGCAGATCACTTTATTCTTGTGTCAGTGCAAATAAAAAAGATCCATCTATTGAGATGATTACAGAGTAAGAAACAACATGTTCTGAAAACCTTCCCTATAATTTTCACAGATTTTTTTCTTTTTCCTGCCATTCTTGCCCAAAAATCTGCTTCTATTTGCAGGCATTTGGGCTGTTCTGCAATAGCTTCATGTCAAGCTCAGCAAGTCCTTTACTGCCTTGGTGGGTAAGAGCAGAGACATCTCTGTTGGGCAGGGTTCCCAGCACTCAGCTGCTCTGGTAGCTGTTGTCTGCAACTCCTCAGGGCCTTCTGGTCACTTACAGACTTAAACTGACTTCTGAGTAATTCTTAGGTGAGAATGGGGAATGTACTGATGGCTCAAGTTTATCATATTGCCCTGAACAGGAAGCAGCAGGCATTGAATTCTGGCTGACTCTTTATGGTGGATCTGAGTTGCTGAGGCTTTTTTATTTTTAAATGAAGGGATCCTCTATTGTTTCAGCACCAGCAATGATTTACTTGTTTCCCTCCACTTGTCCTTAAGTAATTGCTCTTATTTCTGACTATGTATGTGAATTGGATGCTTTAGGTAAAATACTCTTATAAAAGAGAAGTGCCTGTGTAGGTTCTTGAGGGTAATAAAATGGACAACAATATCAAGTGGCCTGATCTCATGTTGACTACTAAATGTAGGATGGGAATAAAAAAAAAAGAATGGCCTGGGAGTAGTTCAGCTAGTTTGTTGTGGTTGTTTTAATAATAACTTTGCTGAAAATATGAATCACCTAATAGTGCAAGTTGGTTTAAAATTGGATAATACAAATATTGTATGAGAAATAACACAAGGAGCATAACTTAAATGGCAGAAGATAAACCTTTTTATCTTAAAGCTCAGAAAGAACCTTTGATATAAATGTGGCTTGTTAGCCAGCCTGCTGGGGATTGATTAATTTGCTTCCCAGTTCCTGGAGAGATGAGATACAACTGTTAAGTAACCACAGGGTGATAATAGACTAAGTACCAAGTGAACTTCTTTGATTTGCAATCAGCTTTAGCTGCAGAGGTGAAAAGCTTATAATTTTCTCTATCATTCTGCCTGTAACCACTTCTAGGATTTGTGGTTTGTTTTTGTTTTTTCATTTCAGTCCTTCTCAGTCTGTCTCTGGCATTCCCGACAGCCTGAGGCTCTAGAAAGCTATTAGTGTTTCTGCCTCTCTTGCAGCTTTGTGTCCTGGATACTTCCTTCTCTCTGTCCTTAGAGTCAGGCACAAGTTTGCCACCCTATAAATCTATCATGATTAGGATCTTGTGCCGTAGTTGGGTTCCTAGGGTTTGCTGAAACTATGCAACATCTATTAATGGAGCCATTGTCAAAGCCCCTTATTCAATACTGACAGTGGATGTGAGGGGTAGTGGTGATCAGACACAAACTCTCCCCACTAGGCTGAGACCCTACTCAGGGTTCAGTCACCACCAGTAATTGCTGTCAGATCTGCCTGTGTTAAGTTACTTTGAGTTCAGCTTGATTCATAATAAAGGCATTAAAATTGCCAAGGCAGCTGACATTGACCTCACTGGAGTAGCTGAAATGTGATGTAATCTGGAACACAGGCTCCCCCTTCCATCATGCTTAATAGCCTTGTGTCCAAAATAGTGCTGAGTGGGTTTAAGAAAACAACAACCCCAGCACTACTGCTGTTGCTGCGGCCTGGTTTATCCTGTGGTTGGACAAGAAACTGGTTTTGTTTTAAGGAGAATTGGTCTGTGTGGTGCTCCCAGGGCTCTAGGTTGACAGCACAATAAAATAATCTGGCTTCAGAGAAGTCAAATTGGTAGAAAGTATTTTTTCCTTTTCAGAACTCTAACTTAAAGCCTGTAGCAGTAAATAACAGGCCTGGGCTCAGAATACACATGCCTGTAGCATCTTACATACATGAGTTCTTATATTTATTAATATGTAATTGAAAAATTTTTTTCTGTAATAGGCTTTTCTTGCTTAGTCATCAAAATGAGTTATGATTTATTCTTCCCTGTCCTGACTGCATATATTGAGAAATGGGAATAATGATGGGGCTGTGGCTCAAATATGGGATTTCATAGCAAGAATGGCTTGGCCTTCTCTCAAATTTTCTTTGTGACTTCCAGAAAGTCACTTTTAACCTCTTAATTTCCACTTTGTTGCCTGTACAGTGTGACTGCTAGTGCAAAGGGACTGTGCTGGTAAGTTTTTTTAAAAATAAGCAGGTAAGTCTTTTAAAAATTTGTTATTCATCCAAGCATCAGTTACTGCAGTCCGCCAGTGGACAGATTATTTTCTTCTGCATTAACTCTGTACAATATGGATTTTTACTTAAGGCCTTCAAATATTGTCCCAGTCCTGTCCTGTTTCCCCCCCTCCCTACCTCCAAGAAAAAAACCCAAACTGTTAGGTATGGTGATTGAAGAAAGATCACTGGTTGTTTTTTAATCCTTCTTTATTTTGTCCCTTCCACCCTTCCTAGGATGCAGGGGCTTTAATCCAGGATGAATGAATGCTATTATGACAAGCGCATGGACTTTTTCTATAACAAGACAAACACTGACACAGTAGATGAGTGGACAGGGACACAGCTTATTGTTGTTCTGTGTTTTGGGACATTTTTCTGCCTCTTCATTTTCGTTTCAAATTCATTGGTCATAGCAGCTGTGGTCAAGAACAAGAGGTTTCATTTTCCCTTTTACTATCTCCTGGCCAACTTAGCTGCTGCAGACTTTTTTGCTGGAATTGCCTATGTCTTCTTGATGTTCAACACAGGCCCCGTGTCGAAGACATTAACTGTAAACCGCTGGTTTTTGCGTCAGGGTCTTCTGGACACCAGCCTGACAGCTTCCCTGGTGAATCTCCTCGTCATAGCTGTCGAGCGGCACATGTCAATAATGCGGATGAAGATCCACAGTAACCTCACCAAGAAGAGAGTCACCTTTTTAATCATATCCATTTGGGCCATTGCTATTTTCATGGGTGCTGTTCCTACCCTGGGTTGGAACTGCCTCTGTGACATTACCGCCTGCTCATCCCTGGCACCTATTTACAGCAGAAGTTACCTGGTGTTCTGGAGTGTCTTAAACCTTGTCGTCTTCTTCATTATGGTGGTGGTTTACATAAGAATCTACATGTATGTCCAGAGGAAAACTAACGTTTTGTCATCACACACTAGTGGATCCATTAGCCGTAGGAAAACCCCCGTGAAGCTCATGAAGACTGTCATGACTCTCTTAGGTAAGACACTACAAACTGGGGCGTGCAAGGCTGTGAATGGGTTTCTGTGTTGGTTTGTCTTTGCTTGGTGTTTTTTTGTTTTGTTGTTTTTTTTTTTTTTAAACCAAACCCCCTAAAACAAATCAAACCAAAACAACCCTCTCCAAACTTTTAAGTGTTGGAGGCATTTAGACTTCTATCTGCTTTAGGTAGTGACATAAGTGTTGCTCCACAGAGAAACATTAAGTAGGGGACTGGTCAATACATAGAAGAAAAGTGTCTGTATGTTGGAAATAGGTTGTTACAAAACACATTCTCTATGGGGTTCTTTTAGGCAGTGGGAGGGGAATACCAAATCACTTTGGAGGAAGGCATGTGAAGATTCATAGCTCACTAGTAGAACATTTTCAGTGTTTGTTAATTATCTGTACAAGGCCATGAATCCTATGACTGGATGTGGACAATTTTCTTTGTACTTCTTCCTCTTGTCTGTTTCCTAAACATACCAACTTCCCCATGGAAACATGTGATCCCTGGGGAAAGGAGAGGATACCCAGTGAGTCTGTGACTTTGCCAGAGATATGCTTTGCAAGGTGAGAATTTACCTGCATTCTGTGAAGATTGCATAGTGCAAAACATTTTCAGATGATGATACACTACGGCCTTGGATCTCTGGATCGTAACTTGATTTGATGTGGATTCTGCCCTAAAGACAGTGTTGAAATCTGTGCAACTGAGATCACTTAATCAGCTAGCTATGATGTAGCTAATTATCAAATTAGAGCTGCACCAAGCGCACGTGTTCAAGACGCTTTGTTGCTGGATGAACCATGATGAGAACCAGAGTTCTCATTAATGGGCTCTGTTTGTTTCATGGGAGATTCAGGACAAAATCCTGCTTCTGCTTCTTTATGGAAGGAGGCTGTACATAGCTGGGTGCTGCTGACATGCTGCTCCTCCTGTTTACCTCCAACTCCCCTCTTAAGGAGCCCAGGCCTGTGGCTGGCTGCTCCTCCATCACTGTTGTCTCTGGCTATTCTCTTCCTGTGGTCCTACAATTAAGAGCTGGGGGAGCCTGGGTTTCAGTGTGACTTCATGGATTTCATGGTGATCACAGCTGCAGGTGGCTTTTTGCATCACCCTTTGGGATTGGGTGACCCCTTACAGAGGCTGGGACGCAGGTCTCTGCCGTTGACCTTTTTCTACCACAACCCTAAATTGGTCCATCAGAGGATTGGAACAAAGCTTTCCCTTTGGCATGCTAAACCACAGGAAGTTATCTGGTTAAAGCTAGAAGATGTGAAACCTAGCAAAAGGGGCTAAGATGCTCTTGGGCTGACCTTGTGGCACAGTTCTAGCTAAGTCTGTCACTGTAGCATTGAAGATGGGTGGCTGCAGGTGTGTGGGTACATGATTTTCAGGTGCTATGTATGTTATAGGTCATCTGAACTTGGCAGTGAGATTCCTGCTGAAATAGAAGCTTTAGGGCAGATGATTTTCAGTTTCTGTGAAAATACAGTTTAATTGGTAACTTGCTGTTTTAACTCGGGTGCACATGTGGCAGTCATCTGGAAGCTACTGCACTCTTTTTTTCCTCAGTGTTGGCATGCCTGGGGACAGCTTCAATATGCAGAGATTTATGACATGATGCTGCTGAAGCATCAGGAGTGCTTCCAGGTGCACAACAATTCATTTTCAAGGAGAAATTATGTAATCTACAAGAATATCCATGTTTAAATCTTCAAACTGAGACATTGTGACTCCTGATTTCCTGTAATCCAGTGGGAAGACTCAGAGCTGTTCTGATCCATGTGGCAATCAGGCTATATTTCATGTAACTTCTATGAATTTTAGAGTCCCAGAAATTAGGTTCTTTTTGGAGTGTGGCACTTTGTCAGGGAGATGAGGTTCTACAGCATAAAAAGTCTGCAAACAAGAAAATAGCCTAAGTGCCAAGACAAAGGTATATATTTATGCTTAACCATGGTTCCCTCTGAAAGCTCTGTGGTAAAAATAGCAAAATCCGAGCAAGGCTGCAAGTCTGAGCTGTGCCTCACTTTCATCTCTGTGGTGCTAAGAGCAGAATGTGAATCACTTTTGTTATCTCCATACACAGAAAAGTGTATTTTTATGGAGTCAAAGCAACAGGTCCAAGAAAGCATCAGCCAGTGACTCAAAACTGTGACTGCGTTGCCCCCCTCTCCTTGTCTTCAGCTGTGGGATGGGGGAATGTGCAGAGAGATGTCTGCAAATGTCTGTTATCTTCCCATAGTTTTCCCACTGATATGTTTATGGGTTTTACCTGTATAGGTAGACAGGGGTATATTCTAGGAGCTCACAGACTAATCCAGCCTGAAATCTTGGGGTTTTTTTGAGGAGAGATTTTTGTGTCTTTTGTTAGAGGTGGCACTGGGATCTGTGTCCTCTCCTGCTCACTTCCATGAACACAGAGTTGGACCTTACCTTGCATGCTTTGTGGTTCAAATGGTTAAAACACTTTCAGTTCTTGTTCTAAAGAATGCTTGTTACCATCTTAATTTCTGTGTGGAGCTGGTGTTTTGGCAACTTTGCCAGTGACCCTTAGTGGCTTGCAAAAGCTCTCTGTCCAAATACTTACTGAGACACTCAGCTAGACACAGTATTGTCTGGGTGGTCTGGTTAAAAGGGATGGGATTTTCTGGTGAACCCCAAGGCAATAACTCAGTCCAGTGTTTCTCCATTATAGACTGTGAGAGAGAGAATTGGTGTCACAACTGCTTACTCAGCACGCTGGAGCCACATCAGTGTGCAGGACAGAGAAAACAAGTGTTGTGGTAGTAGCTTGCAGCTTCTGATGCCAGTGGGCAATGGAGGAATGTTACTGATGTTAACCAGTATCTCAAAGCTAACACCATGAAATTAGTACTTAGCATCACAAAAATCTTGGTCCAACAGAGTAGAAAATGCAGTTTCTGAAAGAGGTTGTCTCTTGTCTTTGTTCTGTACAATATTCACTGGTACATAATAAATCAGTTAGTTGAATTTTGTCAGGAATCCAGAAGCACAGATTTCCAGCAAGATCCATTGTTCCTTGACCTGGATATATTTTTCAGCAATCTTAATCCTTAATAAGCCACATGAATGCACTTTATATACCACTATGGCCTGCCCACCAGATGGGCACATTTTTCATTAAAAGCCTTGATGGGCACAAGTGTCCAGTGCTACTGAGAGCAGCCCAGGTGCACAGCACAGCTGGTGGGATGCCTCCTGTGCCACCAAATCTCAGCTCCTGTGCTGCCTGGGTACTGCCGTGGGGCCAGGCAGCCCTCCTGCTGCTTGCTCACACAGCTCACATATGGGAAAACCTGTGGCTTTGGAAAAAAACCCAAACAAACAGATGGACTTGCTTTCCCTTCCAGAATTGTTCAACAGATACTAATACCCTCGGAAGAGCTTTTTAGCATGTCGCTGCTATCATCCTTATTTGACTGATTATTTTTTAAGCCCCCCAAAAGGGGAAATTCTGCTGTTAAAAACGATTGGAATTTCCTCAGTATGCTGTTCAAATTGCGACTGTTGTGCAGAGTTGTAATTTTCTATTTCTGTATGTCAGATGGCAATTGTGGCTTGTGCTAAGTTAGTATTATCATGTGTATGGCTACTCCTTCCTCGGTCTGAGGGCAAGGGATGAGGGGCTGTGGTGCCGGGGGAGGCAGGAGGGCAGAGGGGGCAGTCCAGGGCCCCTCCTGAGCTTCTGGCCCAGGGCTGAGTTGGGTTCCCTAAAAGCACTGCCCACACCCCTGCCTTGTGTTGGGGATATGCAGTAACATGGAGGGATGCAAAGGTGGTACTGAACTCCCTTGAAAGCTGTGGGTTTTATCCCTTCTTCCTGTTGTGTTCACTCTAAGAGCTCTTCTCCCTTATTGCCCCTTTCTTTAATATTTTTCTTCTTCTTTTTTGAGGGGGGCTGGTGGGAGAAGAGTGTGTTGTCCTACCTTGTCTCTTTCAGCTTTTATTTCCACCTTGTACTGTCCTGCTTCTCCCTCACAGGGGCTGTTGTCATTCCTGCCTTGCAGCTGGAACATGGAACCTCTGCTGCTCCTGGGCTTGTCCAGTGGTTTCTTGCTATGTTTTGGGAAAATGCCTCTCTTGCAGAGTTTTCTTGTTCCCTCATCACTACACTCTTCCTCATCCTGTTTGTTTGTTTGCTTTCATGTATTTGTTGTTGTTTTGTTCTTCTTTTTATTCTGTTCTTTGCTTTTTTTCTTTAGCCTGGCTGCCGCATTCTTTGAATCACCTTCACTAACTTATCTATTTGTTTCTTTCTCCTTTTTCATTTACAACTGAACCTGTTTCCTGGATCCAAGTTGTTCAGTCTCGAGCACCCAGCACACACAGCCCTGGAGGGAGCAGTGCAGATGTGGGTTGCTGCTCTGGCCAGGGGGCTGGCAGTGTTCATCTGCCACAGGCAACAGCATGAATCCTCACAAGCTGTGGGGTTTCCAGACAGAATGTGTTTAAATTGTGTGATTCTTGTTTTATGGACTGGGCAGTGTGCCCATAGCTCTGCACTCAGCTGTAGTGTGACAGAAAGCATGTTTCTTCTCTGGATCACGTTGTGACAGTGGTGGAAGTGGCCACCTGGGATCTTATCCTTCAGCATGCAAAAAATATGGAGAAAGTCTGCACCCACAGTGCCAGTTCCATGTTTATTAGTGCTCCAGAGCTCGTGTTTATTTATCAGGGTGGACAAATCACTGCTGTGATGACCTTTCCCCACTTGTGTTTGAGCAGAGGCTGTCATCAGCTGGATTCTTGCTCCCTGCAGCCTTGTAGCCTTTCTCCCTACCTGTCTTGTAGTCAAGGCTTGACAAAGAAGCTCCAGTAGATGTAATTTTCTGTTGTCATTAGAGTTTTGTCCTCTCTTGTCTGTTTTTACCACTTTCCTGTAGAACATTGATTAATCCAATAATTTTGTAAAATGCAGAAAGCCCCAAACTCCTAGCTGCTTGAAGTCCTTTTTTTTCTCCATTGTTTCTAGGTGCCTTTGTTGTCTGCTGGACTCCTGGCCTGGTTGTCTTACTGCTTGATGGTCTGAACTGCACCTACTGTGGAATTCAGAATGTTAAAAGGTGGTTTCTTCTCCTGGCCCTGTTGAACTCTGTCATGAATCCAATAATTTATTCATACAAAGATGATGAGATGTGGGGTACCATGAAAAGGATGATTTGCTGCTCCTCTGAGATTAAGAGTCAGGAAAGACGCTCGTCACGGATTCCCTCAACAGTTCTTTGCAGGAGCACAGATACCTCAGGGCACTACATTGAAGATGGCATTATTCAAGGGACGATTTGTGGAAAAGGAGATCTTGGTAACAAAGGAAACTCCTGAGCTATTCAAGAGACTGACTTGGCTGGAAAAGAGAGGGGGAAGGGAGAGGTTTTGTAAGAGAAGATTGACTGGCAAAGCTAGTAAACAATATATCCACTTTGTTCCAGAGTCTAAACTCCAGTGTTAACAAAAGTTCTTATAAATAATTGCCTGATGGAAAAACACTTTGTAATGAAGAAAACTTTCTGTGCTGCCATCTTTCTCTTTTTCTTTTTTTTTTTTCTTTTAAGTACATGAAATTGTTTTTTTCATGTGAATGGAATAAATACATCTCAGAGACCTCTTGTGCATGGAAGAAACAAAATGTAAGCAATGTAGTGAGACCTTCCTTAAGCCCCTACAAAGAGAATAAACATGCCTCACTGCAGAGGCATGGTATTCATTGAGTATTTATGCTTTGAACAGTTTCTGTGATCTTGAGGAGGATCATTGGCTTGGTTGGACACAATGCGACTTGTTCCCTTGATTTAAGAAGTTCATGAAATAGTGCATACTTACTTTGCCTGTTCCTCCTTATCTTGTTTTTAAAAGAGGTAGCTTGATGATTTGTTAAAGCTATGCCAGAAACCTGGCTGTGATGGGAAGCCCAGACCAGACACCAGTGTGTGCGAGTATTCTGACTGTGGATTGTCAGGATCTGAGAGTGCAAAAAGCACAAAACCCATTATTACTTCCATAGTGGAGTGAATGCTGCAAGGAGATACATTGCACTCTGCTGCTGCCTTTTCGAAGGCAGACGTTGAGGGTGGATTAACAAGGAGAGCAGTGTGGCTGTGTTTATTTTACTCCCCCTGATAACATCAAATGGATGTGCTCACCTACTATGCTGAATGAAATCCAAAACTCTTGTTTTAAGAGGGCAAAATTTTAAGGAAAGTTTAAATACACATATATATACAGGTTCAAACAAGCTATCTCAAAAAAAAAAAATGACAGGAAAAAAGCCTGAAACCAACCTCAGCCCATACAAAAAGTACAGTATGCATTGATTGCCTGGCCTTTTCTGGACCACATTTAACCTCTGATTTGCAGGCAGGTCTTAACTGGTAAGTACTTGAGGAAGAAGTCATGAAACAGCAAGAATTGAAGGGCTTTCAGCATTATGACTAATCAAGCCTAGTGTTAATGCAGCCACAGCCCTAAAAGCTGAAGGTTTTACTTATGGAGTATGCTGTAATGGAGGATCCAGCAATTTAAAGCTCTAGGGTAAAGTCTTTAGATTTAAACTTGAAATTAAAAATTGGAATGTAACTTTCTTGGTACATTAAAAACCTGTGTCTTGCTGTTTGGTTCCAGTAGCAGTGAGCTGCCTGCTGCCTGTCTAGAAAAAGTCTGATCCCTGGTATTAAAGATGGTGACCATTACCTAGGGTCATGTTGACAGTTCTGACCACTTGGACTTGTCAGAGAACAACACCCAAGAGCATGTTGTATGAGAGCAAAAGATAATGATCAGCTGCAGTTTGGGCACATTCTTGCTTTGGTGCAACTTGCATGCAGATATCTAGACTGTTGTTCAAAACAGAACCAGCACCTGGCTCAAAGGCCAAGCTGCAGTTTTGCAGAAGGCTCTGGGGGATTCCATAGCAGGCCTCAGCTCAGGAGCACAGCAAGCCTCTGTTCGGGCAGCTCTTCTCTAACACCAGTGGCCTTGTAGGGAAAGGGCCTAACATTTCAGGTAGATGCTGTATTTGAGTAATGCTAAAAAGGTTTACACGTTTTTGGTTTGGTTTTTTTTTTCCGTTATAATGCAATGTTCTTGTGCAAATACTACTTCGTTAGTTTGGTGTTTTGAAAAGTATGTAAAGTGGTGCTTTCTAGAGCTGGTGGCATAGCATGCAAACACTCCTGTCCCTACAGCTATTCACAGTGTGCAGTTTGTGGCTGAAGCTCCGCATACAAAGATAACAGAAAATAAAATGTTACTTCAAAATAAGATACCTGGTTTGTTTCCTCTTTGAATGGTTACTGAACATTACCTTGGCCCTACAGTCAGCAGTAAATGGTTGCTGTTACTTGTACCCATTTCCACAGGACCATCCGAGCTAAAACTGATTAAACTTCAGGTAAAAACAAAGATGGGGAAATGTTGCTTCCTGTTACCATGCAGAGGTGGGTTGGTAGGATATGTTTTAATAATATTTTTGTGTTTGCTAGCAATTGCCAGTGTTAGGTTATGGTTGGACTTGATCTTGGACATCTTTTCCAACCAAGATGATTTTGTGATTCTGTATAACAATGGGTTGAATCAGGCCCTGGCAAGAGCTTGATGAAGATCTGGAACATCTGCAGTGATGAAGAGCACTAGGTCTCTCCTGCAGAGCTTTGGGTTTGGGCTGCAATATAACTACATGTGGATGATTTTTCTGAGTAAACAGGAATAGATGACTCTTGTAAAGGTAAAGTGTAGAGGCAACCAGGTGAACACAATCAGATGTTGCCATTTAGGAGGAGGAAGGCATGAGCTCCTGTTAAGCCCACCTGTGCCCAATTAGGGCTGGCCCCAACTGCGCATGAGCAGAACTGGGGGACCAATAAAGGGTGGGCTGCCAGAGGCGAGCTGGGTTCACTCCTGACCAGCCTGAGGAAGGGGATAGTTGATTCTGGAGCATTAGCACCGAGATAGACTGATTCTAAGGGCAACTTTCGGAGTGCTGTCCTTGCATCTTGGCAAGAACACCTGCTGGACCGCAAAAACACTATGGTCCAGGAAAGGATTATCAGCAACAGTAAAGGACTGTGTTGTTTTGCAGAGCACCTCATACAACGGGCTCCTGGTCTGGACTGAGATGGGAGAGGCCTTATCAATTGTTCTGCTACAAGTAAGTGGGAGGGTTTGAAGTCTTCCCTCTTATTCCTTCAGTTATCTCATTAAAAAAAAAAAACAAAAACCAAACCAACCCCCCAAAAAACCAGATCCCAATAGCTTGCAAACTGGTGCTTGTTGAATGGTTTTATTTGCAGTGAGATGCTCACTATTTCAGCATGTTAGTTCCTTCGGCGCTGCTACCTCTCTATTACTGTAAATCGCAACATGACATGGCTGGAACAGGAAACTGATCTTGCATCAAACTTTCCGAAAACCTGCTACAGCAGGGACTGTATAATGTTTCCTATGTAAAACTGTTTAAACATCCATCTGCTTATGTAGTGGGGAATTTCTTTTTAACTTCATAAACATTTATCAGAATAGTTTGTCTCAAGGAAAACATTAAAGTAGCATTTGTACTTGAGCTAAAAAACAGAAAGAATTAATAAAAAAAAAAAGGAAAAGGGCAGCCGATGAAGGCAAGTTTTATGTGCTGTCCTTGTTGCCTTTTCACTAACATGCCATAATAACAGCTATCACTATCTGTTTTCTGCATGTGCCTGCTCCTATTCATGTTTGACAGATGTTTGAGATGAAATTCATTCTTTTGGGGAGGCTTTAAGGTGAGCACCCACAGAAACCTGAGAACACTGATTCTTAGGAGGCAGAGGAAGGCAAGGGTGGTTACTGTTAAGTTGAATAGCTATAAGGTTCTGTGTCTTCCTGGTGGTGCTAAAGGCCTTTCTCTCTCCCAGAGAGCCTTGGGAGCTGCTGTGCTGCACTAAACAGCAAACAGATACTTCCAATGCCATATATTTGCAGCAGTTATGGTTTGAAAACATTTGTGACATCTTCTCCTTTCCCCCTCTGCAGCTGCTTATCTCCCTAACCAAAGTTGCTCTTCCTGTTGATCAGTGGGTCCAGGAAGAAACATTAAATGGCTTTTCCCAGGGCAAAGATGTATGGTCTGTCGTCTGTGGTTAGCTCCCCCCCCTAAAGCCTGTGTGGTCACAATCATTACAGATACTTTTCAGAGAATTTAATTAAAAGCTGGGAACAATGGGGTTTTATTTTACATGATAGATTAATCATTGTTTAATAACTATGGGCATGTGAGAGAAGTTTCTGATATCTGTACTGTCAGTTTGAGTGAGGTGGTGTGGGTGCTGAGTCCCTCTGGTAGAGCAGCCACATACCTACAGCTTGGGTGGCTCTGGAACATGACTTTCTCCACTGCTTTGGTACTCCTGTACCATGGTTACTTTCCCCTCAGAGTAGTTTGTTTGGTTGTTGTTGTTTTTATTTTGTTTGGTTGGTTTTTTATAGTAACTGCTGCAGACTAGTGAAATGAGATGACCTTGTACATTAAACATGTGACATTAAACATGTAACAGCTTGTGCATATATTTGTGAACTGCAGTAATTTACTGTTTCACAGCTCTAGTGTATTTTGCATGAAGATTTCTAAGCTACTGCTCACTGGAAGATGATGGAGGAAGGGTCATTTTAAACTTGTTCTGCATCTTATTCTCTTTCCCCATACCTGTCTGTTGGCTCCTACAGTAGCAGATGCAGTGCAGGATCAGCTTTTTGTCTGGGTCAAAGCAACTTCTGCTTGCAAGATTAGAGACAGAAAGTGAAAACATATGGAAATGTTGAAGAAGGCAGGGAAATTCTGTTATTTATCCTAGCCAATAATTTTAACAAACATTTTAAATCAGTTGAAAGAAGTGATCCCATTTTTCCCCTTGAACCTACTCCCTCCCTATGCTGGTGAAGCTGTTTGTTCACTACATAAGTGAACTGTAGTGAGTCTGAAAAATAACCCTGGATGACAGAAATTGCTATTAATGAGAGAGATTCCACTTGTCATAGGCTGGCAGCTGCATTATTTCCTTGGTTTTTTATATAGAGTCATACGGATGATTTGTTTTCTATAAATCTTCATAAAATACTGTCCTTCTTGAATGCTACACTTTGCAGTCACTAGTAATGCTTCTGTTGGGGGGGGGAAGGAAAAAACCCATCTTGAAACAAGGAATTAGGTCATGATATTCCTTCCCCCCCACCCAAGGTCTTTTGGAAGATAAGGAATTTAGACACTTCAATGCTCTCAGCTATTCTTCAAAACATCCTGCTGATCTTTCATGTAGCAATTGGTCCCTGGGCTTCTTTTATGCATCTTTTTATAATACCAAGGATGTTTTTTTCACTACAGCAGGCAGAAGCATCTGTTTTCTTCCAGCCTACTTACAAGCACTATTTTGCAGCCTCTAAGTATTCTATTTTGAATGCCTTACATAGGCATCTGTGCATCTTATCTTGTGTATGGAAATAACAGAAATTAGTTTGAAAATAATTTATGTTTCAACAGGCAACTGTGCTAGGAACAGGATTTTTTTTTTGAGCTAGCCTTTACTAGTATCCCAGTTGTGCACTTAGGACTCTATTGTACAGCCCTATAGGAAAATCAATATGGAGAATGAGAAAAGCACAAGTCACTTATTTATCTGTTCTCAGTCCTAGCTGTGTTTTACCTTAAATGTTAACCTCACTGAAACCACAGATATAATCTAACTTCTCTTAAAAAAAAAATCACATTAAAAAACCCATGATAAGACAAAAAAAATAGAAAAAACAATTCTGAATATCTTTAGGTGAGGAGTAAGTAAGCATACTTATCTTCCCTGACCTTCAGTTTACCTGATATATGATATATGAAAATTAAGGAAGTACTGTTTCTGAGCACAAGTAATTGCTTGGGAATTTGGTAGGAGATCTCCTGGACATGTGCTTCTTTTCTAGAAAGGTTTTTTAGCTTTTCTCCTGAAGCTTCTGTGGAAGCAGACGGCCTGGAACCACTGCTGTTGCTCTCACCCATTATTGCATTTTGTATATGTAATAGTTAAGAATATATATCCACTGTCTTGACCCTAAATGCTAAGATTCTCTAGCTAGACTCTCGCAGTATGGTTAATTTTATCTCCAGCTTCTGTTTATATTTATGCAAACAAGTGTTTGGTAGGTTGTCTTAAATTAGGTTTCTACTAGGAATACGTTCAGTTACTGATGGTTGTCAAAATGCACAGGAGTGAAAAGGCTTGACCTCCAGAGATGGAAATGTTATTAATGCTTAAATGATTCTATTCAAATCCCAGTTAACGCATCAGTTGTTATGAATGCCAGTGTATTTGTTTGTGTGGTGCACTCTGTGATACTGGGCTGGGATTTCCCACAGGTATAGATGAGTTAATGTAATTAGAATCATAAGATTTTGTGCCTATAGGGGTAAAGGGCCTGCAGACTGTGAACTCGCAATTGCTCACACACATGTTTAGCTTTAACTTCTTGCACAGTTGCATTGCTTTCAGGAAAGCCCTTTCTGTGAAAAGAGTCCCACGTGTGTCAGCAATAGTGAGACAGAGACATTTAATGTTGCTTAATTTAGACTAAGTTTCTGCTGGATGGAAAACTGTCCCTTTACCAAGAGGCATAGTGCAGCAGTCTGCCTTCCTTCACAGGCATGATTGTTGATTTTAAATGGGAAACGTTTGGGCCCATAAGTATAAATCTACAATGTTGGATTATGTCTCAAAATTGACCTATATTGGTTTTCTTCTATTTTCCCCTTTATAATCTTTTCGCACAGACCATGCATATTTTTTGTTTCTTCTGCTTTGTTCTTCAAAGCATAAATTAAACTATTATTTCCTCTAAACAGATAAATTCCAGCAGTGTTGGGTCCTGGAAAAATCCTTCAGTTTCACAAACCGGAGAGACTCAACAAGAAAGAAATATGGTTGAGCAGAGATTTTAGTCTTGGGTTTTTTCAAGGTCAGAATAGCAACAATTAAAAAAAAAATTTTAAAAATGTTTACATGTATTATTAAAAATGCTGGGGAATAATAATTTGACAAAAGAAAAGCAGACCCTAAGCTTGTAACTGATTAAATATAAGTTAAAGTCCTAGACTGTTAACTAGTGAGTTTTTTGAGTAGCAGAACCAAAGATCTCTCATTCCTGAGTAATGACTTCTCTGAAATGAAGTAAAAATGCCAAATGCATTCAGCTCCTTCCCAGCATGAGGAGATCCAGGCAGAAGGGTGATCTCTTCCCTCAGCAAAACTTTAGTCTGCCTTTTTGTCCCCATGGGCACCAGGAGCTTTATTGATTCATGGAAAGGAAACCAAGCCTGAGGATGGAGGACCTTCTGCTGAGCATTGAGTGAGCTCTGGCTGGACACTCTCTGGCAGATGTTTGTGCCCCCTTTCCCCAGCAGGAGCTGAGGTTGCACCATGGTTCTTCCTTTCACGGAGGCAGGAGCAGACTCCTGTCTACCTAACTGCCTGTTTGCCCAGAACCTGTTGGTGAGGTTCCATTACCTTCCTCTCAGTCAAGTTTTATTGAAGATGACAGATGATTTCAAAAATTATGAGGGAATTGTCAAGTGAAAAGCAATACAGATGTATGTACCTCATTCCACTCAGAAATCAGAATAAAACTGTTTTCTGGTTCAAGCTCTGTAAGTTATGGATGTAATTTTAAGCTTGCCTGTGCATAGGTTAGGACTCCCTGAGGGAGGATGACTGCAATCCCCAAAGCTGCATCACAGCAAATCCCCAGCACACTGACACCCCACCCCTACTGTGCCCTTAATTCACCTTCTCACCCAGTCAGTGCTAGGAAAATACCATAATCTGTCATCTTTATCCCATTTGATAGCAAGCAAAATTGCTAAGAATTATTGAGGTGACGTAGCTTAGACTGCCTCTCTGCAGGAGTATTAATATGGCTTGTGGTTCTCCCAAATGTAGCAGGATGACTTGCTAAAAGCTGTGAGTCCATCTATAAAAACACATTTATAAATGAAGGAAAATCAGGCTCCCATGCTCCCTTAGCTTGGGCAAGTTCTGTTCATGATGGCTCAGTTTCAGAGGCTTCACAATGTGCCTTAAGGATTTGCTTCTGTGAGTGAATCTGGAGATCTTTGTGTCTGATGGGAGTGCTCTGAGTGAGCCAGAGATGTCAATGGTTGACATGAGGGATCCCCAACCCTCATGTCAACCAGGGGATGCAGATGGTCACGGGGGATTCCCAGTGCACAAGGTTGCTCCTATTAGCTAAACCTGATGCTGCTGACTCTTCATTAGGCTGTTCAATTAACAATTTTTGTAAACACTTTTTATTGGGATGGGAGTGGGCCATCCCAATGGTATTGTGGGTGTTCACAGCCTCAGCTTCCAGGGTCAGGGGCAGCAGGCCCAGGTCCTGCTCAGCATTCGGTGTTGAGACACAAGGGTAGAAAGCTTAAAGGAGTAGTAAGAGGTGACACCTCAATATCTCAAGGGAGTTAAGACCAAATGATTTGTTGAGGGTTTCCAGACAGGAATCTTTGATGGATGGCAATTCACTTCTGTCTGTTCCCTCTTCTCTTGCCCTCTGTCCCTTCTGACCTTTTGCAGCAGCACTTTGAGCCTCAGAGTTGAAGTGCAAAGAGCTTTCAGCAAGTAAAGCCAAGTGCTGATGAGAAGAGGTGCCAGGGATGAGATAACAGTGGATATGGTACGAGCAGTTTGTCCTCCCCTGCGGCAGTCACACCGAGTATTTTGACTTTCTACAGTAATTTCCTGTGGGCTGATACCCACTGATTTGATACAAATGGTAGCAACAGGCTCCATCAGGAGCTGCCCTGAGGGTTGTTGATTCATTTAGTCCCACAATGAAGACTGAGTGAGCTATTATTTCAAAAGGCAAGCTGGATCCAGCATGTATTTGTATTAACATGCCAAAGACGACACAACCAGTGCCTCACCCAGCCCAGCAAAGTAGTTTTTTCCTAATGCTTTATTTGCTATCCATGTTTGGCTGTGAGACAAGCAATGCTCTTGGGATGTGTTATCTTTATGAAGAGTTAACAAAAAACACTCCCTGGGGTGGTGTGGTGTGTGGCATTGCTGTGTTTTGCTCACTTGATTTCTGTGCACCTCTCTTTTGCATAGATGAGACTGGCAGATGTCACTGTGAGGATAAGGACTTTGGGCTTCCTGAGATGCCACAGTGACTGGGACAGCCTGCCCAGTGGTGCAGCTGGGAGCTCCTTACAGTTCCTGCTGTATTTTGGCAGTGACAGGGAGATCTGGTGGCTGTCCTGGATGCTTGGTCTGCCCACCCACACGTGGGGTCTTCACAGGTTCCCCAACACCCTGGAGAGCCTGCAGGCTCTAACACATCTTTCCAATTATGAGGTTTAAATTTTTGCCCCTTTAGTTTATAATACACAATTTTGACATTGTCAAAGTTGAAGCAGCTGGAGCTTTCTTTAATCCAGGAGTGAAGTTGACTCAATTCGGCTTTGCCCAGTTTTATTTAAAGACCATGACTACCACTTGTGAAATGTTACTTGGGAGTGCTGTATTATTACATTATCTGCTTTTCCATCTGCTGAATGCCATGGTTCCAGCAGCAAAAATATCACTGTCTGACAGTAGCAGCTGTGAAAGGTCTTATTTGGTCTTCTTCAAAAAGTGAAAAACAAAAACCTGATACCACTAAAGATAAGCCAAGTTTTGGTACACTAAAACTTCATTTGGATGTGATTTTAGGAATGTTACTATCTATAGTACCTGTGGATTTTTACTTCTGTGCAGGAGGAAGATTGTACACGTCTATAATTACAAGCACAATTGTTTGCTTATTGCTGGTTTAAACAATGTTAGGTTACTGTTTATAACCCATGTACAAATATATATCCCTCTGTGTAGGTCTGGCCTCAGCATTCTGCGTGGTTGTTCCCCAGCCCTGGGAGATGGCACCTATGACTGGCTTCTCCATACAGAATAAAGAACCCATCTACCATCTTCTGTGTAACTCCAATAACTTGATGATAAATCAAAAGTCAAATTATAAGTGTAGCTTGTGAAAGGTGCCCTGAACCACATCCTGTGTATCACTTAAAAATGAAAACAACAATTCCATAGCAAAGTGTACACTTCAATATGAGTGATAATTGGGACACCAAATTAAATGAAGGAGTGTTTACATTAATTGAGTAGTTCTGAAGACTTCTTGAAGTCATGTGTTTCATTAAAAAACTGGACTGTATTTCCCTGGGGAACCACCAACATTGGTCTGGCACAACAAAACCACCAGAGAGGTTTTGCAGGGCTGCACACAGACAAGCTGTGTGTCTGCAGGAGGCTTGGGCCTCCCACCCCTGTCCTGGCTGCTCTTACACCTCTGTCCCTACAGGTTCAGCACTTGCTGGTCCTTCAGCCCTCCTGAAAAATGACTGAAAGGTTCTCCCAAGGGCAGCCCATCAGGGTCAGGGCAATGCTGTGAGGCCACCGGCTGCTCCTGGGGCTGGGTCTGCCTCACATGGAGGCAGTGGTGAGCGGTGTCCCATGGCAGCTTCCAGTGCCGTAAGAGCTGGAAGACATGGTTGCAGCACCAGCAGCTCTCCTGCCTTGCTCGGTCATCTCTTTGCTCCAGACCGGGGAGGTGTAAATAATGTGTAGGAGAAATGCATGTTTTAGAGCTAAATCCAGAAGTGGGAAGATGTTGTGCTGGGGCCAGAGCTCTTCCTGGTGGCAACAACTGCAGTCAGCCATCAGGTAAGGCATATTTTTAGCGTGAGATTTTTTTTTTCTAATTTTCCACCCTGGGTACTGCCATGGAGTGGCACGGCACGTTCCCTGCACGGTACACAGCGCGCCCGGGGCCCACCGGGACGGCCCAGAGCCTCGGCGGCATCATTGTTCAGTGCCTGCTGGCCGTGTGCCACCCCAAGGGCTCCCTCACCACTCCAGGGGCTTTCCATGCAGGACTGATCCTGCCCAGCTCCTTGAAGCCCCTCTCTGGGATGGGCAGGGGAGTGGTGGGGGGGCCTAGGGGGAGGACAGGCAGAAAGGTGGGAAGATGGGGCTGTTGATAAGGCTCCAACCACTAAACCGGTCTGAAACCTTGTGATTTGGCACAGCCTGGGGAGCAGTAGCTAACAACACAAAAGATGAATAATTGCAGGTCATGGCATTCATTCTCCCAATTTAAAAAAAAAAAGATTAAGCTCTGGGTGAGGGCAGGCAGCTGCAGGTTTGGGCTGCCTTCGTCTCCCCGGCAATGGTGAAGGCGGCACTGGCGGCCGGCAGGATGGCGAGTGGGTGTCCTCAGCAGGGTGCAGGGCCTCTCCTGCCAGCAGTGGGCTTTGGAGAGGATGGGTGCACAACATGAAAGCCAAGGGGCCTCCTGCTGCTCGTTCCTCCACCTGAATTATTGGAGGGGATGAAAAGCTGCCATGTGAGGGTAAGTCACAGACAGCAATGAAAGGGGCAGGAAGGACGAATGTCAAACATGAGCTCAAAACAGGCATGACCAGCCTGGCTCCCTGCTGCCTTGAGTCATTTCCCAGGCTGGGGGGCAAAATTTTGGAGGGCTTTATGGGCTACTGGACCTGCCTAAATGGACTCTAGTTCTATATTTGAAAAAAACAGGTATGTTTAGCCAAAATGAAATACTAATGATGGAGCTTTTTATAATGTTAGTGAAGCAGAAAGTAAAAACAAAAGGGCTGATTTCCAATTAGAAAACTGTAACCTATATAAAAATGTATCTTATCAGGATTGTCTTATCTCATTTTACATTCTCCTTCAGTGCTTGTGAGGTACCACACATGCCTACAAGTGAGCATGTCCTTGAAAAAAACCAGTAGCTGCTGCGAGTTACTGCAGAGGGTTTGGACTGAATAGAAACTCTGAAAACACAGCCAGTAAGTGTGGAAGTGTTGAGTTTAGGATTGCTGCTGTATGTTTTGAGTGAAAGCTCTGTGAGAGTCTTGCCATCAATCCACAGGAACAATGCTTTGGTATAGTTAATGTGGCACCACAAAGTGTGGGTATTATAAGAAGGAGGCTGAAGCTAAAAGAGGAGGGAACAAAACCAGTTGTATTTGCTAAATGTTCTTTTTTTTGTTGTTTTTAGTCCCCTCCTCATTGGTGTCTAAATGTCTACTAGCTCCTCTCAGAGCTGCAGCGTTGTTGGACTAGGAAAATCCATTCTTTTGTCTTCTATTTTTTTCCCATTTGAATGAGCAACCCTTAGTGAACCCCCTCACTGGCTTTGCAGCTGCTTTTAATGTGTCTTAGCTGCAAAGCCTGCAGAGGTGCTTCCCCACCTTCCCTGGTGCTCCTCTGCTTCCCAGATGCTCCTTTGCAGCAACAAGGGACCAATGATTTTGTGCAGACCTTCAGCACTGGTAATCTTGGGGAAGAAGTGAAGTCTGGGTTGGTGAGCAAGGCATAAGATTCCTAAGTGTGGGAGAGAAAGCGCTGCTTAATGGAGCAGCAGTTCTAAGTCAAGGGTGAAAGGAGGACACCTGGGAAAGGCTGGTGTTTATCTGTCGCTTCCTTTGCACCTGGGAGAAGCAAGAGAGGCATCAATGAGTAGCATCAGAGCAAGTTTACCCAGTGCACAGGACCCTGAAAGGCTGCATGAACTACCCAGGCAGGTGAATTGCCTCCTGTGAAGAGCAACTCCAGCTTGTCCTTTAGAGGGGAGGTCCAATTAGTGCAGGAGGGGTTCTCCAGAGCTAAAGAACTGCTTCAAAATTGCAAAAAAAATTATCAAAGAGATAAAGTACTGATAGGATGCCAGATACAGCACTCACATGTGCTCTTCACACAGAGCCTCGCAGAGCCTCTCCTTAAGGTCACCCCACTGGATGTATCTGCACAGGAGGGCACAGCATCTGCACACAAGCCATCAAAGTGCATTTGACATTGCACCAAGAAGCAAAAGCTTATTTAAGGTGCTCTGTGATGCACACAAGCCTTGAACTAGCTAGGTGTCTTCTTTGAGGGTTCCTCCTGTTGTATGAGATTATGGTCACAGCTTCCGAGCACTGCTGCTGTTGCAGACCTCTTTGGCTTTCCCTGGAGAAAGAACTTTGAGAAATTCTTGAGGTCTCTGATGTTTGTACTGAGTAGCACCTGACCAGGCTTCTAGCACCTCATCTTATCTGTTAGTGTTCAGTGCACCTCTTAGACACCAAATCGTGCACTCTTTGGGAAATCCCTGCTCCTCAAGACTATGTGTGCCTGCTACTCCTGCTTGGCAAAGACATAGTTACATTTTAGTGTATATACAGAGAACTTGTCTTTGAGCCTTTGTTCTCGGTATTTTTCTATATTTTCTAGAATATAGAATTATATTCTATATAATTTAATAAAGAAAATTTAATAAAAATTTTACTGATCCAATTTTCCAATTTAATAAAGAAAAACAAGTGGCACCAAGCTTTTATCTGGGAGAGCAACATTCTACAGTAGCTTCCAGAGGGGCCAAAATTTATGTTTTTCAAGGCTGATGTTAAAGTACATCTCCAGGCTGTTTTCTACCCTCTCTTTGCAAGAATTAAAATATTGCATACTGAGCTATAATTCACAGCTCTGTCACACAGGTTTGAAAAGCATTCAATGCATCTAATTGTTAGGACTCATTCTACTACTCCGAGCAGGTCATACCTAGAAAGCAGCTGTTTATGGGATATAAACATTCATTTGCTTTTGGAATTAAATGATAACAGCTAAAATTGGACCAAGTTCTTGTTTTGTAAGACTTAATGTTTCCCTTCTTGCCTGCAAGATGCCTGTGTACTTTTTTTACATTTCAATGTCATTCTCTGTACTTTTTTCTTTTATTCATTTGCTTCTTGTTCTTCTTTTCTTTCCCATGACTGTTTTTATTTCTTCTGTAGGCTTTTTCCTTTTATGATTTCTTTCCTTCAGACTCTGCTTTTTCTCTTGCTGTTTTCTTGCAGCCCTTTCTCTCCACAACACACATCTCTTTGCCTGTCACAGGTTCCTACTTGTGCTCAGCCACCCCAAAGGCTTTGAGCATGTGTTACAGATGAGGATAATGAAACAATGAGGAAAGCCTTGTATTTGGAAGAAGAATCAAGTATGAAAATAGAGCTATCATGAAAACAACCACTGAAGAATACTGGGTCACAAACTAGATATAAACCACTTGTCTTGGACTGTTCCAAGCAGAGAAAAGAAATGTAAGACTTGTTCTGAGACACATTAATGGGATGATTGCACCAGCAGCAGGAAGGAGTGGGGGAGTAGGTATCTTGTTTGCTTGGCAGTGGGATGCCACATGCAGGACACGGGGTTGAACTTTTAGTTGGACCAACTGGGAGGTGTCTAGAGGAACAGAAACACACCTGGTGTTGTATAAAATGTGATCGTTTAGGAAAGGCTGAAGGAATACAACTGGGCACTAGACCTGCTTCATTAGGGAGGATGACCACCATTACTAGGTGTTTTTAAAAGAGAGGAAATATGTGTTTATGGGAGAGCCTCCAGGTATGGCTCGGTATTCTGATTTAGAGAGAATAATCCTATGTTTTCTCCAGTGGGCCGGGGATTTCCTGTGTTATTGCAGATACCCATTGGGGCAAACTTTTCCCCCTCTTGCTTTGCAGGGTGAGGAGGGAGAAAGGCAGGTTGGCAGCCACAGCACATGTTCTCACAACCACTTGCCAATCTCCACTTCTGGTTCTGCTGGCAGTCCTCAGCAGTGTTATCTGTGAAGAGTTAACATTACAATTCCTTTTCTTCTTGAAGGGGTTAACAGCTAAACTTTCTGGAAGCAAGCTCAGGGCGCTGTGAGGCTGGAGCTAAAGATCTGAAAGTAATGGTAAGTTGCTGTTTAAAAGGCATGAAGGATAAACCATCCTGACTCACATATAAATATTTGCAGTCACAAACAGGAGCAAAAATAACTGGAGAAAAATGTGAAAGACTCATGATTTTTTGTTGTCTTTTAAAGTTTGCTTTCCTGGGATTAAGTACTTTTTAAATAATTCTATGACAACCACAGCACAACAAACCCCACATTGCCTTTCACTCAGTTACTTTGACCAGCATCAAAACACAGTTTGGTTACTGAGTCTTGATGGCTGCCAGCATTTTAGCCAAAGCACAGGCAAAGTCTGCAGAATCTGTGTTCTGCTCCTTTATTTGCTCAAATGAAAATATTATTGAATTTCATTGAAATATTGAATGCTATCAGGCATTACAGCAGAGGAAATACAAAACCAACCTGTTTTAATAAAAGAGAGCTCTGACCATCCGGTGGACACTAGACCACTCATCAATTAAAAATCAGCTCAGGATCATAAAGCTAGCTGTGCATTATACACTTCAATTTCAGGCAGAATAAGCATAGAAACCAGCTTAAAACAGATGCTAAAAATAGGGGACATTCATTTAGTAACCATCAGACTTGGGTACTTCAGGAAACAAGAGTTTTGTCTGTTTATTTGCAGCACCTTGGCATGAAGAAATTACATGAGCCTGTCCTCTTAGAGGCTGAGTGCATGCTGTGATGGAAAATCTACAGAGATTTATGACTGCCTGTAGCAAATTGTGTAGAAAAAATTAAGGGTCCTTAATTCTGCAGAGTTAAACCTGCAGAGTTGTTAAGGATTATCTCCTCAGAACCAGGACTGGGAGTGGTGAGCCCTGGGGTACCAGCTCTTTCAACAGCACCTCACAGGTAGGTTGGAATGGGAGGAAGGTACAAGGAACATCATGGAAGGAAAGGGTGCTAGTGCAGGAAATTCCTCATACACCCCAGGTGGACACAGAGGGTCTGTTGGTGCAGAGCTGTCTCCTTGCTGCTCTCCACAGCCCCAGGTGAGGTGACCTTTGCCCATCAAGGAGAACACAAGTGCTCTTAGAGATCGAAACAGGCAGAAGGTGATTAGGACCAACAGACCACTGTCACCTCTGAGACAGAGCTGTTACCAGCACATTGTTTGGTTTCATTTTAGATGACACTTACTGTGGCTTTTTCTGTTTCCTCTCAGAGGCTTGGTTCATTAGGTCCATTAGTGCAATTCAACACAGCAGACCACATGAAAACATCAGTCCAAAGGGCGTTTCACTGACAACTGATGTGGCTTCTCTCTCCGTCCATGGGAAAAGTTGTTTGCAAAAAATAAGAATGCCTGAGTGTGGCATTTCCTGGAGAAACTGTTCTGCCATGAAAAACATGGATTTTCTGATGGAAAAGCAGAACTTGTGAGGCTCTGCTAAATCCTGCCATGTCTGCTCTCGGAGAGCAGGATTCCTGGGGGCAAATTCCTTAGAAGGCAAGTTTCATCTTCCCTTCAAACACCAGTTTTCTTCTCTCTCACCTGGAGGGCAGCTGGTCCAAGCTGCAAGCCAGCACTGAGTTATTTCTTGCTGTGTGGATTTGGAAGAGGCACTTTCTCCACAGTGTTCTGCTAATAACCATCTGCTGAATCAGAGGAGAGTCAGTGCAAGGAGAGGAAAATCACTTTTCAAGAAAAGATTGATGTCATTTGCTAGAACTGTTATGGGAACGTTGCTTGGCTTAGTTTTTGTTTGGTAATGTGGGAGATGATCATGATCCACTTTTAGAGTTCAGTATGGAATCATATAAGACAGCATCTCTTGATGCCAATGGGAAATGAGCCTGTTCATGCTAGAGGGAATTTGGGCATGGCAAACTAGAACATCCATATGGTGCACAGTATTCTGCCACCCTCCCCACGAACTTTTCTAGTTAGCTCCTTAGAATTCAATATGCTCAAGTTGGGGCAGGCTGTGCTGTGTTTCTGGCACGCGTGCAAGCAGAAAAATCCTGGTAGGGGCATAAATCTGCCTTAACCCATCGATTGCATGTTGTGTACTTGGTGCCATCAGCTGGTGCTGTGCAGGGGCAGCCGGGGAAGGTGCGGGAGTGGCCGCAGCATTGCTGGGGCGGGGGCACAGGGGCTGCCGGGGCCGGGCGGGGTCACTGCTGCAGCGAAACCGCAGCTCCTGCCCCACGCAACGCCGTGGCCAAATGTCTTTGTGGGAGGTGTCTCAAGGGGATGCACAGCTCCACCCATCATGTTTTACAGCCTGGCGTGTTAACAGAGACCTTGAAAGGTTCTGCTTGGGTCGGCGCGCAGGGCCTTGAGCTCCGGCAGCTGCTCAGCTGTCAGGGATGGGACGGCTCATGCCCCTGCGGCAGCCACAGCTGCCTCCAGCTGCTCTTCAGCCCATAACCAGCATGTGCAGAGCTTCTGTCTTCAGAGGGCTTTACTGGCTCTTCACTGAGTTGAACACCGACAAATCTTCCAGAGGTTTGAGTATTTTTTCTCATGCAAACTACTGTCAGTCACTGCACCACACCCCAGGGTATAAGCCTGGCCCAGCAGTGACACCGTGCACGATGTATGTGCAGTGTTACATGGGCTGTCACCCCCTCCCCAGGGCCGGG
This sequence comes from Florisuga fusca, assembly GCA_038090715.1. NCBI lineage: Eukaryota > Metazoa > Chordata > Aves > Apodiformes > Trochilidae > Florisuga > Florisuga fusca. The sequence continues at coordinate 15,791,560 of JAAWXA010000008.1, forward strand.
AGCTAGTCAAAGATAAAAGGAAAATAAATCAGGTGAAGTTTCTGACTGCCAGCTCTTGATTTACAATTAAAATGCAGGTACTGGAATTTCCTAGTCAATAAAAATTCCTTAAAAAGATTACGCTTACGAAATCTGTAAAAAGAGAAATTGTACAACATAAAAAGCCACACAGCCCATTAATAGGATATTTATTTCTGTGTTTCATTTAGCTAAAAGCACTGCAGTGGGGACTAGTTCCTAAAAATGTGTGGATTGCTGCTGTTGGATTGCCATCAGCCATGCTCTGCACAGGAATGGGACATCACAGGCTTCTGACAACTTTGCAGATGGCTGCATCTCCTGTTGCCATGGAAATGGGCCTGAGCTCAAGGAAAATGGGTAATGAGCTCTAAAGCCATCACTCCTCACACTGAAAAATGCTGGGGTGACATCAGTTAGTAATAACAATAATGTCTCAGCTTGTGAAATAGAGTATTTTTTTATTTTATAGCTGTGTTATGTTTGTGTTTCTATTTGAATTAATTTATCAAATATAATCCTCCCATTTGTCTCACTTACTGACCACAGTGTTGCAGGTGTCAGATGCTGCCCAGATCCTGCAGCAGCGAGAATATCCCTAAGAAAATGGATTTCAGAAGGACGTTTGTTTGCTTTGACTAACAAGGCATAGGGACACAACTGAACATTTCTTTTATCATGGCTGTCCTGTTGCACAACCACCTTCCATTAGTCCAGAAGTGTTTGCTTGATCCCTTGCCATTACAATCTATAATAAAGTTCAATGTAATTACGTCCCACATTAATGTCCTTTCATTTTGCTGCGTTCAGCAATCTCCAGCTTTGCCCTAGTTTCACAGGGCTCTTACTTGTACTGAAAATGTTTGCCTCTGGCTTCATAGTAACATGTTACTAATCAAACAGTCCTGGCAAGGAAATGTAGGCTATGCAGATAAACTTGACCTTGAGAATTTAAACTGTAAAAAACCCTAAAACTTTTAGAGAAAAACTGTGGCTGTAGTCACGGGGTGAAATTCAGGGCTGCAAACAAAGAAAGTAAGAGTCAGAAGCCATTTTCTCAATCTCCTGATTTTGTGGAAAAACCTTCTACACCACAGACTGCTCTGAAAACAAAGTGCTCATATGCCAGCCTTAACTTTGGGATATTTTATTAGGCTGCTCTTAAATTACTTACCTTTATAGTATTATCAGAAGATTTTTTACTCTTATATGAGCTCTTGAGAAACATTATTGTAGACCAGACATTATTGAGTATGGTTTTTTTATTACTGCAGCAAACTGAGAAATTATTTCAAAATGCTTTTAAATCTGAGCAATGGGCTCATCAATACCTTATAGCAAAATGAGATGAATGCTTTTGGTTCCTTGAAAAATCTGTTCCTCTTAGAGGATCTGCAAACATCTTTCATTGAAATAATGCTAAAATTTACACTGTGTAGGTAGTCTTCACCTTAGTTTATATACTGATGGTGTGCTTATTTTGCTTATTTTTATTTACTGATCCAGCTGGTTTGTGGGTAGATGAATGGGTTTTGAGGCTATTTGCTTTCAATATGTAATTTGTCAATCTGCTGTCATGATAAAGAGAAAAATCGGTAATAATTTTAATCAATTTCCCAAAATCTTACTAGCATCCTTACGGTGCCTAGCAGTGTTACTCAGAAATATCTCCAAACTTACGCAATGTTCCTGCTGTAGCTGTTTAAAAGGATGCCTAACATTTGTCCATTATGGTTAGAGAGAGCTCTGTGGCAGAGCTTGGTTTGCACATTTGATGGAAATTCTCACAAGGAAGCACTTCTGTAATCAAGTCATTAGGCATGCCGCCAAAATTAGATCTTATAATTTTCCTCCAGGCCACGCTTGTGAGACTCAGGGTTATTTTAATTATATAATTTCCTTGAAGTAGATTTTATAGGATGAAGATTTCACTGTTTTCCTTCAGTGAATATTTTTTTTTCAATCTTGGAGGCCAAGTAAAGGATTTCTGATGGTTAATTAATTTCTGCAGAATTTACTCCCACCCACTTTTGTATGTGTCTGGTATTTTAGAATCAGGATTCTCATTTAGGGAGCTGAGCTGGTGCAGACTGCCACTTGCAAAATCAGGTTGAAGTTGACCAAGCCATTGTCAAGCCAGCACAATCATTTTGGGTACTATTTACAGGAACCACCAAACTATCACACAGTCTTCTGCTGCTCAGGAGACACTGAGGACTGGTGTGGGCAGGGTAAGGGTGAGATCTAGAAGAGACAGTCAGTACAAAGCACTAGGAAGTGTCTTTCACAAGACGTGTCTCCCAGGATGATCTGAGACCTGCATCCCCTTTTCCTCACATTAAGCTTCAGTTCGAATGCAGTTAATGGCAGATCTCCCACTGACTTCAAAGAAGCAAAGTTTTGGCATTTAGAGGAAAATCACTATGGAGAATAATGATCCAATATAAACACTTCTGTAGTAAATGCAGAATGTAAATAACACTCTATTATATAATTTGTTTAAATCCCCAGGTAGTGGTAGAAAATAGGTCTCCAAATAACCTAAATAGTTTGGCACATTACACTCAGCCTTTACAAATATTGGTAGTGTTTCAAAGAATGCATTTTTAAGTGAGCAGTAAAAAGCAATTAGGCATGTAATTGTTGTTTTAGAAATTTAATCCAATTCCCACTGCAGTCAGTGGGAGTCTTTACATTTAATTCAATGGGGACTAAGTTCAGACATTATGCATTTGAAAAGAGGGAAGAAAAAGAAGGGGGACAAATCTGTACAGAATCAGAATTGGGAATTTCGTAAGTCTATGTAAAGTGCAAACAACGTTTGAGATAGCAGACATCTTCTGTTAGGCAGAAACCATCTACCAAACACAACAGAACAAGATTCCCCCTCCCCTCCATACAATGCACCTCTGTCATTTGACAGCCATATAATTAAAATGAAGGGGCAATTAACTTTTCTGAACTTCTTTGAGAAGCTCACTCAATTTCTCTCTGTTGCAACACATCTATGTCACAACACACAATTTAAGTCGTTGTATTGGACAAGTAGTATAAACCTGTAACAGGCTAAGCCCTATAGAACTTATATCTAACTTATATTTAGACCAGACATAAATTCTACTAAAACAGGAAGATAGAAAGCTTTGATACATATTTTATGATGTTACTTTGATTGAAAGTAAATCTGTGTTTAGTTTTTAAGGTGGAAAATGGAAAGATAAACAATACAGAGTAGTCACAATTGTAAGAATCGTGGATTCTGTAGCAATATGTATACCGAAGAGGTCTGAAACCAGGATTATAAGTATTTAATTTTCCCTTGGTTGATATGTAAATATATAATGACTAGGGTACAACTCAAAAGCAAGTGCCCTGGATGAATCTTTAAACTTTTATGTTACCAGGAGTAAATACGAGGGAAAACATTATTAGGCTTGTTATGAGATTTTAGTGTAATTTTATTGCATGTTTTCCACAAGGTATTGCAGCATCTCACAGCACTTTGTAGCCTGCAGAAATGAGACTGCAGCAGACACTATTGTCATTACCAAGCCAGGTTTATGTTCATTGTTTTAGTGGAAATATAAATGGAATGGCAGAAGATGAATGCATATAACCTTCTGCTGGAGGTCTGCTGGAGTAATTACCCCCTTTCTTTTTTGGTGCAGGAGGAGAGATGATAGGCAATAAGATGACCAGCCTGGTGTGAATGGAAGCTCTCCATCCACGGTGTAAAGGTGAGACTACAATCAAATATGACAGATCATACTCTTCTCTTAGAACTTACTTTCATTCTATGAAGAAATGGTGTAAAACTACAATGCAATCATGCACTAGTATTTTCATAATATAAGTGATGGATAATAAAGAGAGATGATGCACTCCAGTGACATGTCAGAAATGTTTCCAAGGATTTATAGCACCAAAGTATTACTTCTAGTGATTTGTAAAGCTGTATCTTCCTCTTGACAATCAGAAGAACCAAACAGAACATAGCTGCAATGATGTATTACCGTTTGTTTGACCTTGTTCATCACAAGCATAGGGCTTTTAGATGAAATGTATTCACACCAAGGCTGATCCTGTCCTCCCTACAATTACTTGCCAACTTCAATACGGAGCCAGAGAATTAACTTTTTAATAATTGGACTTTAGAAAAGGTATTTTAGTCTTTCTACCAAGGTGCAAACACACTACATTTTGAAGGAGAAGCTTTATTTCCCATCACCCTAAAAAAGCAATCAAAGACAGAATTTGAGGTGCCTGAGCAGACTACAATATCCCAAGGAAACCCTAGGGAAGGAATGTTTTGAATTTTGCTGACTGACCACTGGATGCCACTATTGTTCCGCTGAAATAAAGTGCAGTGTTCTCATTTTCTGTCTTACTATCCTCGAAGAGGGGACTTTAAATAGCACCCATATGTTCAATTTTCTGCAGAAAACAAACTGTCAGATTGGAAATTATGAATGGCTTTTACTGTGTTTAGAAATTTTACAATCTTCCTTGCTTGGATCCCCTTCTCAGCAGAAACCACAGCACCACTCTCTCTTCCTTCAAAGGCCCTGGCAGGCCACCCACATCTTTTCAGTTAAGAGCCACCATTTCAAATTCACTTTCTGATCATACAGACTTTTTTGGTATTATTCAGGAAAAGACAAAGAGATTAATGATCTAACATTGGTCCCCCAAAAATTGGAGCCCCAGCTGGGCAGACTGCTGGTGAGTTGCTTGTCATCCCTCCACCCTGTGGTACTGTGGTCCCCAGCTGACAGAGGGTGCAGCAGAGCTCACAGCCTCTTTCAGTTGAAATCTTGGAGTTGCATGTCAGAGAGACCTTAAGACTGGAGGAAAACAATGTTAAAAAACTGAAAAACTTAAACTAAATGAGTGGTTTTGTGTTATCTTTCTTTTAAAAGGTTTTTACTGTTTTTAACATTAAAAAATAAATTATTTTTATTTGAATCCAGACCAGTTGTGCCTTTGCAGAATCACAGGATGTGGATTGCCATATTTCTCACCATTTGCAAGTCTGTGTGTGCAGTTCCTCAAAATCTACAGTCTCTTGATGCCTTGAGGAAAACCCTGCAGCTCTCGTGACACAGTGGAGTGCTGAGATGTTCCTGGAGCTGCACTGTGGCTCTGCAGCCTTCTCCCCTGAAAGAGAAGGGCTTTGCTTCCAGCTCTGTGATGAGGTACAGGGTGCAGTACTGTTCCAAAGCCTTCACACACTTGCATCCCATGACTTTAAATCTGTGTATTATTTCACTCTGGTGCTTTCCATGATTAAATTCCCCCTTGGAGGTGGCACTGAGCCCTGCTCTGGGAATAGAAAGCATGAGTAGCCATGTTTCTTGTGAGCCTCTCTGCTCTCAGCTTTTCTTCAAGCATTGTCCTGAGCTCTACACACAGCACACACACCATTCATCTCTCATTGTCTGTGCTGTGTAGCCACCCTGTTTGTTTGGTTTGATATTTTTTTTTTAACTTTCCAGAAGACAATTTCCTAATGGTGGTATCAGGAAGCAACAGATGTTTTGCTCTTGACTGGTCCAGTTGATATTCTAGTGTGGCAGTCACCTCCAGCAACAGTTGAAGACAGCTACAGCTGGCAATGCCTTAAATCCTCTGCTCTAAAACTTCACACTAAATCAGATGAGTATGTTATATACTGGCTATATAACATATACATATATACATAACTGCTACATAACTATAGCACTAGAAGTTTTTCTTTTCCTATAGATGCTAAAAAAGGACATAAAGGCACATTTTTTTCTTATGAAACACATCCCTTCTTCTCTTGGCAAATTCACACATGCACAAAATTACTGGATATTGAAATCAAGATTGCTTTATCCTAGCTGAGGGATCCCTAACCTCATTTTGAAACTGCCTGTCAAAATGAAGTAAGCGTACTTCAGTCATCAGGGAAAGGTGACTGTCCTCTATGTAGATATGGAGATAAAATGGCAGATGGAGATAAAATGGCAGTATAGTTTATGACCAACATAAAACAAATCTTCTCCATGGCTTGAATTTTTTCTTTTGCAATTTTCAGCAGTTGAAGCAATTTCTGTATGACAACAAACCTTGGGTTGTTTTTTTTTAAATTGTGGATTCCTTTTATGCACCACCCTGCCTATATTCCTTTGCCTTCATTTCATAAAGGCATTCTTTAACTTCCTGTAAATCCAAGTGTACTGTGTAGAATATGAGGTTTCATTTAAGAGGGACGTGATATAAGAATAATAATCTAAGTATCCTAGTAGCACATGTCACAGGCTAAACAGTGACCGAAGGAGGGCATAGCACAGTCGTTACCAGTCCCACAGCATAGAGCATCGTTTCTACCAGACATTCAAAGAAATCATCTAAATCTATAGAGAAGGTGTTCCAGTGTTTGCTGGACTGCAACCACTGATAACAGTTTTAGAAAACTTATTTCACTTAAGGAAAATTACAAAGATCCATCGGTTGGCCTCAATCTGTTCGTAAAGCAGCTCACTTTTTTTCTACCAATAACAGAGAAACTCTCTTAAACTATTACCCTAGAGAGCAGTAAGAACAAGTTACTTATCGTTGTCTTTCCAGTTCTGGACAGAGAGCTATTATGCTATCTGTATTTGTGATGGTTCAACTGTGTGCATACAAGTGAATGACACATTTATTTGTGCAGGTTTTAGATTAGGAGCTAAGGAGAAAACAACTCACATCACCAAGATCTTCTCAATATCATTAAACCTTTAGATTTTTTTTTTTTTTTTTTAAGTTTGTCTTTTCTTGTTGCAGGTGCAGTGTGCAGGAGGCATGCCAGCTATCTGCAGAGGCAGCATGTCTTAGCAGAGATAATACTGCGTAGCAGAGTGATACTGCTCACTTCTGTTATTGTAGCCCTTAAAATGTCTTTTAAACGGTAAATACTTAATTTTATTTTTAACGCATTAACTTGAATACTACAATTTTGCAAAATAGTTTCAGCCAGTCTTGACATTTGTTTTTTTTTTCTAACAGGTGCTTGTGCACTTTAAGTTGTAAGCAGGCACTTATGCAACAGCACTTGCCAGACTGAGGGGTGATATAAAACCACATGCACAATTGTTGCCTTATGCTTTTGCTGAGCTCATCCTAAAGTGAAACAGGATTTGAATGTAAGTGTCTTTAAGCAGTAAACTCAGTCTAGGTTAGACTATACTCCAGTGGGTATGACATTAAGCATTTCTCTTGGGAGAGGCATTGTTTGAAACTGGTTGCAGCTGAGAATACTTAAAAAGTGGAGTATCAGCTGTGTTCACTGTGGATAACAGTAATTTAATTGCTCTGCAAGCTAGTCACAGACCAGCTGAGAGACAGGATTTAAATCACTACTTTCAGTTGCTTTTCTGACACTTAATTTGTGGACCTTGGACCGAAATGCCTGCACTATGGTAAAATATGATTCTAGAAATTTTATTTTCCTAACTATTCCACTTTATGGTTGATAATGGTACTGGGTGGCAGCACTACTCTTCTGGCACATGCATAGTTCTTTTTACAGTCAATCCATGATGTTGCAGTAAATTTTCTCATGGAAAGAGGAGCTTTGTACTCGTATGCAGTGTCACTCATAGTAGCTCCCAGGCCCATGCTGGGAGCAAAGTGTAAAATGACTGCTAAACTCATGTGAGAGTATCAAAGGCGTGTTTAGGTTGAAATTTAATTTTTAAAATCTATGAGTCCTAGTGATCTGAAATTGGCACTAGGAAATGAAATTACAGCCCTTGGTTGCGGAATGAGCTTCCTCGAAAACTCAATACTTGGCTGCCTCAGTTCCCACATGTTTAGAATTTTAACATCACTCCTGCTCCTTTTAAACTGATAACCCTTCAGAGTTGGGGTTCTGTCTCTTAGTTTGGGGTCTGAACAATGACACAGACATGTTCATTTGCTGGCAATAAAAAAAGTCTTTTTCATGACTGGGGAGAGGTCAGATAAATCAGAGACTGTTTCTGTAGAAACCACACTGACATTCTTCATCCACTGCCTTCTGCTGAAATGCTATTTTGCTGCTTTCAGAAGCTGTAGGAGCTTCTCTTCATTTCTCTAATGCCCCTTTTTGCCTTCTTCTTCCTTTACAAACCTCTTACAACAATTTCAGACATTTCTGAGCACCTTAGTATTTGGCAATGACACTTGCCCAACTATCTCAGCAGCTATCCAAATGAAGGAGAGCAGTCAAATGCACAAGATTCGGTGACATTTAGCCTTGCCTGTAGTGGTATTTTATGTGTGAGTTGTTGAACAAATGTTTGTAAAGCTTTTTCAGATGGAAATTGAAGCAGACATGCAAAATATTGTGCATATTCTCTGATGGTGGTATATGTATAGCACAGAACAATCTGGGAAGAACAACTGTTTCTTGGCACAAGTTGTTGTAGCTTCTGAGATCAAAATTTTTCATGAAGTATCTGCATCACTGAAACCCTTCACTACAGTTGAATTAAATGTCATTGTCTGCACTGCTCCTTCCCCCACGAAAGCAGTCCCTTGAACGAGCAATAGTCCATAGGATTTCAGAAGTGTACCTGAGTTGGTGCAGGTGTTTTGGCCATTTGATGTTTGTTGTTTTATGTCCTCCACAGGACTTTGATGTAAATCCAATAAAAGCTTACCTGGTGTCTGCCTCCCAGAATGGAAAGGAAAACTTGAGTGTCTAATGAGGTGAACATCTGCTCCCATCTTTAATCAGAAATAAGGTGGCAGAGATGGAAATGTGAGGAAGTGGCTCCTTGAAAGGGATAAGTGCTCTAATGCCTCATTCACAGTAAAACTGGGAAGTCCCATTCCTCTCTCAATTTGTTTCCCTTCTCTCCTCCCCTGTATTTTTTTGTACTGCCTTTAACAGATGTGGAACCCTCAGTGAACCAATTCACTTGCTTAGCTGTTGGAGTACTAGCACAGGGGAAAAAAAAAAAAAAAAAAAAAAAAAAAAAATAGCATTAGTGAGCTGAACTGATTCAGCTGAGAGTGCAGTAAAAACAAGGGCCACTGCAAAAGCATGACAATGTAGACAAGTTTGGGGAGGAGGAGTGAAACAGTGACAGCACATGATTTAGTTGGCATCTTGTCACTCACCCTGAGGCACTCTTGGTCGAGGTTTTGCCTGTAGTTTCTTTGCTGCAATGCCAGCATCTTTTTTGTGTTACATCACCCTGGATCCCTGATGCTCAGTTTGCTCTCTGTGGCACTGCTTCAGCACAAAGACCAGGCAAGAGTAGAGGCAACTTTCAGACAAAATTTGAATGTTGTAGGCACTGAGCCAAGTGACTCACATAGTGGGGCAGGGAGAGAGAGGAGGGACTGGATCAGACATATGTAAAGTCCACATAAATCCTCCTGTAGGTGTCTGCACCTGTGGAGCCTCCAATGGGCCCTGCTCAGGCAGAGGTATCAGTTAAAGTAGAGAGATGACCGGAGCTTCTCAAGTGTGAGCTGGAACCAAGAACAGACCTGAAAGTGATAATCAGTATACTGCCCACAGGCTGGTGTATGAGGTTATTTTTATGCATATGCACAAAGGGACGTGAAAGCCTACGAGCTGGGCTTTGCTGAGACACAGTTCTTAGAGCAAGAAGCAATAGAGGAGTCACAGGCTGCCAATGGCCTATTGCATAAGAGGATCAGACATTCTAATGAGCTTCTGGTAGCCCGTGGTTCACCAGCTCTGGTGATTTGTAATGAAGCAGGACACTGCTATAGAAACCACTCAAACAAACAGCATTTTTCAGTGTACTTAGGAAGATGAGTTTGAATTGAAATGCAAACTGCAAATCAGCTCATCTTTTTCTTAAATGTAGAAGCCTGTTTGCCTTTCTGTCCATGTTACTATTTAATCCAGTTTGAATTTAGGTTTTTAGAGATATTTTGTATACCTCATTTCCCAAAGCATCCAGTTTCCTCTGGTTCTTTAATATTTTCCCCATAATAATTCTTAATCCCACTTTTAAGCAACGTATTACAAAGCAGAAAGCATAAATACATCTTAAAAAAATTCTCTAATAACTTGTTCTATAAACTATGCTTATAAAAGAAGTGGGACCAAAATTAATTTTAATAATAATGGTCTATATCAAACAGAGGCATGGCTATGAAATAAAAAAAGGGTTTTTTCTAAACTGCTGAATTATAAAGCAAAATAAATTAGGTCTCCAAATAATTCCATCAATTAGATTCAAGCAAAGCTAAACAATGAAGGAAAAATACTGTTTAGGGAGTTGTAGTCTTAAAATTTGGGTTACTGATAAGACCTGACACCCATTACAGGATATTTATGGTGTCACTCAGAAGAGTACATAAAAAACTTGATGTTATCCACTACTGTATTGTTTAGGAATAATAAACTCCAATAACCTCACCCTTTCCCTACACCAAAATCCTACTGATATGTAACCTCCTTATGAATCACTTCAGAACGTTTGTAATCCTCTGTGTGGTTTGTGAATACTGTTATACAAAATTGGTGTGTTATCAGTAAAGAACTGAGTTGGGCTACAGTTTTCTCTAAGGTTAAATTTCCTCTGACTCTCTTGCCTGAAAGCATCCCACAAAGACTTCCCTTTCTCTGGACAGCCCTTTTAAAAAAACCAACCACGAACCAGAGACAACCCATGATGCACAGCAAAGTGCTTGGAGAGTTCTCTTTTGAATGGCATCAGCTTCATGAACAGCTGCTAAGATCAAATAGACAAAGGGAATTCAGCACCACCCACCCCATGTATTATCTTTTAAAGCTCCAGGAGCTTAATCCTTCCTGTGAACAAAGTCTGTTGTCCCACTTGCCATTACCACTAACTCGTTCTGTGTAAGTCTGCTTCCTCCTAGGAGTGCACCTGCAACAAAAACACAGCATAGAGGTCCAAAGTCTCTGCAGTTAACCTAAGTCATAAGATGAAATGTTTCTTCTGCACTGCAAGGCATTATTTCCTATGAAATAAATTTTATAACTCTAAAAAGAATGCGTAGTTATTAAGAATCCTGATTGCTGGTATTGCAGAGGTAGTAAAAGCTAAAACAGTAACTGGTATTTCTGCACATTGTAGTGGTGTGCTTCCAAAACAGTAAGAACTGTTTAGTTTACTAGCCCTATATAAATCTTTTTAATTTACCTTAAGTAATTATGCCTGTAAACATGAGAAATAGCCTTACTTCCAGTCTTGATTACAGAAGTATGTTAAATTCTCAACTAAAATTTGGTGAAAATTTTCAAAGGTTGATTTCAACCTTATTTAGCATTTTTCCCTTTGCATGCTTGCACCTGAAAATCAGTAGTATGTAGTGAAAATAATCTGGAAGCAGAACAAGTAGTGTGTGAGAGATGCAGGGAGGTTTATCGTCACTATGTTTGTGGTAAGAAAACCTACAAGAGTCCTTTGTTTTGTGATTCCATTTCTCATTACATGGCACAGACCATTGCCCTGTCCAGTTGGTGACCCTATCAGTGGAAGTACAGACCATATCTTGTGTTACCATTTTCTTCTTCTTTCTGTAAATACAGAAAAATAATCGAAATTTGCCACTTTAAATGAATAACTGAATTTATGAAAGGGTATATAAATATACTATCAAAAATAAAAATTATATCCCAATTGCTATTTGCCTGCAATGGTAGTTTTCAGTTGTAACAATCATATTGTCTACTGCATTTTAAGCCTTTTTTTCTGTTAGTAATCATTTTGTGCTTTCTTGATCTGGCCTGTAACACAATAGGTTTTGATAAAATGTCAAAAACAATCCTGTCTCTTCACTTTCCTTGTGTTAGGACATTTGTTATCAATTGCACTGAGTCCTCCAACAGTATGTTCTCATCAAAGCTATATGTAAAGAGTGTTGGACTAATAAAGATAAGTTTACAGAGAATGGAGCTTAGACTCATTAGTCACTAGAAAATAAAATGTTTACTGTATTAAAAATGTTATTTTACTTAGAAGAAGCCTTTCTGGTCACTTCATCTTTAAAAAGAAAATGAGAGTAGGGTTGGTAATCTTGTATGTTACTGTTTATTAACCTGGAAGGAAGGTAACCCAAATAAGGCATGCACCAGCCTGGGTGTGCAGGTGCTCCACCACCACCACCCCCAGCCACAGAGAGGACTGCCAGATACCAGAGGTCTCCCACAGGGAAGCATTTTTGTGATGTCTGGGCAGAGCTTGCTCTTGCTGAATGCCAGAAATTCCTGGTGTCAGCTAATTGCTCAAATCAGCCCCACCTTTCTTTCAGACAGCAGCTTAGGAGGCTGTCTTCTTTAAGGGGTATTCTACCAAAATGTGTTTCTAGAGTAGCTGAGTAACAACATGGCACAGAGCAGGGCCTCATTATGTGTACAGACACTGAAATTGCCCGAATGGGGAAAAAAAAGCAACACATAGCCAAAGGTAAGGGCTGATCTTTAAAGACCCGTTTCTTTACAGCAGTAGTGACCACTCTGTCCTCTGTGAATGGTCTTACAGTACGTAAGGAGACATAGACCCGTCTACACGCGGAGCTCCAGAGGGCCCAGGCCAACTTCTCGCAGCCCAAGCAACATTCCGCTGCCTTCTCTTCCCCTCAGCACCTGCTAACAGGTCCCAAACGCACAACTACCGTGTCCGGGCCCTGCTCTGCCTCAACCCGCCGCTGCGGCAGCACCTGCCCCGCCACCGGCTGAGGCCTCCGGGATGGTGCAGGCCCCTGTTGAAGGTTTCCTAGCGACAGCCCGGCCAATGGCGGCGGCGCTGGGGCGGGGNCTCTCTGGCCGGGGCGGTGGTGTGGGTCTTGACATGTGCTGGTTCTTATCAGGCTCCGGTTGAGCCGTAGGGACGAGGGAGAGCTCGGTTCGTGTTTCGGCTTTGCTGGAGAGCCCAGCGTTTTGTTGATCTCGGTGAAGCTACAAGCGGCGGATGCTTGAAGAGGTGAGAGCCGTAAAGCTTTCTACTGAGTCAGTGAATTTGTCTGCTCGGGTTTAGCTGGTAGTTTCTCGTGATCTGACAGTAGAGGTTCCATAAAGGATTTTAGCTTCTTGCTTGTATTTTATTTAATTTAAAAAATTTTTCCCTCCTGTATTTGCAGTGAAGTCCTTTTCATTTTGAGGAGCATATCTTAATCCAAGATCAGTTTGTAGTATTAGTGCATCCCCTGCTTATGCTGAACACTCTGCTGCTTTCTGTGCTGTCAGTGAAATAGTTGTATGGGTCTCCATAGGCTGCTAAGGTATGATAGGTATTTCAGGGAAAATACTTGAAATAGGAGGCCTTTGAAATCGAATGTGATTGCAAAAGGTAAATTTCAATAGTGAACTTGGAAAGGAGACCTAGAGAGACTGTTTGATGCCTTTGATGGAGATTTCAGATTTAAGTATTCAGGGGGAAAGCTGTTCTTTCTGGTTTTTTGCCATGGTGAAGGCTATGGTAGTACTATCAGTTATCATTTGGACTGGAGAGAGCATAGCAGAGGGCAGTACCAGGCTCATTGGGATCAGTGGCTTGTCTCTGAAAGTGGCTGGCAGCAGATGCCAGAAAAAAAAATGAGAAGATCATTAAATATAGGTTGGTTTCACAGTGCTGTTTTTATCCATATATCCTTCTAGTATACTGCACTCCGGAGCTGAAGGATTTCTGAGCTGAGGTTGTATGTCTCTTTCTAAATTTAATACCTGCTCATGGATGCTTTTCAATGAATGGGAGCCAGTTTATGAATAATCGCAGCAGCCTCATGGTGATATAAGTCAGCGGTCTAACTGTGTTTTATATAGAAAAAATGCTCTTACATTTCATTTCATTCTGCTTAACTGTTGGTCAAAAGGAGGCATGAATAATTATTTTCTGTATGTTTGTCCAATTTCTATAGCTTTTTCATCTTCTAGCTTATTAGCTTTTTGGATTAAAAGATCAGTTGACCTTCATGCACCATTTTCAGATGGTTTTTTATGTACGTGGAAGGTTGTAGTTGTGTGTGATATTTAAGCTGGGGAAGCTTATTGTTCATAGACAGGTGTTGTGATCATCTCTTTTCTGTCCTCTGCCCCAATGTTCCCTTAACTGCCTATGAGCTGTTATTTCTAGAAGGCTAATCATAGTAATCCTGGGATCTCTTTCTGCATGATAATGCCTAAGGAGAGGCTGTTGGTTTAAGTAGGTAGCAGACTTGTTGATTTCATTGTGTTAATTTGTGTTTAGGAACAGGGAGTTTCAGCTGCTGATCTTTATCATCTGTTTACTTAGTATGAGGATAACCTTCTGCAGTGCTTGTCGTTCAATCTGGGCATTTATTTATCTGAATAACTCTGTAGAGTACATGAACTTTCATCACTTTTTAAAAGTTGCTGAACAATAGAGATGCTTGTACAGATCCCTTGGGGACTCTTAATTTTTGCATCTTCGGGACTTCCATGCGGTATACTTTCAAACCCTCTCCTCACCTTCTTTATTCCTAGATTGCACCATTTGTTGTCTGTAATTGGTTACTAATAAATCCCCTGGCAGCTTAAGAGCTTTTAGTGGGAAACACTGAAAATCCAGTTATGCTGTCTTGTATGTTGGCTCATTCCTTCTTCCAGAGCACTGTGGCAGGCTTGTTAGTGTTCTTTCCTTCCACAGAAATGTACTGACATTTCACAGGTCCTGTTTGTTTGCAGTTATGAAGTCAGTTCTGAGACACTTCTGTTTTACTTAATAGAAACCCAATATTTTGGGGAAAGCCAGTTCCTTGAATTCCTGGCAATGTTTAGAGAAATTAGTTATGATTACTATCTGCCACTCCATGCCTGATTTATAGATTATGAGCTACTGGAACTTGAGAGTTTAATGATTTCTGATATCTGGAATACTAGTTCTGGCTCTGCCCGGTAAATATTACCAACTGTAGTTGGGGTTTGTTTTATTGTGAGTTTGTTTGGGGATTTTGTGGGGGCTTTGGGTTGGTTTTTTTTTGTTGGTTTGGTTTGGTGTTTGTTGTTTGAAGTCTTCTGTTTCCAGAGGCAGCAAAGCTATAAAGTTTGGCTAAAGTGAATCTCAGGAAAAGGAGATGAAACTGCAGAAGATAGTTTCTAAGGTTTTCCTTTTGGGTATCTGTGACGTGGGAAGGTTTGGTAGCAGGATATTCTACTCAGCTACGTGCAATAAATGTTACGAGTGTAAACAGAGGAATATAGTTGTGAAGATGAACAAAAATACGTTGTTTAGTAACGGGAACATGCTAATGTGAAAACCCATAGTGCTAGTTCAGAATGTGGTAGGAATTGGCTAGCCAGATGAAACATTTCTGTGTCTTCCAATTTTTTCAGTGATTGCATTAACAGAATTTAAGTTGTGTATAGGAAAGGTTGAGTTGGATCTTAAGGTAGTGAATCTGATTGTATTTCTTATAACCTGAATGTTGGAAGTAAAGATCATGAAAAAATGGTCATTTGAACTTTGAATTTTGTTAGATGTGAGGAGATACACCTGTGTGGTTGTATGTGTTGAAGATCAAATAAACATTTTCTTAAAAGTCTTGGGGTCTTCTTGTTGTTTGCCAAGTAAAATGGAACAGAGAAGTGTAGTTAGGATTTTGTGAGTAAGACATTCTCTGCATGAAGCAGGGACTTAATATGCTCAGGCTGGGTGGTGTGAATTGCCTTTTCACATTATTTTTGACAATACTGAGAAGCTTTGCTGGAAATTTGACATTATTTAAAGTTCCCATAGAATGAAGTTAAGTGGAGGGCTTTCCTCAATCCCAATTTGCAGTTAATAGAAAACAATTACATTGCCACATTCTTGTAAATATAAGAGGAAAGACCTGGGGTCTGCTTTGAATCCAAGACCTTCATTAAAATTACAATAGTAAGTGAAGGTCACTAAAACTGTAATAGGTCTTTAGTGCTAATTGTAAACTGTGGTGTTGAGACAGCTGTAGAGAGAAGTTTCAAAACTCAAGGGAGTAAATGCATGGACTTGCATGGTGATGACATGAATTACAGCAATGCCTTATGATAGTATCAGTGATACATTTGTAAACCTGCCATGTCATGTTTGGAGTGGACCCTAAATTTACATAGACTGATATGTCTGTCTGTCCAGATAAAAGCCATCTGTGTGGCATCTGTGGATTACTAAACGAATGTCAAAGCTTTAAGCAGATTCACAGTTCCTTTAAGGTTATAATTTTAGTTGAAGGAATTGTATTGCCTTTTAAGTAAATGCAGGCACACACACTTTCCAGGTTTGCAAGTTGAAACAGGCAGGTTACAACTTCCAGTACTATTTGACATACACGGAGAGGAATGTTTGACAGTTTCTGGTTGATGCTGACTTTTTAAAGCTTTTTTCCAAGATGTTGGGATACTGAGAAAATCCCGATGCTTTCTACCTTCAGCCAAAAAAAATGCTTTCTGGGTTACCATATAGTGTGTTTCCCATTTGTGTCACACCCTGTGCAGGTTAGAGATGACCAGATGGTGTAATACGGTCACAGCACAGTGCTCTGACAAGCAACTCTCTTCTCATTGTCAGAGTTCTACGGACTCAGTTGCACCTATGCCTTTTCATGTTTAAGCAGGATACTAAGAAATTCTAAGTATGCTGCATTGTGTAAAGTTTATAACTCTATTTCTTAGTGTTTGTGTTCTTTGAGGTATGTTATGGTCTGTACTCAGGCTTACTTAACCAGATTTCTCTCTTGAATCTTGTCTCATTAATTTTCAGTCCCTCCCCTGTTCACCAAAATATAAACCAGTAATTTTAAGAACAGTTCCTTCAGCTCTCTGGGTTCGTGAAACATACTATTTTTGAAGTTTAGATTAAACTTTTCCTTGAAAAGAAAGATGTATTTATTAGTGAATGATGTAGGAGTTCAGTGAATGGTATAGAAGTCCTGTAGACTTTTCTCAAAAAACCCCTCTGCCTTTCTAAGGGTAAAGTTCTGGTGTGTTATTACCATGACAATTCAAGTTCTTTGAGCTTTTTTGGTACTTCACTTTTTACAGAAAGCACTTGAATGCCTTGGTTTGATTATTGTTTCCTGAGTATTATTCAAGCTCTCTATGATTTTAATGTAAGTGTTTTGGAGAGGTGTGTGTATTTGGGCTTTTTTGTTTGGTTGGTTTTTAAATTTATGTTTGTGAGCTTGAAATTGGCTCTCAGAGGCTCATTTTTTGATGATCCGCCTAGGTCTTGTCCACTCCAGAAATGTCTTGCAGGGCACAGGAAGTGACACTGCCAATTGGCAGAATTGCATCCAGCAAGCATTTATTGCATCCATCTAGATCATTACAACTTTTTGGGCAAGTCATCAAACCTAATGGTGAAGTAACTACAACAAATCCCCATGTACAGAGAATGTCACAGAAGGAAAATCTTTAAGTAGTTACAGCAGTTTTGGCTGTTCAGTGGTATTTAGTCTCCCACCTGCAGTCAAGTCAGATTTTTGACATGAGTATGAAATGCTGGCAAGTGGCAAAATCTTGATTTTTGTGGTTTTTTGTGTTTTGTTTTGTTTTCTTCCTACTGCATGTTTTCCCAACCACGATTTGAGGAGAAGAAAAAAACTAACTAACCCAAACCAAACAACAAACCAAAAGCAACTATAAAAACTGAAAACCTCTTACTACTTTTGTTTGCTTAAAGCCTTTTTGTGTTAACTAAGATAGCCTAGGGAGATCCCTCAAGTACTTTTCAATCCTTCTTGATCTGATGTGTCCTATTATTGTTCTGTAATTACACAAAACAGTGCTCTAGAGTAACTTATTTCCCTCCTCTTTGTGAATTTCTTTCCTGCTATGTTACAGTCGTTAAACACAGTGTTGTGGTGTATTAAAGATGAAGAATTCCTCCTCAATACAATTTGTCTCAATGAAATTTGCATCCACACTATCTTCATCAGGAATGCTTATCTTTAGCTCATGCATACTTCAGTGAGGCTATTCTGAGCTCTGTTGCTCCAGAGGAACTGCCCAGACTGGGAAGGAAATGTATCTGATGGGTCTCAATCACTGGATAGCTTTAGAAGCCATGGCAAAGGTCCTGAACTAGCAGTAGAGGCCATGTGGAAATGATAAGATGATCTCAGTATGGGACTAAAGGTTTGTAGCATTCCTTTTAGCAGCTGACACAGGGTTGTCTTGTTCTGCACATCCATATTAAATTCTAAACACAGTATGTAAAGATGTTTCAAGAACAAAATACTTTAAAAATAGAGCCTTCAGGGTTGATTATTGTGAGAAGAATATGCTTGCACTGTCTGGACTTCGTTGTACTGCCTATGGTTACTTGCTTTCTCAGTCTTCACTAGATGTACTTAGGAGCCTGAGTGTTAATTTTCTTTGTCCTCTTGCTGAGTACCTAGAAGCAGTGTCACTAGAGAGTAATCTTGATAAAACAACTGTACTGAATGAATCTGCATGTGGCTTTCAGGGCTCAAATGTAGAAAATAGTCTCATTCCCACACCTGGACTGGTCCTGTTTCTGCTTCCAGTCAAACATTGTTTGGGGTGATAGATGCTGTGTCAGAATAGTATTGTCAGTGTAGAGAGGCCCGTGGGTTGGTTATACTGTATGTGCTGGGAATTTGGGTGATAAGATCTTCAATGGCTATGCAGTCTCTTAAAGAATAAAAGCCAGATTGTTTGAAAGTAATGGCATATCTGAAATGTGAGTAGTACTTTTGTAGGCTTCCCAGTAGTCCTTAATGGAATTTGTGTGTCTTGAGTTTCTTAACAATATTTTGAAATACCTAATTAGAATGCAGGATTGCAATACCAGTAATAAGAATATACTTGTAGCTTAATTTGCCTTCTTTATTTTACACTTGCAGGTTTCAGTATCTGATGGATCCAACAGAAACAAAACTTAACATGTAAGAAGTGTCCCCCTTTAATCCTTAGTTTGACTTTGAATTCCATTTTTAAAAGCACAGTTGTTTTGGATGGGATAAAGATTGTCTTTTTGATTTCTGCTATTAAGTTAATTCTTGTATTTAGAATCTGAACCTTTGTTTCTACACATCTTGGTTTTATGTGGGAAAATATGGAAAAGGTGCACAAATGAATATGAGCAGAGAGAAAGCAGAAATACCCATTAAACAAGAACAGCCACTAGATTGGTGCATTGTCTGAGTGTTCTTTCTGCGTTATTTGTACTTTCTGATGTGTAATTTAGTAGTTCCTGCAAGGTTTCAGCTCATCTGGGGAATAACAGTTTACCTTCCAAGTAAATTTTTGAACCTGAAGAAACATTCATCCAGCTGGTTATTTTACCTTCTAGTGATGAGCAGTCTCTAACATGGCTGTGCACCAGTATGGTCTCTTAAGAGCTTGGTGGTACTACTTTGGGGGCTGTGTTCTGTGCTTTGAAATGTTGATAAGGATTTTCATTCTCTGTGTTCTCAAGAGACCTTTACAGATAAGAGAGCAAACTTCCCCCCCCTCCTTCCTCCTCCTTCTTACATTCTTCACACATACACACACCCCAAATTATAGCTTTCCAGTGATAAAAATGCAAAGTTTTTGTGTCAGAAATTTAGAAGTTGCTTATACAGAGTGTGTTTATTGGAACATTAGAAAGGGTTAGGAGAAACCATCCCTTTCTTCCAAAAGTCTAGGTAGTCCAATTAAAACTGACTTCAGATATTATTCCAAATTACTATTTGAGGGGAAAAAAAGGGGGGGGAGGTTGTCCTTCTTTTCTTGTCAGGTAGAAAGTTTGTTTCCCTGAAGCATCATTGTTCATGTAACAGCTGATGCTGTCCAAATCTTAATCATCCAAGCTGGATTTTAACTTTCCAGCAGTGTTGTAATTGTAATGCTATTATGTGCCTTCTTAACAGGGCACTGGAGGTAGGGTGAGGGGACAAACAGTTTGTTCTTTTCTTATGACTGTGTGACTTTCCTTTGGTTTCCAGAGAGCCAGTGCTGTACTGAACAGTTGTGCCAGCAGGGTAAGGCTTCTGTTTGTTTTCTTCAGCAATTTTTGTGGTCCTGCAAAGAAGCAAGGAGTTTCCCAGGGAACAGCAATATAACTATATATACAGGTTAAGTTAAATGTAAATGATTAAATACTTATTAGAAATTCCTTTTGCCCTCTCTATGCCAATATATTGTCTACAGAGCCCTTAATATCCTCTTTAAGCAATAATCCCACTCGGACTGGTTTATGTTAAAACTTCAAAAGTTTATTCTAAAATTGTTTCCTGGTTATATGACAGGAAAATACTCAGTATTTGACTTGCTGTGGTTTTGCTGCTGTATATCAACAGAAAGTTATCTACAGTGTCTTTATTATCTTCACGTGTGCATGGCCTTTTAGCTTTAGTTAATGGTTGGCTTCCAAGATTTAGTTTAGTTTAAGGCTGACTTAATATTAGGTAGATGCATCATTTTTTACAGCATAATATTTTCTGCACTTACTGTGTTCCAAGTGCTATGTAAAAAAGTAGAAAAATTTCATTTGGCTCAAGTCCAATAGTTGTGCTCTTATGCTTGCTTTAATCTTCTAACTCTATTAGCTGCTATTGTTAATCTAAACTGCTCTTGCTATTTTAGGAGATGCCTACGTAACACACATTGCCAGCAATTGTACTAAATACTTCACTGCTGAACCAGTTGCTCAGGTACCCTGCCTGTCTTTGTTGCTATGGGAGATTGGAAGACTATTACTGTGCCGGTGCTGTCATCAGGTAAACTGGTAATATTCTTGGATTTAGTGGATTTGATAATTTTTCCAGTGTTGTTACAGCTGCTAAATAGAGAGCAGATTTTCATGCATGACATAATTGGCTAGTTCAGCAGAATGTTAATGTGTAGCACATACAGTGTTTTGCTTTAGATTGAGTCCTTACAGAAGTGCTGCTGTAAAATACTGTCCTTTCACGTAATATAAAGGTTCTAAGACTTTTCAGCCCCATTCTTGATCAGATTTTTCAGCAAATCTTGCGCTTTCAGAGATTTCTTTACTTGCTCTAAATTCTATTATCTCATACATTGATTACAAATTTATTAAAGGAGTAAATATTTTCTTGCCTGCCTCTACCTAGTGGAAGAGTAAGTGACAGTATAAAATCAATATGAATGAGGATATCTTACATTCTGTAAGAATTTTCAGTAATGCACAGCTTCTGTACCTGTGTAAAAAAGAAAATGGCAGCAAGCCAATTAATAAAGGTTGGGCAGGTTTTTTTTGTGGTGGAGGAGTAAAATTTGAAAGATATAATACCTTAACATGTTAATGAGTCTAAAACTTCAGTGGAGGTTCATAAATATTTATCATTGTGAATTCTTCAATGTATGTGATTCTAGATGAAATTGTAAGCTCAAGACTTGTAAATTTCTATAAATAGCAATTTGAGCAGTTGGAGATCTGCTTTTTTTGCTTGTGATGTGTCCTAAACTTTTTCTTATTGTTTTTAACTTCTAGATAGCAAAAATATTTTTCAGTATACCTCAGAGAAGAAGATAACTCCTCTAAGCATGAACTCACAAGTGCTACGCTTGCCACTGCCTTCATCCAAAAGCATGCACAGCTTTTTCAGTGCCTTCTGCACAGAAGAGAATCTTGAACAGAGTATATCCTATCTGAATAGGGTAAGCTGGATCTTGATTATTGGAGGTTGTCTGAAGGTGTCATTAAATCAGTTGTGATAGTAAAGCTTCACTGGATTAAGAAGATTTCTCTCAATACACAGAAGCCAGTTGCTGTGGAATTAGGAAATTTCTTTCCCTTCATCTAGAATTTGATATAGATATTGTTTCTCTTTTGGAGAATTGTGAGAGATTGATCCAGTTGTTTCTTTCCCCCCTACCCTTGTCTTTTATCAGGAATTGACAACATTGGGCTTTCCTTCTATTTATGCGGAGTCCAAAGGAAAAGAATTAAATTTAATATCTATCATAAACAGCATGAATGAATTGCTTGTACGGCAGCACAAGAACCTTCGAGCTCAGGAAGAAGTAGAAATGCAGCATCTGAAACTGGGTAGTGATATGGATCACTTGCAGAACTGCTATGCTAAATTAAAGGTAGAAAACAAGACAATTCCACCAATATTATGCAACACTTAATGTTTAACAGATACTGTACATTCTTAACAGTGAGTGCTATTTGGTTTTCTCCCAATACTTTTTTTAAAGCCTTTTTCCAGCTGCAAATTCATAATGTTAACAAAATATGAATTACTGAGAGAACCAAATACTTACTGTGAATTATGGACCTTTTAATTAAGGAGGAGGGAAGACTGTTCAAATTTAGAGTACTAATGCATGCTATGGGAGAAAATATTAAACACTTCAGTTGCTATAATTAAGTGTCACTTAAAAGGATATGCCCAGATCTAAAAGACAAATTCCCAATATAATTGTAACCAGTAAAAGTGTAGGTCACATTTGTAGTGGGTATTTGCAGGGTTGCTACCAGTCTGTATCTGTGGCTTTTTCCATATATTTTCTCTGTTGGATTCCTTGGATAGCTGACTACAAAGGCTCTTTATAAGAATTGCTCAGAAGCTGTTTTCAAAATTAAAGTTACTAAGCATGGTTTTGTCTCAGGATAAATACATGCATAAGGCCAGTCACTGGAGTAGCTGATTTTTTGGAATTTCACCATCAATGTTACTTCATGGCTACTTGTATGTGCAGTCATAGTAGAAGAGTGTTGTATTTCCTTTGATTCTGTAAATTAATTATCAATAGAAAATATTAATCAATAGTAATTAAAAATACCAATTAAAATATTTCAATGCATTATTTGGGGCCTTTTTTGGTTTATCACTAGGGCTTTCCACCATTACCCCACTGACAAATACTGCTGTAGATTCTCAAAATCATAGTAGTCCTTTTGCTGGGATTCAACCACATGGAAGCATTTCAGTGTGACATTGACATGCAACTGCAAGCATTTTTATACAAATGCTATGGAATGTTGAATTCCAGACCACTGCAGTTACTTTCCCTAGACAAATGGCCTTAAGGTGTGTGTGTGTGGAAATTTACTAGTACTGCTTCTACAGAGTATTTAATCTAGCTGTCAGTTTGTAAGGTTTCTCATCTCTAATTCTTTTAAATACTATGCAGCAATTATCTTGATTTCTAATAGTGTTACCTGTATTCTCATGTTGCTTAAATACATCTACACACTTTTAGCTTACTAAACATAGGGAAAAAAAAAAAGCTTGTACGTAAGGTATGGCTTAGTCATTTAAGTTGGAAGTTTCATATTTGTTTGAGTCTCATTTGTAGAAAAAGATTTCTAAAATGCAGTTTTGCATAATCGATTTTAATGAAATAATCTGTATATCTTTACTCTGCATATGAAATGTCCATTTGCTTTTCTGTGGTCACACTGTGCAAGTCAGTGTTAACTGTTCCCTTGATTATATAACAGAAGGATTCCAGTGATACTGTAGTTCTGAATTTATACAGTTGTTCAGTTTTCACCTCGCTATCATAGTGTACAGGTGTGAACAGAGTCCCAAGTTAATGTGATGGCTGTATTAGGTATCTGTTAAATACAAAGCTAAACGTTTATTTCTTGTGAGTCAGATTGTTCTTGTACTGGAGAATCATACTTCTTGCTCCAGAAAATCAAATTAACTTGTCACTGAAAATGCAAGTTCATCCCCAAAGCACCAGATTTCACATCTATAGGCTGACATAGTTCAAGAGATTTGGTTTGGCTGTTTGGTTTGGGTGGGGTTTTTTTTGTTTGTTTGAATCATGTGGCATTAATTCTTACTGATACTGAACCTTCAATCCTTTTTCTAGGAACAGTTGGAATTATCTAAAAGGGAAATAGTTGGACTCCAGGAAAGAGACAGACAACTGCAAAGCAAGAACAGAAACTTGCACCAGTTACTTAAAAATGAAAAGGATGAAGTGAGTGACACTGGCATGTTGCATATGGATAAATAGGTTCTGTATGCATTAAATCCAAGCTGTAACTATGGTAAAGTGTACTGCAGAAACACACATGCACTTTTCTGAGACTTTGTATACTTTTGAGCATAGCTTTATCTTACAATGCTCTCAAACAGGAGGGGGCAACAGGATTCAGCCACATTCTCACACCTATATGTATAGGAGCTTTTCTTTGTTTGGTTTTTGTTAGGGGTGGATTTTTGTTATACAGGAGAGAGCAAAAGACCAAAAGGAAGGGGAAGGAAATGCAGCCCAAAAGTACATTCTTATTAGACCTGGGATTCTTGGAAGAGGAGAGATCAGAGAACACTTTGAAACTGAAGACTGCTTAGTTTGGGATTTGTTTCCAGTATGCTCCTTACACAGTCCTATTGTGAACATCCTGAAGTTCCACCTTAAAATATGTGCTGTTTGTAAGGTTAAAACTAATGAATAAAAACTCCACAACCCAGGTTGTTGATAGTACAGGCTATAAATGTGTGTTATGATATGTTTTAATCTTCTTCTAGACCAAAAGGAATTGGCAATCTTTCAGCATCCTGCTGCCCAAAAAGGTCTCTTTTGTAACGTAAACCAAACAAGCATACTTTAAAGTTAAACTAGATCGTGAACATTAAGTACCAAAACAAAAAAATGTTTTTGCTCTGTTCAGTAAAGATATTAAAGGTTAAATGAATTGCCAGAACAGGAGTTCAGTTATACTTCAGAGGAGCTATAGTATTATTTAGGTCGTTTATGGTGGTGGTTTCTGCAGAAAAGAAAATAAATTCTCTGGGATAAGTCTCAGGCCAGAAACCATGGGTTGGGAAGAGTTCTCCTGATTTCTTGTCACTTCACCAGAAACACAGTTTAGTAGAAGCATTTTGCTTCCTGTATTTGTTTTCATTTTCTGATGAAATTGATGTGTTTAAGCCTTACACAGTTTTTTGTGGGGTTGCTTTTAGGTACAGAAGTTACAGAATATAATTTCCAGTAGAGCTACACAGTACAATCATGATATGAAGAGGAAAGAGCGAGAATATAACAAATTAAAAGAACGCTTGCATCAGTTAGTTATGAACAAAAAGGACAAAAAGATAGGTAAGTAGCTCTGGGAATTTTACTGCAGTGAAACAGCCCATTCTGTCTGTTAAAAATATAAAGAATTTTACCAAATTTAAAAAGCCAGTATGGCCCTCCTCTTGTATATTTTAATTTAAATGTTAAAATCTTAAATAAAAGATGCAGTATTTCATGTCAGCTTATTGTGTAAGGCTAAGGAACTTTTATGGTGTGTTCCATAAGATCATTAACCAAGTACAATCCAAGATGGAGGTCTTTACAAAATCAATTTTTCAGAAGAGATAATTTTTAATTAATTCCTAACCTAGAGCTGTCTCCTACTTCCTTGCTACTGCTGCCATCACAGGGCTCTAGATAATGCAGTAAACACTGTATTGTGCTCACCACTTAAAACGTGGAAGAAACATTGAACTTTGGAGCATGAACTTTTTTCCCCTTGAAATACTGCAGTATATTTGTGTTAACAATAAGCAATAAGAAATTTTAGAGAGGAAGTAACATAAGATAGGCATAGCATCTAGTGCTCTGTGGAATGGGGAGAAATCTTATGACTGTTTGTATGTATTGTATGAAATTTTTGTTCAACATACTCATCAGTGGTGTTGAGTGTGAATATAGTTTTTTTGTGATGTGTTGATAAAAATGAGTATCAGTGTTGCATAATTGACAAAAATATCAACACCTTTTCGTTCCTATATCTGGCCTGACAGAATTTATGTAAGTTTTCTCCAGTGGAAGTCCTGTTCTTTTATCCTTTCTCAAAGTGCTTTATGGGTAAACCAAACCTGGTTAGGACAGAAGCAGGAAAAGTTACTTTGGCTACAGAAAGTCTTTTAGGTATCAGCTCAGTAATCTCTAGAAGCTTCATCACAAGGTCAGTAAAACTTAGTTTTGGCACATTCTCAACTCCACTTGTTTCATACTAGTTCTAGCATCAGTGAGGACAAAATAACAGGGTTTTAAATCCAGTTACTATTTGCTTTTTAGCTTAACTGGAATTGAATTTGGACCTCTAATCTGGAGTGATGTGGTGTTTCAGGGTTTTTGTTGTGTAGTTTTTGTTTCTTTCTTTTTCCTTCAAATGTGGACAGAGAAATTTCTGTTTTGAGGAATACCTTGTTAAAGGAAGTTGATTAGTCTAAGCTGGAGATAAAACTGGCATTATTTCCAGAGGAGAGATGATTATAGTTGATATACCACTGATGTAAAGGCTGAAATAGGGATGAAGGTGCCATTAAGAAATGCATGAAAAACACAATGCAGGTTGAGAATACTTCCTTCTGAAGGTTCTGAAGACAAAAATAATCTTTCCTTGATTATCTTATTCTTACTTTGTTAAGCAGAGCATTATTGTTTCGTGTGGGTCTTAAGATTAAGGGTGGTATTTGGTAACGTGGTCTCTTGACAATAAATACATGTAAATGCAAATAGGTAAATATAATGTAATCTGATTTATCTATATGTTTGCATGTTGTTTCACACTTTGAAATATCCATTTAATTTGTAGCCATGGAAGTTCTAAATTATGTTGGCAGAGCTGATGGGAAGAGAGGTGCATGGAGGACTGATAAGACAGAAGCCAGGTAGTTGTCTTAGAACAACATTAATTGAAGCACATATTATAGCTGTTACGTTGTTACTGTGAGATTTCTTCTTCCAGAAATGAAGAAGAAATGTACAAAGTTCTGTTAAGTGATTATGAGCAACGCCAAAAGCAGCTTTTAGTGGAAAATGCTGAGCTGAAAAAAGTTCTTCAGCAAATGAAGAAAGAGATGATTTCACTTCTCCCACCACAGAAACAGAAACCTAAAGAAAGGTGTGAAGATGGGCCAGTAAGTATTCTTCAGTTAAAATTAAATCTGGCAGTAATTCTGGAGAGAGACAAACTTGCGGATCTCGCAGTTGATTGCACATCCTTTGCTGTGCTTGAGATCCATCCATGGTTAGCTTTTCAGTTTAAATCTACTAAACTATCCAGGACTAGTCTCCCCTGGACCACTTAGACTTTCATATCTGAGTTTTTGAGATAGCAGTTCAGGTTTGATGCTTGAATAGTAGTGTAGTAGAAGTGGAAGAAGGAGGTGTGAATTCCATTAGCAGTGGTTGTGGTCTTTTGGAGAAAAATAAAGCAGGGCCAAATTTATTCTCAACATTAGCAAATCTTTGTCTTAAATCCTTTTCCGACTGCATAGTGAATTTATGGGCAGCTTAGGTTTGACAGCAGAACTAGGAGTCTGAACTTCTCTAGCTCAAAAATGTGTGAGATTGAGTTGAGTCTTGTTAGCTGGTCCACACTCCCTGTGATGGGTTTCTAAGAACTGCCAGGTCGTATGCTGTCAGGGAACTGAACTCCATGACAGTCAAATTACTTCGGATGGAAAAATATTTCCTGAATATAAGGGTTTTCCCACTCTTCAGTAAATTAAATCCATATTCATATTTAAATAAACAAATACAAGTATTTGGAGTGGTGGAGTGGTTTGCAGTTTCTTGTTTCTGCTTCTACAGGTGCTGTCAGACCTGGAGGAAGATATTGGAGAGTTAAATAAAGAGAATATGTGGGAACTGTCCTGTGAAACTGTGCGAGAACAGCTTACTAACAGCATTAGAAAACAATGGAGAATGTTGAAAAACCATGTTGAAAAGCTGGATAACCAAGGTGAAGTTTAACTCTATTACATGTCCATATAAAATGCTACTGATAATTCTGTTCAGTATCATGCTCTTAGAATTTACCTTACTGACTGTCTAAGCTAAAATGGAAGGAATTGTGACTTGGCAGACTTTCATGAAAAAGCTTGTGATGGGCATTATTCTTTGCAAGTTTTAATTGTAAATGGTTAGGAAAGCAATTACACTCCAAGCCTGGACATGGTTATAGGTTGACACAGTAAACATCAACTTTCTGAAGAAATAATTATTTTTATTTCACAAGTACATGCCCTCTAGTAATCTCTTCTGGGATGTACCAGTAATGGAGATTTGATAGTTTGAAGTAATTGGATGCAAAAATATGTAAATCCTTATCAAGAGTCTTGGCTTGTCACATCCATACCTCTGAGTCGTCTTGTGGCATTCTAACACAAACCAGCTGATGAGGTGGTGCTGGCCTCTTCTTATTTCCAGCTGTTAAACAGCATTAAAAGATGGCTAAAAATATATAAAATTCTTTCCTAGTATTATTTTCCTGTGCAAGCAAATGCTGCTGCTACCACAGGGATGTTTGCAGTTAAGAATAAGACTGAGAAGGTCATGCATGCAATTGCAAATAAAGGAGCAGATGGTCTAAGAGAATGTTTATACTATAGAAAGGACTTCAAGAACACTTGTTCTGAGTAATACTTGATTTGGTGTAAGTAAGTAAAAAAAATACAGTTATAAGCATCAGGAAAAATTTTTCAAGTATTTCCTATTTTCTTGAAGTGACCTATTTTGGATTTGAAGAGATGACCATCCAATAGGATTCAATAATGTTTGAATATTGGCATTAGGGGATCAAAACTTGGCTCATTACAATCACTGTGATAGCTGTGCATGAAACTGAATTCAGCAGTATGTAACGGTACAAAATTTTATTTCTTACTAATTCATTCTCTAACTGGGATGAAAATATGTACACAATGTTTGTTAGCACTGTTTCTCCTTCACGGGACTTCAAGGAAAGGCTTTCTTTTTATATCTGGGATAAATATAGTTACTGTCATATTTTTATGAACACACATGCCCTTCAAAAATGGGCTCAGAAGAATAGGCTAGCAGCATGTCAGTGAAAAGAAGTGTTCATTTGTCTTGTTTTTTCTTTTAAACTGCTGAAACAAGTGGGGTTTTTGTGTGACACTTTAATTGCAGTGGTGCTTGGCTTACCTTGGGGAATGTGAAGCAGATAGGTTTTCATTGCTGTTTTTTGTCTGAACGGGATTTTGTGCATAATTAGATATGTAGCACCAATTTTGTCTTTTCTCTGATTGATATATATATAGATACACTTTTTCATTTTGTATATGCTTTGCATGATGAAACAAATACAATCTAAATCCTTCTGCTATGGCCATGAGTCCCTGATGTGAGGGATTTTTTTGGCTTTTTTTTTAAGTATCTTTTTTCTTCTCTTAGTGTCACGTGTACATTCAGAAGCTTTGGATGAAAAAGATGTCATTTCCAGAGAAGACCATGAGCTGGAAACTGAAAAGCTAGAGCTAGAGATTCAGCAATGTAAAGAAATGATCAAAACTCAGCAACAGCTCTTACAGGTAGGAGTCTTCCAGTTTTTTTCAACCAACCTAAGATGTTTTGTTTTGTACTGTGCTACTTTCCTCATCCCTGAGCCTTTCTCCTTTCTTTGATTTGTTCTTTAAATAAAATATATTAATGGTTGGTCTGAGTATAGGTGTGCCAATGGGTTGGTTAGTAATTTTAAGAGCTTATAATCCTAGTAGGAATAATTTTGAGGGATAAAGGTGTGGAAAACTGAGGTCTGCTGTTCAAACATAAGTTTTGCTTGGTATCTGAAACTCTGCCCCCACTGTACTTACTGTTTGTTTCCATATTAAAGTTCCACTATTTTTCTGATAAAACTGAACTTAGGGAGATACTGCACTTCTTAAAAGTCACACCCAATTAATGTTTGTCTTTTTTTATATCTGCAGCAGCAGCTTATGTCTCCGTGTGATGATGACACCACTCTGTTACTACAGGATTGCTACTTGTTGGAAGAAAGAGAGCGTCTTCAGGAAGAATGGAGACTATTTAGAGAACAAAAAAAGAATTTTGAGAAGGAACGAAGAAGTTTTACAGAAGCTGCTATTAGATTAGGACTTGAGGTAACAGAAAAATAGAAGGGTATTAGAAAAGGGAGCTCTTATGGAAGACAAGTTACAATATTTAAGTAGTTTTACTGTTATACATACTGAAGTGCAGCCATCCAGCAATAGCTGTTTGCTAACATCTACAGATGAAAGATTACTCACATAGTGTATAAAACATATCTTTGGTCATTGTAGGAGATCATTCTGTTGGTATTAAAAAAAGCATGTATTGGAAATACAGTTGCTGCAACTGAAATAACCCATTTTTTCACGTTTTCAATTGTCTAAGTAATCCCAAAAATCAGTCTTGTTTATTCACTAAGTTCTTTATTAGATGCTGCTTAAGTTTAGTTTCCTATGAAAGCAAGGCCTGTGCAAATTTCAGTCACATTTGTCTGCATGGTTGAATTCCTAAACTTTTGTGAGAACCAGTGGCTAGTGTAGCTGTCTGTGCTTCTGCTTGTTAAAATGTTTAATTATGAAATGAGAAGCAATGCTGTAAGCTTTATGCTCTGTGGGTGTTAGTGAAAGTTTGCATTGAAATTCAGCTTGCTCTAATTATTTTATATAATGGAGACATCCTGTTTCAGTGATGGTTTTTGATGAAATAGCTTGTTGCTTGGTTCCAGAGCCACCGGACCTTTTGGGGGTTGTCTTTCACCCATTATTTTCATTTTCTGTGCTCAGAAAATGAATGGAATTGGAGTGATTGGAAAAAGAAACAATCCCGTTCTTTCTTTGCCAGTTCCAGAAAGAAGTAATCAGTGCTATATTCAGTGTCATTCCTACCTGTTTAGGAGAAGGCTCAGGGTTAGAGATTTAAGCAATAACCCTTACTGGCAGCTGCCCAGAAGTGAGGGCTACCTCCAAGAGGCAGTGCAACCCTGAGGGGAAAAGGGAGCATAGAAGGCAGCAATAGGAGATTGTGTCACTGGACTGGAGAACAGTAAAATGAAAGGATTAGTCAGAGCTCTGTGAAACAAAACATGGGGTTTGGTTTGTAAGTGCATACCTCCTCAGCTAATCCTTGCTGGATTCAAAAGCTTGATCACATGACTCCAGTGCTGTGTTAAACTGCTGGCTCTCCTTAATTACATGGACAATGTGATTTCTGGTGTGGACTAAGCTTGTTCTGTGGTCCCAAGTGTAAATTGCCATATCTTTTCCTAGAGGAAGGCATTTGAAGAAGATAGAGGCGCATGGCTGAAGCAACAGTTCCTCAGCATGTCTACTGATTACAAGCACTCTGAAAATGTGACATCTCCAAGTGCCTTCTTAGGAAGCAAGTATTTCACTCAAATTCTGTTCTCGTAATGTGTTTCTCCCAACTCCCTTTTAGCTAGGAGATACAAATATGAATAAAAAGATTAAAAAAAAAAAAAATTGAAGACAGATTTTACCAAGTACCTGTATGCCTCCGTATGTCAGGGTAACTGATGGTTCAGAATCTTCTTCTAAAAAGGCAATTGATAACTAGTAGTTACCACAATTACTGGTAATGAATTTATATTTGTGAAGAGATGTAGTGAGTACCAAGTACATGACAGCACAGCTCTAAGAATGGGGAATTTTTAGAATAAATAAATGTGAACATGCTAATTAAGGCAGTTAAAAAAATCCTTATGTATAGAGATCTCTATACATTAGAAACAAGTTTTGGAAACAAGAGCTTCATAAGGTGGAGACAGCAGCATTAATTACCTCTAGAGATCATTTAGCCTAAGCCCCCCCTGCTAAAGCAGGTTCATCTAGAGCAGGTGATCCAGGATTGCATCCAGGCATGTTTGACTCCAGAGAAGACGACTCCAACCTCTCTGGAGAGCTTGTCCCAGTGCTCTGTAACTCTTGAAAGCTTTGAAATCTAAATCTGAGGAAGAGTTAGTGGAGAATAATTTGGCCCTGCCAAGTTTGGTCATTTCATTGACTTTAGTGATGGTTAACCTCATAAATACTTAGGCATCTAACTAATTGGTTTTTGCTTGGTTTTTTTCTATACTCTGTCAAGTTTGCAAGTTCTCATGTCTCTGTTAATTACTATATATATATGCTGGAACATTTTTACTTGAGGAGTAAAAGAGCTTTATCAATTTTAAATTGAGAAATATTACATTTGAGTGACTTTAAGCTTGATTTCAATATGACTACTTGCAGTGGTGGTTGTGTATGTAACTGCTTAATTTTCAAATTTAGAATAATCCTAATTTTAATATAACTTCAGTAGCATTTAGTCTACTTTTAAAAATTGTATCACAGATCTATAACAATTAGATTTATTATTATTATAGACCTGCCACAAGATGTTTGGTATGTTTGGGTTTGGTTTTTTTTAAAGTAGAAGATATAAAGAAGCAAGTGCTTCATTTTTTTTTTTTCAGTTGCACTGTAGTTGCACTGATATATTTACTTATACATCTCCTTTAGGTTCTGACCAAGACAATCAGTTAGTGAAATCCACATCTCAGCAAAGAAAACCTCACTGTATGTTGAGTGATCCTGTTTTGGAAGAACCCTGCCAGATATCTCAATATATTACATATAACAGGTATCTAAAATTATGTTGGAGATGGTTACCTATTATATATCTTTATATATGCTTTAAGTGTTATGTAGAGCACAGAAGCTGTTTGGGTAACTTGTTAAAAGCCTGATCTAAGTCTTATGATTTATATATACAAAAACAAATACACAAAACATTAAATTTTGCATCATGAAAACAGCATTCTGATTCTGTCTGAAGGGTAATTTATTTGCCTTATAAGCCTCTTTTTCCCAGTTCCAGTGCTGCAATAAAGAAGTCTGCTGGAGATACTGAGCCAAATCAGTGGGTGGAAAGTGACAAAGAAGAAACTGAGTAATGCACAAAGTCATGGGAAGACTCTGGAGCTGGCACTCTGCTATGTAGAAACTTGCACATAGAACAACTGCCTTAGACTTCCTAGGGTTGCCTGCTGGGGTTTTTGTTAGAGATTTGTTCATAAATTTTTCATTCTGAAGTGAAACAGAATGCTGTGAGTTTGATCATTCTTCTAAAGGATTTTGTGGTGATCTGAATTGTGGCGTGTGTGTATGTGCGTGCACATGGCTTATTTTTTAGACTTTTTTTTTTTTGGCCTCTTTCTTGCAATTCTTGAAAGCAGATAATTAAAAATATATAAAAGCTTTGATATTTTTCTAGTAACAGAAGCTTTGATTCTGTGAATGAAGCAATGGTCTGAAACTTTGACTGTAACGAAATACTGGATCCTAATGTTATCTTTCATCACGGGCCGAGAGCACTTTTAGAAATTGTTTAATTATTGGAAAAATTCATTTATGCTCAAGCATAACTGGCATTAAAGCTTCTTTTGCCTCAACTTGAATGTACAGTATACTGTAGATTTTTAATAAAACAGGTTCTATATTTATTGTGTGATTTGAAAATACCTCTTTGATATTTCAGATGACTTAAAGTGCAAAATGTTTATATATTTGTAAATAGACAAAGTGATTATGCTGAGAAACCATTAAATGAAACATTATATTATTTTACTTGCCATTTTAAATTGTTTTATAGTGATATTGAGTTTACAGATCTGGGATGTTCAATGGTTCAGTCAGCAACCAAATTATTTCAAATGTGAACAATAAATGTGTAATACTGTTCTAAAGAAAACTGGTTCTGTGTTTTGTGTGCACTAAACTTTTAAACTGTCATGGTTGTAAGGCTTTGCACTGTATCAACAAATCTGGTTTTGGATTTTTTTAGTTTTTCCTTTTAGTTGACTCCAGAATCCTTCTTGGTGTAGCCATTGGTAAATGTGTTTTGTTTGTGATATAGAAATAGCCAGGTATTGGTAAGATTATTCAAACTCTCCTTCACCTGACTCAGAGCAGGTACTTTTCCTTGCCCATTGCCAATCCATCTTGTCTAGTGTTGGGTTTTCATGCATCTGTGACTGTGTGTGTATAGCTCTGATCCTAGTGCAATTGACCTTTTGGGGTTGTCTGAGAATCTTCTGCCTTTCTCAGGATCATAGGAAGAAAATTAACTCTACAGCCTAGAATCCTTCACTGAAAATCCAGTGCTGCTCTACCTGGTATCTTCAGAACTGGATGTAGTGGAGTGATTGGACTAGCTAGAAAAAATAGCAGTAGAATAACATGGGAAAGGGAAGAAACTGGAGTTCTGTAAGAAGCTAAGATAGAAAATTGTAGTTTATGCTGATAAGTTAAGTACTCAAGAGTTGCAGCTTGAGGTGAAGTAGTAACCAATGCAATCTGTAGAGAATACTTGCAGTACTGTTCTCACAGCACCCTTAAGGAAGCAGAAGTCCATACACTGATCTTACTGGTCAGCTTTCTGCTGCATAGGTCAGGTTGGAAAGACCATATAAATAACACCATGTTTTTTTATTTATTTCCCCAGTTCTCCCTCAGTAAATGGGTGATAATAGTTACGTCATCTGCTGAAAGGGTTTAGCAGCATGTAGTTACTGTTGGGCTCACACCTCCACAGCAGGCTGGAAAGCTTGTGCCTGAATTTTGAATTATGGAAGACTAAATATTAAAAAAAAAACCCCAAAACATTTTCAAAGATGTAAAGTGAAAATGTTGGCAATTAGGTGGGAGGACAGAACTTTAGAGGTAGGATTCTTCTTTTCAAGGCAGTAGTTTATTCTGGGCCTGTGAGTCCCTGGTGGAGGCCGCACCAGTGCCACCAGGGGCTGCTGCTGGGCTGCGAGAACGTGGGGTGCTCCCTGGAGCTTTGGTGGGACGTGCATATGTTCAGTTTACTTGGACTTTTTTGCAAGATGGTTTTTCTGTGTGGCAGTAATTTTTAGGATAGATATGCCTTTGCCAAATGAAAGAATTTGCCTGTTAAATTTTTTGTGTTTGTCTATAAAATGGTTAGCAGATAATAAACATTTTGTAATAACTTTTTGATTTAACATCCTGTAACAGTGTAAAACAGGAGTGGAAACTCATTTGGATGCCTCCATGGATAAACCAAAAGTGCCAAATGTGTGTCTGCAACTGAGTCCTGAGCTGACCTGCCACACCTGGTCTGGAAATCTGGTATATAGATTGAGTCTGTCCCTACAAAGAAAGAAAATGTGCCTAGAGTTTTTTGATTGATCTAGATACAGTGATCAGGAAGCTTTCAAATCTGAAGTTACTATCATGAATACTGCAGATGGCTTGGTTGGTAGTATGGTGACATTGTAGTATTTCTGTCTTGGAAACAACTTCAGGATCTTTCTTGAAGGCTGTTGAAGAGCAAAGGGGGACGGCTCACAGGAGTGATAGGGTGTGTTTGAGGTAACAGAGCAAATGCCCTACCTGAGAAGGAACGAGAAGTTCTTGTTACCAGTGACTGACTAGCATGCAGTTATTGTGAGCTACCTATGCATAATATTGAAAAGATGAGCCATTCTCTTAAACTATGGTGTTTTGTTTAACAAAATCTCTAAATGCAAGATGCATTGCTTTTTTTTTTTTCAGTGTATATGATGAGAGAGTGTGTTTACTATAAACATCAGTTGGATTAGGTATGAGAATTTACTCTATGGGATTAGATTACAGCTGCTAATATTTTTCATCCCTGGTGGTTGAGGATGATACAGTGCAAAACAGAACATTAGCAAAAAAAAAAATATTAAAACTTAACTTTCTCCCTACAAAGCAGCCCTGTTCCTCCTTTGGCAAACTGCTTCCACTGTTTTCTGCAGACGATCTGTTTCAGCAGCAGTAGGATGACAAAACCATTCTCATATGTATGAAAATCAGTCTATATCCTAACTTTTTCTCATGGATTAGTTTATGTGCACTTCAACCTGGCCAAGGTAACTAATAAATCCCCAATGTAATATCAATCTAAATAGATTATTCTTGAAAAGAAAATAGAAGTATTTACAGATTAATGGCAATGCTGTCTATGCTGAATTAATATTTGTTGTTTTGCAACTAGTACTTTTTGTTGGGGGGTTTTTACGCTTTTGTGTGTGAAGAATATAAGAAACCATGCTTTATTTTCTTCCCCTCCAACCGCCATGAAGAAGTAGAAGGCACAATATGAAAAGCTGGTATTAGATCAAAATCTGATCCTAAAAGAAGTGTCCAAGTTACCCAATGATTTATTTATTGCTTTCAGACAACACATCTGGCCTCTAACGTTTACCATGCCAAACAAAGTTCCACTTCAATTAAATTTAAAAAAAAAAAATTAAAAATTGTAATAATATACGCTGTTTTCACCCTGACACAATGCTCATGCTCCTTTATTATAGCTGGGAGTTATACAAGATGTACAACTAACTGGAATGTGTAACAGGTAGGTTTGTTTTTAAAAAATGTTCAATGATAAATCACTGCAATTGAATAGAAGAACTTGCAAATGTCATAGTGAAAAGCTTGTCACCTGAGACACAAAACATACATTTCCTTGAACATACTCATCATGGAGGAAGAGACGTTGCTTGCTGATGTTCCTATCACCCTCCAAGTGTGGTCTTTTGCTGTGACCTGGGTGGCAGTTCCTAAAACAGAGATTGCACAACCTCAGATGTATTTACAGCACAGATGGAATCTCTTAGAAAAAGTCAAGACTTGTGGGACTGACAACCCAGGAAAAGCAGTTGCTTGTGGGAGACTAGAAACTGCTGGAATAGAAAATAAATGTTCATTTGTAGTCATTAAAACAGTGTTTGCCAGAAATCACAATCCTGTGGTTAATGTTATAACAGTGTAGGTATTGTGGGAAGAGAAACAAAGAGCCTGAGTAACCAATATGCACTAGGTGGTGAATGAGAATCAGATTCAAATTTTTTGTTGACTTAAAGCCTGTTTATTGCATTGCCTGCAGCTACCCCTCCAGCTCCAAAACCCCTTTGCATTCTTCTTGTCTATTTTGTTGATCCAGCTGCCAAACTATTTGCTTTGGCAGACTGTGTAACGTTTTTGGGGGGACTGACCAGAACTCATTGCTCCCTTTTGATGATTACCATGCTCAAAAAGGGCAAGTGTGCAGCTCCAGTTGCCTCCATGCTCCTGATGCTTCTAGAACAGGCAACTTCTGTGAATGTGTCCCTGGGCTGTGGCTAAATCAGTGATGATGCTGGCTGCAAGCCTACGTCAGTTCAGGTCCTTGGCTGAGTATTGTATTTGGTTCCCTAGAAAATACAAAAGTTCTATCTGACCTGCAGTCCTATTTCCCCTGCTTTGCTGCTAAGAGTCTCTCAGGGGTTTTAATTGTTCACATTTAGCTGTCATTTACTTTGGAAGATAAAATATTTACAGATTGCTTATGAAATCTTTGTTAATTTAAAAAATATTCATGGTCAGTGTGACCGGAGCTGAAAGGACACATTGATCCCCTGATTAATTTAAATAAATACATATATATTTTCCATCTATTCAGGTTTTCAGTAGAGTGCTAAATGTGCTTTGGTGTACAAATTAATATAGGAATGGCAAACGTTTATCTGTCCCTCTATCTGTCCTAGAGGGGTGGCCCTAAACCAATGGTGAGGGAAGAGAGAATGCTGTTAAACCGTGTGACACTGACACTACTTTGTTAATTGGGCCACTATCAGTTAGATAACAGTTCAGGTCAGATGCCAGGTCAGCATAACCTGGGCAAAATCAACCTAATCTGTAGCAGGACCAAATACCAGCAGACAGATGTGACACAATTTAGGAAAAAGTAATGTGTTTATTGTAAATTTATTGTAAATGATCTAGTAAAAATGTTTTATGGATAAGGAGACACTTTGAAACAATCCAGCCAAGGGCTTATATGAGAAAATCAGTGGGAGACCAAGGTATGACTTGATTTCCTTTATTCCACCTGAAGCAAAAGTAGGATTGCAGAAAGGGAAGTGTTTACATAAACTGATAAAAAACTTGAGAATTCAGCAGAACACAGCCACGTGTTCCTGAGCTTTCTTCCATAAAAGTCTCACCATGTCTGGCAGAGCCCCATTCACCTTCACTATGAGGGGAATCATTCTCGCACTAGTGCTCACCCTTGTAGGTAAGCCTACATATCCCTCCTTTGTCTCTTTTCCAAAATTTCCTTAGGCTCAGGAGAAACAATTGGATCTAGACTGAATGTTATTCATATGGTTTTCCATCTCTTTTTGCAGGTAGCCAGAAATTTGACATTGGTAAGTTGATTTCCTTCTATAACCTTGTTTTGGTGACTTTGCTGTGATGCCTGTTCCTGAGACCATGCTTACAGTACTGTGAAAATGGCTTTTCTTGCCCACAGACCCTGGATTCAGTAGCAAAAAGAGCCACTTGTACAGCTATGAAGGCTGGGTGTTGAATGGGCTTCAAGAAAGGAGTTTAGCCAAAGCTGGAGTGCGCCTGAGCAGCAAAGTAGAGATCAGTGAGCTGTCTGAGAACACTTACCTCCTCAAGGTATTGTGCCTTCTTCAAAAAGTGCAGTATTAAAGTATAAATCAAAGTCTGGCTAGTATGTGGCTTAGGAAAGCTGTAGGAAACAAAACTGGAAGCTCAGTGTTGTAGATGTCAGAGAATGATGTGCAAGTGCAGGTTTCAGAAGTTCTGAGTGCTTTGGAACCCAGTCAATTAGAGGTATTTGTTGTGGAAATTGTTCATAGCAGGTGTTCCTCCAGAATTCGTGCCAGAAATAGAGGTGCCAAAATCAGAGTTTCTGTTAGAAAGTGTTTATTTCCAACTCAAGGCACTCAAGCCTGCTCTGATTTTAAGATTTCGTTTTGTCTCAAAACATGTTTCCAGCTTCTGTGGGCAGCCAGGGCTTGGCCATCTAAAATTGTTATGCAGGCAATTAATTGAGAAAGATCTTTTTAAAGTGATAAAAGCTAAAGATAAAAAGTGATAAGCTATTAAAGAAATATTTAAAAACCTGAAAGGCATAAAAAAGGAGCATGTAATAATATTCAGTATCTGGGAAATGCAGTAAAAGCTCTGTGCACATGAAATCATGCCTCTGCTGACACTAATAGAGAGAAGACCTGATTCATCCTAATAGAACATGTTTCAGAAAAATATTTTTATTGGTCTGTTTAGTAGCAATTAAGAGCTTCTTTCTGGGCACAGAGTTCAGTGACAGAGCTCTCACTGGTTGCAGCTGAGCTGTGGATTTTCAATTGACAAGGGAGGAGTTGCATTGCTCACTATCATCTTCATCCTGAAGTTCTCACATGCTGTACACCAGGCTGTACTCTGAGGCACCTGAACGTCAGTTCCTTACCAAAGTTACTGAAATTGCTTCTGGTTACATGGTGTCTCAGTATAGGGGAAAAAAATGTTGAAAAAAGGTTTAGAAATACAGTGTTCGTTGTTTGAAAAACAGTTGATTTAAGCAATTCACAAATGTGGATCAAATAGAGCAACTAGTTTAGTAAAGAAATAATTTGGAAGTGGATGAATTAAAATGAAAAATTGTAAAACTGTATTTTTGACATATAGAATTTTATAAATTTTTTAGTTGCTAAGTTTCACTTAAAGCAGAATGTTTACTCTAAAGCTGAAAAACTAGGGGTAATTTTATTTGAATTTTTAATAAATTTGAATTATATTATATTATATTTTAAATCTGTAGATTTAATGCAATTAAATTTTTTTAATGTCCCTGAGATTACAGCATTATGTTAACTGCTTCTGCAAGATAAAATCACACTGCTGAACCCATAAGGTTTACACTCATTTTACAGTAGTGTAAGCAAGAGACGAAAGAACAAACTGCTGAACACATTTCTGACGCTACTTTTGGAAAGAAAACATATTGAACTGGTGATTTTGTTCATTTCTTCATAACCATTTGCATGGTTAGTACCAAAGTAATCTTATTAACATAAGTATCTTTTCCCAGGTCCGCTCTCCACAATTTGAGGAATACAATGGGATCTGGCCCAGGGATTCCTTCACTCGATCTTCCAAAATCACCCAGATTTTCTCCTCGTGTTTTACCCGGCCCTTCAAGTTTGAATACAACAGTGGACGGGTTGGAAATATTTATGGCCCAGAAGACTGCCCCAATACGTGTATTAACATAGTGAAAGGAATACTGAACATGATACAGATAACCATTAAGAGGTCACAGAATGTATATGAATTGCAAGAGGTTTGTTTTTTCCATTCTAAAACTACTTTACTGAAACGATGTCTCTTTTAGGCTCTGTTCCCTCAAGTTGGTTTATTTGCATCTACTTTCAAACATTCATCATCACAAAAATTCTATTTTCATTCATATAGAAGAAAACATATGAATATGTGTTGAATGAACTATCTGTGCTATATTTTTTTAAGATGTCCATTTTTCAGACTTAAGATACAATCCTTTAAAGAAAAGAATTATAAGGTATTAATGTATTTTTTTCTATGGCTTTCCCTGGTACATCTACTTGATCCATTCTGCTTGTTCGTTGTTGATATTAATTGATTACTTTTAAATTTTAAACTATATCCCCTGACTGAGTATTGTTCACATCTTTTTTTTTTTTTAGCTCAATAGGATCAATTGTGTGTAATGCTAACAGCTTTTGAAGACACTTCAGTAGGTCCTTACTCTCTACTGCTGTAGTAAAATTTCTTCTCACAGTGAGATACTGATATAACAGGGAAGTGTCATTATCTCTCTTGATCTGCCAGGCTGGAATTGGAGGTGTTTGCCACACAAGGTACGTCATCCAGGAAGACAGAAAGAACAGCCGGGTCTCTGTTACCAAAACTGTAGACCAAACCAATTGCCAGGACAAGGTGATGAAGAGTGTTGGAATGGCTTACATCTACCCTTGTCCTGTCGACACGATGGTACGTCAGACATTGAAATGTCTTCCTAATTAGAAGCATGCCCATTTTGTTTCCAGTGACTCTTTGGGTCTCACTGTCCTCTTCCAGAAAGAAAGGCTGATAAAAGGGACTGCTGCATTCTCCTACAAACTGAAGCAGTCAGATGGTGGTACCCTGATCACAGAAGTGGTGTCACAGCAGGTCTACCAGATCTCACCGTTCAGTGAGCCTACCGGTGTTGCTGTCACGGAAGCGAGGTAGGGGAGACACAGGGTTGCTTCACAGAGTGGGAATAATTACAGTTTCTGGCAGTCCCTTTCAAGCCCAGTTGAAGAAATGGCAATTGATGTCCAGTGCAGTTGGGTATAAAGTTGTGAGTTCTCACACTTGGAGTTTCCACACCCCTAAAAATTCAATGAACCATACTTTATTTCTACCCTAGTGAACCTGGCACTATAATTACATGGAAAAAAAGGAGAAAAGCTCTTTTCCTTGCTAGCATCATAAGAATGCAACGTTATTACTCTGTTTGTCCTGAAAAGGGTCTAATTAATAGTGTCAGGAGGAAGATGATGCACATAAGAAATAAGATACTTGATTATATCAAGTCAGTAGTTCTCATTCAAAAGACAGCAGTTTAGGTCCTCCTCAGAAATCATTTCACTGTAGATAACTGATATTATTTAATTCCAATTAGAAGGCTTTATCCATTAGTGAACTGTAAGATTTCACTGTGATAAGAAAAATGATTAAAGAGCAAAACTGATAACATCACAGGATCACTGAGTCAACAATCAGCCAAGGCAGATGGAAGAAGACTAATTCATTCCTCCTGTGGCACTTCTCTCTTGACAGACAACAACTCACCTTGCTTGAAGTGAGAAGTGAACGGGGAAGCACCCCAGACATTTCCATGCAGAGCTATGGAAGCCTTGGTTACCAGTTCCCATCAGCACTGCCACAGATGCCCCTGCAGCTCATCAAGACGAAAAACCCTGAGCAAAGGGTATGGTACTTTCAGGCTTTCCAACTGCTTTCTTACTTAAAAAAAAATAAAATTAAAAACAGTACTGATCATAAATTACAAAGGATTTAATTATCTATCCTTTCTCTCTTATGTTTTATAACAGATAGTGGAAACACTGCAGCACATAGTCCTGAATAACCAACAAGATTTCCATGATGATGTTCCATACAGATTCTTGGAGCTTGTGCAGCTCTGCCGGATAGCAAGTGCTGATGCTCTTGAGTCCATCTGGAGACAATTTTCAGATAAACCCCGCTACAGGTGTTTCCTTGTATCAGCTTCTAAGAAATTTTTTCATCTGCGGGACTTGAGAGCTAACTAAGGCTTTTTTTTTTTTTAACCTG
This sequence comes from Florisuga fusca, assembly GCA_038090715.1. Lineage (NCBI taxonomy): Eukaryota > Metazoa > Chordata > Aves > Apodiformes > Trochilidae > Florisuga > Florisuga fusca. Next base: position 15,833,470 of record JAAWXA010000008.1, read on the forward strand.
CTTGCAGGCGATGGCTTCTGAGTGCAGTTTCTGCAACAGGCAACACAGAAGCACTCAAATTCATTAAGAACAGAATTCGCAATGATGACCTTAACTACCTTCAGACTCTCCTAAGTGTTTCTTTTGCTCTCCATTTAATGAAAGCTGATGAACACAGTGTTCCAATAGCAGCAGTGAGTAAATCTGTGTGAATCTTTCCTATCTAGTAACAAAAGGAATGATAATGGAAGACAACCTTGATTACAAAGTATGCAGTTTGTGTGCATGTTGAACTGTGATTTTCTTTTAGCACTATACAAACATGGGAGGTGACACGGTCCTGTGTCTTCATTTTGCTCTCCAGATATAAAAGCTTCTCAGAGAAATTCCCATTTGGGTTTGATGGGATCACATGTCATGCCTTCTACAGACAAAACTTATTTGAATGGTGTTTTTATTTGCAAACTATTCCTATGACAAAACTTATTTGAAGAGTGTTTTTATTTGCAAACTATTCCGATGATCTGGAAAATGCTGCAAGTGAAAGTAGTCATGCAAACATTAAATATTTTGACACTATAATGATTCATTTGATAATGAATAAATTACCAATATTCTGATAATTTACTAAACTTTTTTGGCCATCTTTTGTAAATATTCTTCTTAAATATGAACAAAAGAATATGGTTGGAGAATGTGTCATTAGTGTAACTGAGTTCTAAGGATATTCCATTTTTAGATTGATGCTTACCTATAATCTTGGTACTTTCAGTGTCACGCTAAGTTGAGACAAATCATAAGGGTACTATGTAAACTTACATAGTTGAGGTCGCTTCCAACAAATTCTATGATTCTATGATTTCGATATATATCGAAAACAGTGGAGAATTAACCTCCTAAGTGAAGCTTGCAAATAAAATGTTTACAAGCATTTTCAATTTGTTCAATTTGTTTGGAAGCTCCCTTTAGATAAGTTCTGATGATTTTCCTTCTCTGAAATCTATGCAAAGCATTGTATTAAATCCCAAATTAATTTTTTTTTTCTCCCCACAGGATCTAGTGACCAGTTCTCGGATCCAGAAAAGTCCCATGCTTCAGCAAGTTGCCTGCTTGGGATACAGTTCTGTGGTCAATAGATACTGTTCTCAGACCTCAGCTTGTCCTAAAGAAGCTCTTCAGGTGGGCAGCTTTTTGTTAGGTTGCTCTTAGTAATTCAGTAATGTTCATTACTTTAGCTTAATTACTTTAAGATGCAGTATAAAAAGTGGCAGATGGAATTACAAAAGCACATTTCATAGGACTCCTTCAGAAAAAAGGTAGTCAATCATTTTATTAATGTAGATATTTGCTTCATCATTGAAAACAGTTTTCACATTTTAAGGTAAAAAGCTGATAGAAGCCATTACTGAGGAATTTCATTAAAACAACTTGGTTTATTGCAATAGGCTTTGCAGGGTTAAGGGAAACATTGTGGACAATCTATACATTAGGAAGAAAAAACTGAACTGTCCTTTGCCTATAGCCCATCCATGACCTGGCAGATGAAGCAATCAGCAGGGGCCGTGAAGACAAAATGAAATTAGCTCTGAAGTGCATTGGCAACATGGGAGAACCAGCCAGCATCAAGCGTATCGTCAAGTTCCTTCCAATATCTTCATCCAGTGCTTCTGATATCCCTATCCACATTCAGATTGATGCCATAATGGCCTTGAGAAAAATAGCTTGGAAGGACCCCAAAACAGTAAGTAGGATCTGTCAGGGATTTCTTTACTTCATCAATTAGAGAATACATACTGTAAGGGTAACGAATTTAATGGTATCATGTGTGTGAATTCAGCATGTTTGCAAAAAATAGGGTTAATTTTAAAAACAATACAGTTTTATATTTCAGATGATGTTTTCTGCTAAGCTACTTCTTAGTCAGTAGGAGCCTTCCAGAAGGGTATCAGCAGTGTTTCTGTAGTCATTTGTCACAGCCAATTAAATCCAAAAGACTGAATCTTATTTTAGATTAGACACTTATAAATAAAGTGTCTTATTATATACAGTACTTTCTGCTGAAGTTATTCACCAGTCTCTGGATGTCAGTAATGCAAAAAGCTATGCTGGTGTCATTTTGACTGTGATGGGTTGACCTCCTTCACAGGATGGTTGGAGAGTGGATTGAGAGCAGCCCTGAGAAGGACTCGGGGGCATTAGTTGATGAGAAGCTCACGGGCCCTGTGAGCTTGCAGCCCAGAAAGCTCATATCAGGAAAAGTGTGGCCAGCAGGTTGAGGGAGGTGGATCCAGTCTGAAAAGGAAGTCTCCATTACTGGTAATTCCAGACTCTCTTTCCTCTCTGCAGGTGCAGGGATATCTCATCCAGATCCTTGCAGACCAGGCGCTTCCCGCCGAAGTGCGAATGGCGGCTTGTTCTGTTATCTTTGAGGCAAGGCCTGCCCTTGCTTTAATAACAACCATAGCTAACGTGGCAATGAAGGAGAGCAATTTGCAAGTGGCCAGTTTTGTGTATTCCCACATGAAGGCTTTGTCAAGGAGCAGATTGCCATACACGTACAACATGTAAGTAGAGACAGGAATGAAGTGGGTGATTTGTACAAGTAGTAAGTTCAAATGGGGTGCAGCTTATTTCTGGGTATTATCAACTTTCTCATTTTGTTTAGCTCTTCAGCTTGCAATATTGCCCTCAAGATGCTGGCCCCCAAGTTGGACAGGCTGAGCTATCGGTATAGCAAGGTCATGCGTATTGGTGGTTACTTTGGTGAGTAAAAGTTTTTCAGAGACCAGGAAAATTTCCCTTCAGAAATCTACTCTCAAGAGACATTAAGCTTTTGGACCGATACAACATTCTATGTTTCAGTAAGAAATTGAATCAAATGTGACAGTCACATATTTAGAAGTGCATGAGTAGCCATTTGTTAATTTGAGCCTAAGTAGTTAAAATTCACATAATGAGTTGGGGATGAAAAAAAACCTGCAGAAATATGATCTGGAATGATTAGCAGAATGGTTAGAAAAAAAGATGTCTTTTGTTTACTTCTGCCATAGATAACTACAGAATTGGTGCTGCCGGAGATGTCTTTGTTATGAATAGCCCAGGAACGATGTTCCCATCAGCAATAATTTCCAAGCTGATGGCGTATTCTGCAGGGTCAGTGGCTGATTTGGTGGAGGTAAATATTTACCTAAATCAATAATAAAGCAAATTCAAATTAAAATTGACCTCAAAGTTTTGTCTCTGGAAGTATGTTTCAGACTGCCCCTTCTCATGCTGTTTTGGTAGGCTGGTGTCCGCGTGGAAGGCCTCACAGATGTCATCATGAAACAAAATATCCCATTTGCTGAATATCCCACATACAAAAAGATAAAGGAGATTGGAAAAGCTGTAGGTATTTTCAGTACTACAATGGGTGTATTATGTGAGGGGGTATTTAATGAGGCTTCTGGTACTGTTTGAACCCTTTCTCAGAAGATAAACTACCCACCTAGCAGTCAACTCAAGTATTTCTGTGAGAGCTCTGCAGTGGGGCTGCCGGGGACATCACCCCTGCAATGGCTTCTGCAAATTCTTGGTGCTGCCTCCTCCCACCTCATGCAGCATTCCAAGAGAGAGCACAGGAGGAGAGGGGGCAGTTAGGTACTGTAGTGCTGTGTGGATCTAATGCCTGGCAAGCTTCCTCCTCCCTCTCTTCCTCTACCTCTCTTAATTTCCAAGAATATACCCTTGTCTTAAAGAGAAAAGGTGATTTGTTACTGTGCTTTCAAACTGAGTTTAGTGGTACTAATTGCCCAGACCCACTCTGTAAATGTTGTTGCATCAGAACACAAAACACTGGACAAGAGGCTACTGTGGATCTCAACAACAGGGAGTGAGTCTGAATTAGTGACTCTGCTTTTCACAAAGCAGCCAAGAAACGCAGGCAGAAAAGGGAAATTGCAGCTTGGTCAGTGATGGGTTTGTACTGAATTACCATTTGCAAGTTCATGCATTACAGAACTTTGCTTTTTTGTCCGTTTCCTAGCTGCTGGGGTGGAAGGAGCTGCCAACAGAAACCCCTTTGATATCAGCCTACTTGAAACTATTTGGCCAAGAGCTGGCCTATGTCAACATCAATAAGGAAGTCCTCCAGCAGACTATGAAGGTACCAGGGACCCTCAGTTTTCTTTGCTATATTTAACACCATTGTCCTTTTATATCCTAACCTTTTGGATCCCTGTCTCTCTGCAGTCTGTGCTAGAGCCTGCTGACAGGAGCACAGTGATGAAGAGAATCGCCAGCCAGATCCGCAATGGCGTTGCAGGGCAATGGACGCAGCCGGTGTGGCTGGCAGAGCTGCGGTACATCATTCCCACCTCCACGGGGCTGCCGCTGGAGTACGGGTCCTACACGACTGCTCTGGCACGAGCTGCACTCCAGGGTGAGTGGGGAAGCACCAGAGCAGCTGTGCCAGCTCTGAGCAAGGGATGAGAGGGGCAGGAGACAAGGGGCTGGAGAAAGAACTGGAAAAACAGAAAGTTAGAAAAAGAACTCGTTTTGGTAGTAGAGGGGAGGTAGTGAAAGTATAGAAGAGAAGCTGGACACAGCTGATTTCGGCTTTGAATGGAATGAATACAGAGGAGGTAAGGTGAGAAACCAGAAGAGAGAAAGGTGTCCTGGTGTTCAGGGCTGGAAGAAACAAGAGCTGTATGGGGAGTTAACTGCAGGCGTGGCCAGAAGGGGTGGCTCCCGAGACATGCACATACAAGCTAAGCAGGATTCAATAATTTAAGGAGAGAAGAAAGAGGATGACAATCAAAAGAGAACTATCAGTAACATTAGGGAAGGCAGGAAGAGAAAAGGCCTTGTGAAAAGAGACAGAGTCCAGTTTTAACAGAATAAATACTCTAGTATGAATACTCATGAACAAGTTGAATCAGTGAACATACGTGAACATATCGTGCAGCAAACCTTTATTTTAGGCAAAATTGTCTGACCCTTCCTTTTGCTAACACCACATAAAGAATGACGGGTGAACTACATGTACTTCTGCTCTTTTTACAAGTCTCCTATGTGCTCACTCCTGGCTACTGATGGATTTTTGTTTGTTAGTCTGTTTTAGTAGCATATTTGAATACTGGCCTGTCCTTCACCGGGGATGCAATAACCCACTGGAGTGTACATAGGCTGGGCAGCAGCCAGGCAGAAAGCAGCTTTACAAAGGGCAGGGAGGCTGGAGGATGAGCTGGTATAGTGAATCAGCAGTGTGCTCTTGTGGTGTTGGAGGCCAACTGCATCAGTGCCTGCAACAGCAAGAGCTGAGCTAGCATGGAAATGCTGGATCTTTTCCCCCTCTAGTTAGCAAAGCTGGGGCTGCATCTGGAGTACAATGTCTGGTTTTGGGTCCACAGAAGAAAGATTTTCTCATAGATTGAAGAGCAAGGTTTTCTTAGCTGGATTGCCAATTGTTCACTCTGTTTCCTGGTTCCACGTGTTTCTAAAAATTTAGTGTTATACTAGTTAACAAGCTTTCATTTTGGGTCAGCTCTTTATTTCCTTACTGTATTTTTAGTTCCACCTGCAACGTTGCGTCAGAACCTCTGACTGTAGAACAAGCTTTCTGTGTATTTTCAGTGTTTTCCAGGCTAATAAAAGATCTCATGACCCTAAAGTCTTCCTTGTTTTCCTCTTCCTCTTTCCTCTTTCCTCTTCCTGAAATCTATGTCTTGCTCAAATTCAAATTCTTTATTTCCCTTTTGCCATTTAAAAATGTTGTTCTGTTGTTTGCAGTTGATGGAAAGATGACTCCCCCTTTAACTGGAGATTTTAGGCCTTCCCAGTTGCTTGAATCCACCATGCAGATTCGGGCTGACATAAACCCAAGGTATGGAAAGTTTCTGAGGCTTTATATATGATTGAGTTCTGTTATGAAAAGGCAGAATGAGCAGTTTTCTTGTATCTGACCACTTTGCTCTATTTCAGCTTATACCTACATACAGTTGCAACTATGGGTGTCAACACAGAATACTTCCAAAATGCTGTTGAAATTCAAGGCAAGGTCCTGGCAAGAGTGCCAATGAAGTTTGATGCCAAGGTAGACATGAAACTGAAAAATATTAAGATTGAAACAAATCCATGCCATGAGGAAACTGAGATAGTGGTTGGCAGGTACAGTAGCATTACTTCCAAATACTTCCAGTTGCTGAAAACTCACAAAGTTCTCTGTTCACTGACTTCTTACAGGCATTTCTAGACAGGCCAAGTGAGTTTGTAGTGTATAACACAGTCTGTGGGGTAATGAATGAGAAATAAGGGACCTAAAAGTCAAAAGATAGCTATTATTTAGGTGTTTAAATTTTATTTTAATTTATTAGTTAGTGTTATTAATTTTGTTTTTGTTTGTTTGTTTGTTTTATTGTCTTTTAGGAGTTTTAATTTTTAAATTAGTGTCTTTTGTGTTTTTTATATTTTTTTAAATTTATGTAGAGTTTGAATGCTTCCCTTGATATAAGTACCAATGTTGGCCACGAACTCTTATTTGTCTAATAGTTGTGTATTAATATATAATGTATATTATTATATTAATATTAATATATTAATATATATGAATACTAATAGTTGTATATACAATCCCTGTGTCCAAAAACCCATATTTCTGTGCTGCCACGTGACACCAACAAAAGTGTATTTAGTGTAATCCAAAGACAAGGGCTTGGAATAATTCACCATTTTTTGTGCATATCTCAACAGACATAAGGCTTTTGCTGTATCAAGGAATATAGGAGAACTAGGTGTTGAAAAGAGAACCTCAATTCTCCCGGAAGATGCTTCAACAAATATTGTGGAAGAACCTTTCAAACCATCAGAGAAAGCTTCCAGTGAAGGTTTCACAATGGTAACCTTTTACTTTTTGCTTATATATTAATATCTACCCTCTCTGTGATGCACATCTGCAGTTTTATTCTTGCCTATGATGTGCTCCCAGTGGTATTCACATCCTCATCTCCAATGCAGCAAGGAGCTGACAGCATGCCAAGAAAACATGCCTATGGCTCTCAAGAGGATCTTCATCGTGACACAGGAAGAAAAACTCATAAACGAGACATTTGCATCAAACTGCATCATATTGGTTGTCAGCTCTGCTTTTTCAGAAGGTCACAAGATGCCAGTTTCCTAAAAAATACATATTTGCACAGATTAATTGGAGAACACGAAGCTAAAATAGTCTTGATGCCAGGTACAATACTGAGCACAAGCTTTACAATGTTAGGTTTGCTGGTGCTATTTGAAGCAATATAATCTTCTAACGTGTGCGATTGGTGTGCAGTTCAAACAGATGCTGATATTGACAAAATACAGCTGGAGATTCAGGCAGGATCCAGAGCAGCTTCCAAAATAATTCATGTTGTAAACTCAGAGTCTGAGGAAGAGAATGAGTCATCTCCATACGAGGACATTCAAGCTAAACTGAAGAAGATTCTAGGCATTGAAAATGTGTTCAAGGTAAGAGACTTCGAGCATGGGAAGGGGAATATTTTTCCATAAATGAAGGCAAGAATTTGAAGTTCAGTGTGGGAAACTGTTCTGGAAAAGCAAGGATGGGGCTACTTTGAAGGTTGCCAGTGCCAGGCATATCAGTCAGTGCCACTTCTGGAGGGACCATCGCTGCTGGGTCTCCACGTTGGGCTAGATTTCAGCTGGGTGGAGAGGATCTAAGGGAGTTCTGCAGCTTCTGCAGTGAGTGAGGCAGGGGTGTTGTTCCTTGAAAGGCTGATGTGAGCAGCTTGTCTGATGCCCAGAGAAGTTTTACTTTGTAAACACAGAAGCAGGTGTACCCCCTCTCTTGCACTTCTCTTGGAATTATTTTTGCAGATTGCAAATAAAACACGACACCGGAAGAAGCAGCCTTCTAAGAAAGAAAACACTGTGCTAACAGAGCTTGGGACAGACCCTGATGAAAAAAATCCCTCCAGGTCATCTTCTGCCTCCTCAACTGTCTCCTCTTCTTCATCATCTTCTGCTTCTCCTGATCGTAAAAAGGCTGTGGATGGAGATGAGAATGATCAAGTAAAACAAGCACGAAACAAAGATGCAAGTAGCAAGAGCAGTAGCAGTAGTAGCAAGAGCAGTAGTAACGAGAGCAGCAGCAGCAAGGGCAGCAGTAGCAGCAAGAGCAGTAGCAGCAGCAAGAGCAGCAGCAGCAGTAAAGATAGCAGCAGCAGCAGCAAGAGCAGCAGCAGCAGGAGCAGCAGCAGCAAGAGCAGCAGCAGCAGCAGTAAAGATAGCAGCAGCAGTAAAGATAGCAGCAGCAGTAGTAGTAAAAATAGCAGGAGCAGCAGCAGCAGCAGTAGTAGTAGTAGTAGTAGGAGCAGCAGTAGCAGTAGTAGTAGGAGGAGCAGCAGCAGCAGGAAGTCATCAAGCCATCATAGCCATGGGCATCGCTTAAAGCATCTGAATGGCAGCAGCAGCAGTAGCAGCAGCAGCAAGTCAAGTCACCATAGCCATTGGCATCATTCAGGACATCTGGAAGATGGCAGCAGCAGCAGCAGCTATTCCAAAATATGGGTAACTTTGTCAGTAAATTGACTGATGCTGCTAATGCTTGTGAATCACATTCCTGATGGCAGCTGGCTTTGTGTCATATTTCAGGAAATTATGAGTTAATACAGTAAATTTTAGCAATGTAAAATGGCAAAATTTATTCTGCAACCACACCTGCAATCACTGGCACAGATGCCTACTCCAAGGTATCTCAAAAGTTTCCACAATTTCATTGAAACTTTTGTCATAGAGAGGGAACGATTTTTTGCCACTTTACTACTTTCTCTCAATATACATTGCATGCTTCTGTCTTAATTTTTGTGATGGGAACATAATGCTTTATATTAACTACTTAAGTCTCGCATCATGTGCTTGTTAATAAGCATACAGAATGATGTAGGAATGATGCTTAGTAAAGCCCTTAATTCTGGGTTCTCAGTTTCCAGTGTAACTGCAACATTTTTTCTTATTCTTCTGAGATTTCTAATCTTTTTTTATCAATTTCAAAGGAAGAGCATGAGATTTATCAGTATCGCTTTAGATCAGCACATGGACAAGAGGTGAGTTTTTCTTCCCTCATTAAGTATGGAATCTTTCATGAGTCAAATGGAAACTTTAAAGGGTACCTTGTCATATTGATTGAGGAAAATATCAGTACAGATAACATTTAGAACATCAAATCAACCACAGTGGTTCTTCTGAGATGCATAGACAGGGAGCTGTGTGGTCCTCTGTGTTGTGCACATGATGCCATTTATCTCTCTGCAAAGTAGATGCAAAGCTTTACCAAAGCAGTACAAGGGCCTGGGGGTGCACACTTCGGAGTAACAAAGATCCTACCCTTAAGAGCTTGGGTCATTTGACTGGCTTTGATCACTTGGTTTCTTGAATTGCAATCACTGTTGATGCACATCAAGGTAGTGATGTTGACAAATGCAGGAGTATAACTTATTTTATGGTACTAAAGTACAGCAGAAGATTCTTACTTGTTCTGTGACCCAGCCAGGAGCTGTGCACTTGATATTAGTACTCCACTAGAAGTAAAAAGTTTTGCTGTGTGTGTCCATTCAGTTGATCCTTACCAAACAGCTGGTCCATTTATTGTGTCCTCCAGTTGATCAGGCCCTTCTCGAAGTAAAATGAAGCAGTTCTGATCTTTTGTATTGTACAGAGAGGCTGGTTTAATGTGACTTACTCTAGTCCCTTGTAGTTTGACTCAGGGAATTCTCATTTAGGTATGTTCATTATTTGTTTCTTCTGAAGGATCAAATATATTTGGGTAAACAATATTTTTCAGAGATGGATTGCATGTCTACTACCCAGGACAAAGCATATTTCAGGTCATTGAGCTGCTCAGGGTTGGAATGCAAGCTTACCAGCACCAAGTGCCATGACTGAGAGCATTCTGCAGCAATTCCTGGTGCAATTTCTTCAAACATGCTTTTAACCTACCCTCTTGGTTTGATGTTTTTTTGCCTTCCAGTTACCAAAAAAGAAACTCCCAGCTGACGAACTTAGCAGCACCTACTCTTCTAGCAGATCTAGTCATGCCTCATCTCGAGCTGCTTCCCAGGTTAGTTGCATCATTTTAGTGGTTTTTGACAGCTTGGAAGAATAGCAGAGTGGTCATGCACTTGTAATAATTGTACTAGAAAGAAATTGTAGCTAGAAAGAAATACCAACCTCTCAAGTCTCGGGTACCAATCAAGAGCGAGACATGCGCAATAGTTCCCACACACTTGCCTCTTCAGAGATGGGTGAGGATCCTTCTTACTTAGAAGGACCAGGCATCATGACTTAATGGTAATTCCACCTTACAGTTGCCTTCCACCTTACAAAAGACAGATCTTTTGATGTCTGCAACCAGGAGGGAAGCTGAGGTGCTGCACTGCCAGTGCAAGGAAGTTGGTAGTGGAGACCAAAGCTAAGAGGAGCCTTAGCAGAAGGCACGGTCCTGAGGCACCCTTGCTCCTCACCACCACCCAGTCTGATGTGTGCAGGCTTGCTCTGGGGCAAGTGATGACATGAAGTCTAATGATGGAATGAAGGAATTGCAGGTTACAGCATTTTAAAGCCTTGCTGTTAAGGGGAAGTTTCTTGATGTTGAAGACAACATTCTGGATTATGTTTTGTGATTAGGTGCTGTGCAAACAGAAAACCAGCCTGCCCCACAGAACTCAGAGCTGAAGTGTGAGGTGAAATCCAGAAGACAAACCAGACAGATAAACAGGTGGACACTAGCTAGGGAATGTTCTTTTTGTGAGAATGAGTGATGAGTACAACTGACAGCTGGCGTTAGTCAAACTGAACCACTTTCATTCACAGCAAATATATGGACATTAACAATGAAGCACAAATCATAAAGTCATTACAGTACCTTAATGATATGAATGTTTCCATGGTATCAGCTGTAGCTTAGGAAACAGCACAAATTTTGGCTCATATAAAATGCAGGGATAAAATCCATCTGTGCATGTAGGGGCACATGCACATTAAAGACATATACACGGCAGTTTATAGGCACCTATATGTGTGTGGTACATATGCTGGTACATATTTGCAATTCAGTTGCTTATTTTTCATTTAACCATCTTGAACTTGCATCTAAAATGTTCTATGGTAATTCTTTTATAATTATATTCTTTTCATACTCTTTCCTCCTTCTTCTTAGCTTAAGTTTTTGGGAGATGTTAAAACACCAGTGTTGGCTGTTTTTCTTCATGGCATTCGTAACGACAGGAAGACAGGAGGCCTCCAGCTCGTGGTATATGCTGATATTGACTCCATCACTCCACGAATGCAGCTGTTCATATCAAACCTCACAGATTCAAGCAAGTGGAAGCTCTGTGCTGATGCTTCGGTCCTCAATGCTCACAAGGCAGCGGTAAGGCTCAAAAATACATGTATACAGCTGTATGCATCACAGAAAAAAACATGTTCCATATATTTAATATGTCCTGTTTATCTCTCCATTATAGGCCTACCTGAAATGGGGCCGGAACTGCCAGGATTACAAGATTGCAGCTGAGCTGGTAACGGGGCAGTTTGCTGCCCACCCTGCTGTACAAATGAAACTCAAGTGGCCTAAAGTTCCTTCAAGTGTCAGATCCATGGCAGAATGGTGAGGTTTCAGTCTTTAATAACACTCATTAATGATATTGGTCAACTGGGGAAAATCAGCATCCACTCATGAGGTTCTAGTAGTTAAAATACAGGCTATTATATTATCCTCTAATGTGTTTGAGTTCTGTCTTCAGACATCAAAGCTGAGTGGGAATTCACAGCCATCGTATTGTAATGTAGAGTAATTCTTTATCCTGAACAGAATTACTAAAAACTGAGGAAGATCCTTTCTTTCACTGAACACTTGATCAGTAAAGCAGAATGGTCACAGGGACCTAGGAAGTGATCCTGAAGACTCTGTATTCTACTTGCACACAGGTGTGAGACAACTTGGTTGGGATGTTGCTGCTTTTTCCTTCTCTATTTCACCAGATCTTTCTGATTTGAATTTTTGAAGGTTTTACAAGTTTATCCCTGGTGCTGCTTTTATGCTGGGTTTCTCTGAAAAAATGGACAAGAATCCTTCACGACAAGCCAGGGTCATTGTGGCTCTAACTTCTCCAAGGACATGTGATGTTGTTGTCAAGCTTCCTGATGTAATTATGAAATATAATTATCACTCTATTTTTTTCCTAATAGCAAATTGTGACTGTTGCATTTTAATTACAGTGGGTCAATTCTGAGAAAGAAAAATTAGGTAAGCATCAGTTATATGCAAATTATGAAAACAACTTTTGCTTGTTTTCAACTTTTTTATATTACAACCAAGAACATTCATAGTTATTTTGTTCATGGAGAAAGACAGTACTGTGGGTTTTCATTATGAGTAATTCCAACTGTAGTATCTCCTTAAGTGAGCACCTAACCACATTTGAAGGAGAGTAATTAATTCTCTTCCAATTAGTATCTTAATGATGACCCATACCATGAGAGAAAACTGTAAGCAGAAGCAAAAAGCTCATGGACAGTGATTCAGATAAGCTGTCTCCACATAAAGTCTTTGTCATTCAAAACATAGAAGAAATCAAAATCAAATGTCAAACTGGAGAAAAAGTTGATCTTGACTGTTTGCTGTGAATACTTGGCACAACCACGTTTTGAATGTGGTTTTGAATTCCTTTTCAGATGGTCCTCTATGAAAAAGCTATGAGGCTTCCCCTGTCACTCCCTGTAGGTCCAAGGATCCCAGCTTCAGAGCTGCAGCCTCCCATCTGGAATGTCTTTGCTGAAGGCCCCTCTGCAGTGCTTGAACATTTAAAAGGTCAGGTTCTAATCAGGTTCAGATGCATGACATCCTCTGTCACTCAAATGACTTCAGCACCTTCTGATTTTTTCTGGGATTATTTATCTCCAGTTGATTAGGAAATGTGCTGTAATAGTGTGAGGATGACTCAACAGGGAGAATATTGTGTGTAGTACAGAAAACATCAGCATTTCAGGGGCCAAGACTGGACCATTTCAGGGACCAAGTATATGAACTAACAACATTTAAATTTTCTGGCAATATTTTTAGTTAGAGGAGTACATTTTTCCTGCTTTTTTTTTCTCAAGTTTATGGATGCTTAGTAGCCCAAAGCCTCTGTAATCCATGCAAAAATATCACCTAGTGGAAAAAATATAAAGCTAAAATAATATATCACTAAGAACAAAATATGCTATTCAGTAACATTCTTTTATAAAAAAGCAATTATTCACTTGCTTTTTGCTTAACCAGCTTCCTGCTCCGTTTCCTACAACAAGATCACAACCTTTAATGAAGTTCAGTTTAACTATACAATGCCAGCAAACTGCTACCACATCTTGGCTCAGGACTGTAGCCCAGACCTCAGGTTCCTGGTGATGATGAGGAATGCTGATGAAGCTATGAACCTGAAAGCAATTGACATCAAGCTTGGCAGTCAGTAAGTAATTCCTGCCAGATGCTGGGAGTGTGAGGGAGGGAGTAACATAGAATGTGAGAGGAGCTTAGATCTGAGCTTTACTGCAATGGTTAGTAGCCCATGGGATTCCAGCACTTCCCTTATTTACTTCCCATGTATATTGCATGAGATGCTGATAATCTTACCCCGCATTTTAGCTGACAAGAATACCTCTGATGTAATTTGAGTAGGGGAAATGAGCTTATGCTGTGACCAGTGGTATTTAGTGATCAGGAAAATACCTTTGCCACTGCATGTGTATGGATGGGATACCAACAGGGCATGAACTCCTTTCTCCCTAACAGTGAAATCGATATGCGGCCTCTGGATGGGCAGGTGAAACTGCTGGTGGATGGGGCTGAAAGCCCCAAAAGAAATGTTTCATACGTATCTTCCGGTGAGTGAGGCAGCATCCTCCTATTTTTCACTTTCATGTATGTATTCAGTGAAAGATTTTATGGCATTTTCAACTCTGTCAAAGGCATTCAATAAGTATTTACACCTTTGGTTGGAAGGTTAATATTTAAGATGATGTATTTTACACACTTGCACGGGAATATTTAGAAAGACTGATTAGAGTGTAAATCTCTTGAAGTGGCCAAACTATGCAATATTTAACTAACGTGAAGATCCCTCCTTTTCATACATTACTGCAGCTCCTTCTAGAGTTCTGAATTTGAGAAGTTTTTAATTTTTACTAGAAAATCTTCCTTGATTAAAAGTTTTTGGAGTAGCGCTTTTCTCAGTTTCACCACGCTTGTATATCAGTGTTTATCACAATTGATTTATAGGAATAAATTTGGCTAGCATTCTGAAATCTGGTAGGAGTAAATATGGAGAGCTGGTAAAAGAGCCTGTTTCTCTCATAGGAGGGATAGTTTTTATCTGTGAAAGAACAGAAGAGTACCTTGTTTCATTCTGTGCTATGCAGACAGAGGCAATATACAATTAAAGTGTTATCTGACTTTAGAGCTCTAGTAGTATACAGGTCAGACTAAATCTTGCTGAAATTGGGTTAGCATCTGCCAGTGCTGAGCTCTGCCCTATTTGTTACGTACTTAGAAAGTGATAACAGGGCTAGAAATGGCTCCGGTGCCAGTCACAGTGTTCTCTGTATTTGCTTACTCTGTTGTATTGTAGTCAGAGCCTTGTATTAATGCACAACTACACAGCTATTATAGACAGCTCAGTAGTAATTTCTAGAAATTAATATGTTAATAACCCAAAGACAAATGAGTACATTTGTGATAATTAAAATGGTTTTCCATCTTTTTACAAATACCTGTTTTCTATACATACACATTTCTACATCATTTTGCTGTATGTTTGTTTTTTTTTTCTTGAATAGAACAATTGGGGAATTTCAAGGGAAAAAAACACTTTAAAAACACAACAGTTACTTTTTTCTTTCTTCAAGAAGCTAGGTTGGGTCTGGTTTGATTTTGCTTTGTTCATTTTTTGTCTTTTAGGTGCTTCTCTGTGGATCTATAGTGAAAAGCAAGGGCTTGTACTTGTTGCCCCAGCCTATGGAATTGATAAACTGTACTTCGATGGACACACATTCAAGGTATAGTTCTTCCTCTTCATCAGCTTAGGTGTTGAGAAATTTCCATAAAATTGCCTTAAATCTGTGTAGAAGACTGCAAGACTATACAGTAGCAAACCCAAATCTGTGCAGAACCCAAAAAAACCCAAAAACCCAAAAACCCAAAGATGCCATGTTGCACAGTCCTGCTCTTTCTGGGCAGAAGTGAGAATCTTTCACCAACAAAAATTACCTTATCCTTGCAGTACAGGTGTGTCTTGGGAAATGGGGCTGTGACTGTACACACATTGAACCAGCAGTGCATTTTCAAGAAAAATGAGTTTTCAGCTCCTGTCAACTGTTCTTGTAGCTTGATATTTTTTCAAATCAGAAAAATGCAGCCATTCTATTAAGATAGATAAATGCTTTAAGGGCTGCTCTAAAAGCAGTGTGAAATGAGACTGTAAGAAATTGGTAAACCATACACTATCTATCACCTGTACTACAAATGTATACATCAGACAAAAGCTCCAGCATATTAATTGTCTACACTAGTAATAACTAAACGTACTAGACTGGCACAACAGGTTTTAAAGGCTGTAACACAGTTAAAAACACTGAAGCGCCACAGGAGTTTGGCATCTGACTGTCAGACCCTTTGAATTCTTAGCAAAGAGATTTGAAATGTTTGTGCATGAATTTATTCTGTAAGGAACCTACATAGAATCTGTTTCATATGTTTGGGGGCTTTTTAACTTGAAATTGTTTTGATTTTTTTTCTTGAAGATTCAAGTTGCATTATGGATGGCAGGGAAAATGTGTGGACTATGTGGAAGATATGATTCAGAATGCAAACAGGAATATCGGATGCCCAATGGATATCTAGCCAAAGATGCAGTGAGCTTTGGACATTCATGGATTTTGGAAGAAAAGCTTTGTACAGGAGGTATTCAAGCACTAATAACTTTAATATAATGTTACTGCTGTTGTATAGAAAATGTAATTATTTTTTAATTTAAAATCTGTAAAAAAAATTTTTAAAGCATTTTAAAATGGTTCATTATGAAGTTATATGAAGTATAAAAAGTATTTGTCAGTTTAGAAAGGAATTAGAAATTACAAGTTTAACAAGCAAGCCAAAAATGACAAGTCAGTTGAAATTAAATAACCAGGCTGAAACAAAATCTTTGGTTTAGTTTTGAAGTGTTTTAGAAAGAGATCAGAAAAAAAGTGTAAGACAATAAATTCACATGGAATGCTTTGATACAACTGCAAAAGCATTTCCAGCCAGCATTTGACCCATCAAAAAGTCAGGTGAGGATTAGTAATTATTTTACCTTGGCTGACCACCAGATTTTTGAACCAGTGCAACTTGTCAAGAAAAGTATTCAAGTGCATGAGCAGTTCCATGGACTTAATTATACGGTTAAAACAAAAAAGCTGTATTTTAGGTGTTTTGGCAGATTAGGATCTTATGGCTCACTCGGTGCACTTGTTGGTAATGATGCAACAGAATACCACAATGCTGTGAGGAGAACAGGCACGTTGCCTTTGTAGAGATGACTTGCCCTGGTGGGAAGGGCTTCCTCCATTACTGGAGATGGCTTCTACATGTTTAGCTGTACATCAGCTGTTATTCTGATATTCCTTTGTAAAGAATACTGGGAGTCAAACCTAACTGAGGTTTGACATGCCTGACACATGCATATGCACACTAATATTCCCATGATTGGTAGTGAGCACATTGTGTTTCCATTTCATGTAAGGTGGGAGTGGCTGGAATTTTAGAGAATAAAACTTACAGTCAGGAATAAATTGTGGTCCACTAAGCTTTTCACACACGTGTTGCTGCTTGTGCTGGAAATCCAGAACAAGACCAATATTACTGGCTGGCAGCAAAGACACTTGGTCTGTCTTTGCAGCAATTTTGAGTCTGAATGGCAGCAGTAATCATGTAAGTCTCCAGTGATTATTTAAGTTTGTTCAGAAATCCCCCCTTTCTCTTCACTGCTGAATATTCTAAGCTTCTGTATGTGGTTTTGCAGCTATTCAGTAAGCCGGTGTACTTTGCAAAATGTTCATTAGAAAGTACATCAGACTATGTTTATACATGCTAATCTAGAAGCAAACCAGTTGCATTTGAATTTAACTTGCAGTAGCTTCATATCTGATTAGTTGATTTGGAAAGCTCATCAGTCAGGGATACTGCTTTACTTATGATCAAAATACAGTTTTTACAGCGGAAGTTTGTTTGAAAATTTGCAACACTGGCAAATGGGTGGGGCTGGGGTGATCTGAAGATTTTGTACAGAAGCTCATAAACTATCACCACCGATGGTGTTACAGCCTGCAAACTGCGCCGCTCACTCGTGAAGCTGGAGAAGACAGTTCAGCTTGCAGGAGTGGAGTCCAAGTGCTATTCCACAGAGCCTGTGCTGCGCTGTAGGAAAGGATGTTCTGCCACCAAGACTGCTCCTGTCACTGTTGGTTTCCACTGTCTCCCAGCTGGTAAGTCAACAGAAATCCTAATGAGTAGGAGCTGCACAAAAGTCTAAATAGATTTTGCCTTGACTCAGCTTTTCCGCTTGAAATGTGCAGGGAGGTGGTTGAATCACCATCCCTGGAGGTGTTTAAAAGACATGTAGATGTGGAGCTTAGGGACATGGTTTAGCACTGGACTTGTTAGAATTAGGTTAATGGTTGGACTGAGTGACCTTAAATTACTTTTCCAACCAGAACAATTCTGGTATTCTGTATGAATAACCTAACATATAGACAGAGAGGATGGACTTACTGTGGTATTGAATGAAGACCTTTCTCTTTTCATTAATATGTAAAAATTCCTTTAGCAAGACAGCTATTTTTCTTTTTTGATTTTACTATGTTTTATGATACAGGATTTTAAAATCTAAACTCTTCTTCATGGTACTTTGACCTAACAAACAAAGGGCAGGGTAACTGCACAGTCAAACTGTATTGCAGCCTGTTAGGATCGTGTGCTGCAGCTCAAACTGGCATCCTCACCTTCTATATTTTTACCTATCACTGTCTTTAGACTTGATCCTATTCCACTGAGCTGATTTAAGCAATAGAAAGGCAGATGGGGATGGGATTCCTGCACACAGGTGTAGTGATATAGATGTGTTTTTATAGCTATATTGTTGATTATAAGATATTAGATATAATATATATATTATATAAATAATAGGTTCAGGTCTGTTTTCAAAGTTTGATTTTCCTTTAGAACCACAATATCCTTTCCTAAATATATTATTAATAAAATTCAACATGGAAATAGTAATTGCCAAGTTCAAACTGGCTTAGTTATTATGTGGATTTTCTGGAACATCTGTGACTTAGACAAATACAAATATGTAAGCCAGTGAGGAAAAGCCAATCCTGCTGTAATTAATGACTATTGAATGGTAAACATTGTACCTTGCAAAAATACTTCTGAACTACTTCTGTTTACTTTTCATTTCTTGTTCCTCACCAGATTCAGCTACCAGCCTGATGGACAAACAGATGAAATTCGACCAGAAGTCAGAGGATATGCAGGGCACTGTTGATGCACATATAGCATGTTCTTGTGAGAATGAAGACTGCAGTCCATGAAGCTGTACATTGTAGCACAGGAAAAAAACAGAAAAACTTCAATGTTTTTATTGTTTAGTGTAAGAAAACTCATCTTAAGGAATAATAGAGATACTAAACTAAGTGTTTAAGGATGTGTGGAATCTTCTCAAGTAATTTAAAGTATTAAACTTTATTATTGCAGAAACTGTTATGATTACTCCTAAACATCTGATTTCATAATAAATCCACGCATGGAAAAAATAATGAAGGCTTCCCTATTTCAGTAGTTATGGAAAACGAGGTCTGTGTTGCTTCTCCTCACTCCCCATTTTGAAGAACTGTTGACTCTGTGGCTTTTGTCTACCAGGCACATGTCTGTCCACTGGGGATATGGGTTTTGTAGCTGTGGTAGCAGGCTCCTGCTTGCTTCCCCTGGTGCTGGGACACAGTGCTCCTTGGGCAGGAACTGATCACCTCTGTGTGATGCAGCAGCCTCTGCAGCAGCAACACAGCCATGGTGCTCTGCAGTCATGATGTGCCAGTGCTGACACATGGAACAGTCAGATGAGGGAATAAGCCTGAACCTCATGCCACTGGACAAGACTTCTTTGAGGGAGATGAGGACATGTTCTGTTCCTGAGGCACCACATGGAGAATCTGGGGCAAAACAGTGGCCTTTGAGGAGGGCACGCTGAAGTTACCAAATACACCACCCACCCCTGGGTCTGAAGTAGAGCCAGACCTTTGCACTTTGGGTGAGATAACCCAGCCTCCATGCCCATCATGAGTCCTCACTGCAAACACCATCAGCAGGTGGGCTCTGCCTCCTGCCCTCCTGCTGCAATTCTGTGTGGGCATGCTGAAGGGAGGCACTCGTCTGCCATGAGTGCTGGAGCCCAAAGGATTCCAGCAGATCTGAGAGGTGTTTTTACTTGCCCCTAACACTGTGCCTGCAGGCCGAGTGTGAACACTGGGTGAATTGGTTTTTCAGAGACCTGCCTCAGGAGATTGTACAGACATAACCATTGATGTCAGTGAAATGATTGGCAGCTTAAGACATCAGGAGTTCACACAAATTTCAATAGAAATAATATTGTATTATTGTCATTATGTCTAACGCTATTGTATTAGAAATAATATTGTCAGTTTACCTGCCTCAATTCATCAGTTTTCTCACAACTAAGCCACACACATCCAGCCATTTTTATTACTGACTGACCACACGTTCCTTTTTATACTCAGGTTTGTTAATGAAAACCAAATTTGATCCTCTTCAGTTGTTAAAACTTTTACTGACAGTAAATTAATTGAAAGAGGAACAATTATTTTGGTTCTTAAAATCAGTAGAAACCATTAAGGAGAAATGGCACTTTTCTATGACTGTATAGTGTAGAGAGGTAATAACTGCCTAGTTTTTGAAAACAAGTGAGAAATGAGAGAATTTTTTTTTTTTAATTGTGTCATTTTGCTTTCACCAGTAGATTTGGCAACTTCAGTGGATGCACATGACTTCTATGGTCTGTAGGTTTTATAGTTTGGAAAGGTAATGTCCTTCACATCCAAAGGAATATGTTTGAAATACAGGCGTAATTATTATATGGTTTAAATGGCACCTTGCACTGCAAAGCTGGCACTGGGCAGTGCTTCTGCCAGCAGCAGAGAAGCAGTGCACTGGTGGTTTTGCTGCTCAGTCAGAAGTCATGCAGAGCAGTGATGGGAAGCTCAGATTTCCCAGGTAACTGCTGAGGACAAATCCAGCAGAAGCCCAGGCTTTGCATGACTCCAGGAGCTGGGCTCCACAAACCCCCAGCTTCTGAGGGGCCTCCTCTCTTCCCAGCCTGTCAAGGCTGGAGCACACCTCTGAGGGGACTCTTGTCTTCCAGACTCCATGTTCAGGCCAAGAGATGGGATGAGCTCAGCAGTAACACCCCGGCAGGACACCTGTGGGTGAGCATCACCCCAGAGGCCCCAGGAGGCTGCAGGGAGCCCTCATTCAGCCTCTGCCTCTCCATCACTGCCACAGCACAGCTGCTCTGGGAGATGCTGTCCAAAGCCAATCTTGGGCATTGCAAAGTTGCTCAGCACCTTAAAGTTTTCTTGGGATTATTGATTTTTCTTTCTCTTTTAAATTCAGGTTATATCCTTCAAAGAAACAAAAAGCATGAAAAGGCCATGAGTGTATGGGGTGGGGAAACAGGGGGCACACACACAAGCTGAGCATTGAAATAATTCTTGGTGTACTGGAGAAATAGTCCAGAAAAATAAGAGGGTTCAGTTCTACAAAGAAACTCCTCAATCTGAAGCCCTTGCCAACCAGGTTTTGCCTACACATGGAGCAGAATCACCGACAGTCCTGCCCTGATGCAGTGTGTGCTGTCTAAAGGGGTGGGGTGGGGTGGGATGGGAGCTCTGCAGGCTCTGGGCTTGGGGGCACAGGGGTTTTGGGGAGACCCTTCCCTGGCAGGCACAGCCCACACAAGCCTCAGGGCTTTGTTTGAGCAGTGCCTCTGTTGTAGTGTGGTGTTTTCACAATGTAGTGTTGTAGTTTTGAGACACTGAATACAAGTGTTCTTGCATTTCATCTGCCATCACAGCAGTGCTCTTCTTGCACTGCCACTGATCCCAAACATTGCTGCCTACGAGACTGTGAGGTTTTTTAGTAGTGTATAGCTGAATGTAGTTATGCCATAATAGATCAGTTTTTAAACCTCAATTACCAGTCACCAGTAGCTGTATATTTGGATCCATTTGCTACATTTACCAAATCTTCAAATACATGACACAACTCACTAGTGCTGCCTATAGTGAGAATGGCTTATCTGGTCTACCATGTGCTATCAGTCATAACAGGGAAGAGACTAAAACTAACAGGATGGGAATATAATGCTGGTAATAAAGAAACAAAACATTTGAATACTTGCCACACTTCAAAAATATTTTGAGAGTAAAAAAAAAAATCTGTTTTTAAATCCTATAGGTGCAATCTTTGATCTAGAAACAAAATCCACAGTTTGTTAGACATAAATTGTATTCCAGCTGCTAATTAAAAAAAACCCTCAGCTAAAGAGCATTATGAAAACTAAGCTGCCTTGGACAGAAGCCACTAATCTGTTGATGAGAAACTGAATCTCGCCCCTTCCCACAGCGCGCTGGGCAGCAGCTTCGGTTCCCCGCCCGCCGAGGAGGTTGGTGGCCAAATGGCGGCGGTGTGGCGCCAGCACGAACCCCTCAGGCGGGGCTGCTGCAGCCCTCCCCTCAGGCCTCTGCTGGGGGCTCATGGGTGGTTACCCTCAGCCCTGCGTGAGCCCAGCTCCACACCCTCGCTGTGGTTCCCCCAGGCCCTGGGCAAACCCTGGAGCCAAGAGCAGCTGGAGAGACTTGTGGGGCTGCTTCCCAAGCGATGGGGCAAATGCCCATTGATGGAAGAAGGGGTCTCCATCATGGGGTGAAGATGCTGTCCCTTGTTGCATGACATGAAATGAGTCTGGGTCCAGTCTGTCTACCCCTTTGTAAACCGATAGATTTGTGTCCATAACACCTGCCAGCCCCACAGGTTCCACCTCAGGGGCAGCCATCACCCACCACTCCTCTGGCTAATCCAGCTGGAGACAGGGCTGATCTGCTGGTCTTGTAAAGGGAGAGTGGGGGAAGCATGGATATTTCTGGTGTTTAGCCAAGATCTTTCTCACAGTGCTGTCAGGTTTGTGTCACTGGGTCCTCAGAGAGCAGTGCTGCTGGTGACAGCATGTCCTGCTGGCAGCAGGGCAGGTGTCAGCACAGTGTCACAGGAGGGCTGCCTGGGTATTTTGTAAAGACCTGCTGGGGCCCTATCAGTTAGATAAGCTGTGTGCCTTGCTGTCAGGTCAGGATAACCTGCACGAGATTAGCACAGACTGCAATATCACCAGCTACTTCCAGTGAATAAGGATAATTAGTAGATTTTCTTACATATTAGATATTTTGGCTCTAATATTTTACTACGATATTTTACTACGTTTTAGCATCTGTTTCAAAAGGTGTTTTCAGAGCATTCTGTTGATGAAGTGAGAACAAAATTGCTTGTGACAGTTTTGGCTCAGCAGTAACAGCAGGCACCTTGTCCCTGACCTCCTCTCTCAAAGGGTTTGAGTGGCTGATAAAAAGTTGATAACTCAACAAAATTCACCGTGCCTGTTAATAATTCTTCTATAAAAGCCACACATTTCCCCTTGCAGTCTTCAGATGCTTTTAGAATGAAGGGACTCATCCTGGCCCTGATGCTCGCCCTTGTGGGTAAGTTGAAGCATTACCAGCACAGCTGAGCCTTGGAAGCCACTGTGGTCCTCAACAAACTGAACTCCTCAGGACCTTTCAGGACTATTTACAGCTTAGTCTGCTGAAGCTTTTTTTATGAGTATTAGATTTCTGTGTTTAAGTTTAGCAGCGTGAGAAGAGCAAAGCAAGCAGCAGCTAATGAGTAGGGCTGTCCCAGGCTTGTGTCCCGGGAGGCGTGGGGTGCACCCCGGGAGCACATTACTGCCTGTTTGCCAACTGTTAGCACACTGAGTAAATTAATAATAAATGTAAAGTGCCCAAGAGATGGGGGGTTTCTCATGCATCTTTCTCATTCCTTCCACACAGGGGGTCAGAAGCAGGACCTTGGTAAGTTCTCCCACCCCCAGCCAGCAGTCCCCACACTGCCCTCCCTACGGCTGTGCACTGCTAACTGCTTTCGCTGATTTTTCAGCAGTAGGAGCCTCCTTTGCTGGGATGATTCTTGTAAGTAATGTCACAACAGCCATATTGAAGGAGGTGTTTCTGTTATTATTTTTTAACAGAGCCTGTTTTTCATTCTGGCAAAACCTACTTCTATGGCTATGAGAGCTTCATCCTGCATGGGCTGCCTGACAGAGGTCTGGCGATGGCAGGGGTGAGGCTGTCCTGCAAGCTGGAGATCAGCAGTGTGTCTCACAGTGACCACCTTCTCCAGGTAAATTACCATGGGCGTTGGGACCCACCCACAGCTGCGGATTTTTGGTTCATACCTCCAGACTAGTAAAATAAATTACAAAAAGATGAAAGCTCACATGAAAGTTTAAGGCCCTTCCTGGTCCTGAGATGGCCCTGTAAGTCCAACATCAGACCAAGTGGCTTTGTTTGGACAGTGGTGATATCCCTAACATGGGCAGAAGTGCGGGCACTGAGCTTTGCACCCTGTACCCCTAAGCTGTGCTGTGGAGAGCTGAGGAGACCACTGGAGTGTATGCAGCTGTAGACAAAATGCTCTGGATTAAGGTAGTGACCAAGAGACGGTGCCACAGGCTTCCTCACAGTGAGCACTTCTGCAGGAGGGAGCCAGAGCTGCTCCAGCTCTGCTGCTTTCAGTACCTGAGCCCCCTTGACTGAAGCTGCCTTAGGGGCATCTGCTTTAAAGAAAAGTCTTTAAGATAGTTTTACTGAGATTGAGTATGAAAATAAGAATTCAAGCATGAAAGACCCATATTTTTAAGCTGGTCCAGAATCTGAGAAAAACTCAGTGCTGGAATTCAGTTATCACATGAGAAATTCCCATGTCTCCATTATCTTCCTTTTGATATCCTTTACATAGGCATTAATTCAAATGTGAAGAATTCTAATGGTAATGCTCATGCTTGCCATAATGATATCAGATCTGGAAGTACTGTCATTCATTGAAAGGCTTAAAATACTGTCATGGAATGAAAGACCATAGAAGAGGGATCTAGAAGACACCATGTGGGGAGAAAGCTGTAAGAAGGCACTAAGCATTCATCCTAGGAGTTTGCTTGCTCTGTAATCCTCTGCATATACTACTGAAATAGCATAAAGAAATAGCTATTATCAACCTTTACACACTACTGCAATAGCAGGCTGTGTGTAAGTCTTGAGAAGGATTTAATTAAGGAAAGCATGGAAGAAGGTAGGCCACCCTGGCAGCATCGATGATAAATGTCTGAAATGAATTAGAGCACTAAACCCACAACATTTCTCTCTGTGCAAGATCATGGACTTCTATATATGAGGATATGTATGTGCTTGCAGGCACCCATTTCCCACTAGGTAGCAGTCAAGGACCTGTGTGCAAGCTTTACAGCTTTACAGCTTGATAAACTCAAAATGATGACAGCTGCTTCCAAAGAAAGAGATGTCAGCTCCTGCTGGGCAATCTCCCTTGTGAGGTTCCACACTTACCTCTGCTTCCCCATCAGCTGTGCTGAGGCTTGGGAGCTTTGGGACCAGGAGGAGCAGCCTAAATAGTTCCCATGTGTTTAGGCAGGGAGCTTGAG
Source organism: Florisuga fusca (assembly GCA_038090715.1). Lineage (NCBI taxonomy): Eukaryota > Metazoa > Chordata > Aves > Apodiformes > Trochilidae > Florisuga > Florisuga fusca. The sequence continues at coordinate 15,858,336 of JAAWXA010000008.1, forward strand.
CAATGGCTTGGCTGCCTTGCAGACTGAAGGGAGATTACATTGGACATCTGGGGAAAAGAGTTGAGTGTCCTTTCTATATAGATTGTTGACAACTGATATTTCACTCACTCACCAAGCTTCAGCAGGCTTGTTGAAGTTTCGAATGCTGCCTGCAAAATCTTATTTTTCTGGCAGAAATCCTTCTTGGAAATTGCATTTTCAAGGACATTTTCTAGCCTCAGCACAGGCGTCCAGGGAGGAAAACATTTCCTGTTTACTGAACAAGTGGCTTGTGTCCAGCCATGGACTGGAAGTGCCCAGTTTCCCTGTTCTTGCACTATTTCAAACTGGATGAACATGACAAATGTTTTCCCAATTTTTTCACAGATTCGATCACCAAAGCTGGAGGACTACAATGGTTTCTGGCCCACAGACCGCTTCACTCCATCTTCAAGGCTCACAGAGACCATCACAGCATGTTTCAGCCAAGCATTTAAATTTGAATACTCTGAGGGACAGGTTGGAAGTATTTTTGCCCCTGAAGACTGTCCCATCCTATGCACTAACTTAGTGAGAGGGATTCTGAACATGCTGCAGATAACCATCAAAAAGTCACAAAATGTGTATGAGCTACAGGAGGTTTGTTTTTTCCTTTCTGATTTTACTGTTATTTTACTGTTATAAAGCAGAGTTTTATAGCACTCCATCTGTGCAAATGCTTCCCAGGCAATTTTCTTTGACCTATTTATTACTACTTCAAGCAGAACATTCCTTGTGTTTAATCAATACTCACAGGCTGGGATTGAAGGCATCTGCCAAACCAGATATGTTATCCAGGACAACAGCAAGAATAAACGTGCCACCATTTCCAAAAGCAAGGACTTGACAGACTGCCAGGAGAAAGTGGTGAGGAACATGGGGATGGCATACATCCGCCCCTGCCCCACCTGCCCCCAGGTAAGAGCAGCACAAAGCCCTGCTGCCACCCCCTGGCATAACCCACTGCTAAACACTCATGCATTGCACTGGTGCTGGTAGGGTGTTTGGTTTGCCTGTGCTCAATTCATTACTGCCTGTTCAGTAGTTTGTGAGCAGTTCTCTTTGCACTTCTAGAAAATCAGAAACATTAAGGGCACCATGATGTTCACTTACAAGATGAAGTATGATGACAGCGGGACCGTGATAACGTTTGCTACATCTGAGCACATGTACCAGATCTCTCCCTTCCATGAACCCAATGGGGCAGTAGTCATGGAGGCAAGGTAGGGGCCATGTGTGTTCTCAGTGCAGCTGTGATTATTAATGCCAGGAGGAGATGCCTTAAACATATTTAGTGCTGATTTGTGAATTAACAAGAAGCATCTGGCCTGTGGGCTGTGAAAGGCCTCAGGATGCCCAGCCAGGTCTGTTGTTCTGCTGTTTAGGCATTTTGCTGGGCTTCCTGAAAAATCTGTCCAGCCTCTCAGAGATTTTGGTTAACTAATGATTTTGGTTAACTAATGGTCACCAGCCGTATGACATTTCCAGATAATCCTGAGCAATGCATAAACTGAGAAGTGCAGAGTCCTCTTGTGGTCAATGCAATGGTCCTGCTGGGCACCACTTAGTCTGCTCTGACCACCGAATGTGACCTCCACACATACAATGCAGTTGAAGGCTACTGATGCTTTTCTTTCACTCCCTTACAGGCAAGAACTGGTTTTGGTCAACATTAAAAGTTCCCCAACCAGTCCACCAAAGACTCGAATGAAAAACCAGGGTAGTCTTCGTTATCACTTTGCAGGAGAGCTACTTCAGATGCCAATTCCTTTAATAAGGATTAAAAATCCAGATTATCAGGTATGAGATGCTTACTTGTCATACTCATTATTTATAAGGTTAGCAGGCCATCACAGAATTATTTTAGACACGGATCCTTCCAACTGTCTGTTTTTTTCTCCTAGTTAACAGAAATGCTGCGGCAATTAGTTCAGAATAAAGAGGAAGGAACCCCTAAAGAAGCTTCAGCCAAGTTCTTACAAATGATCCGGCTTTTTCGCATTGTGAACCTTGATCAAATTGAGTCTTTGTGGGTGCAGTTTGCCAATGATCCTCCCTACAGGTAACTGTATTGTTTCAGCCGGGATTCCAGTCAGAGGCATACTGGGATGAGGATAATGAATGGTTCCCTCTCTGGCAGGCCCTGGTTTTTGAGTGCAATCTGTGCTGCTGGAACTACAGACACATTCAGGTTCCTGAAGCAAAAAATCCATGATGAGAAGCTGAACAGCTGGGAGGTATCTGCAACTCTCCCTCTTGCCTTCCATTTTGTTACACCCAACAAGCAAACCCTAGAAGTTGCCTCAGTGAGTACAGATCATTCTTTCTGCTATTTCTCTCTTGCTTCTTTTTAAAGGTAAATTCACAGGATTATGAGTGCAATGTGCAGCATATTTCTATTTAAGTTTGTAAAATGCAAGGTGTTAACAAAATGGGGAATGCTTTAGAAACTGTTTCTAAACACTTGTCAAAATATTTTAATGACATGGATTTTTGATGTTAAAACCCACAAATAAATACTAAGAAAATTGTTATAGATTTCTTTTTGCCAAAATATTTTTTTAAAAAGTAGACAAACTTAGGAAAAACCCAAAGCAATTTCATCTATTTATTTCTCAAATGTAATTTTACTAAATACTAGCTCTAATTTCTTGAAAAATTAAATACTGCTGCTTGTTTCTTCTGCAGAGTTTTCTGACCTGTCCTCAAATCCAGAAAGCACCAATGCACAGAATAGTTGTTTACCTGGGATATGGTAGCATGGTAAATAAATACTGTGCTCAGACTTCACCTTGTCCAAATGAACTTCTTCAGGTAGGTGACTCTCATTTTTTATTCAGGTAGGGTGAAGAAATTTTTAAATGCCTCTAATACAGCTTTCATGATGCTGGCAATTAGGAAAATAGTTACTGACATGCTTCACTCTTAGCTGTGATTGCCTACAAAATTAAAATTGCAGAATGAAACACAGAGCTAATGTCTTTGAAAAATCTGGTCTTAACAGCTCAGAAATTCAAATGTGAATGGTAGAAGCCTGTGGGGCAGGCAACCTGGAGCTGAATTTAGGTATGACAAATTTAGGATTAGAGCAAAACAATTATAATTCTTCTCTCTAGTTTTACTTTAGATAGAATGTACTTTAAGAAAATTATTAAATAGGCACTGAAGTGTGAATTTAGTCAAAGTTCTAGATAGGTCACAAGTTAGGGTTTTCAAAGCAGCACAGCCATGTAATTGCATGCTGCCAAATATTCAGGATGTCCTTAAGACTATGCAGCTCTGGCTTCTTACTGAGAGGAACACAGCACTGAGATGGCATTTGACATCTTCTAAAAAAGAGTGAAACAAAGCCGAGCCACCAGATGGGGAATTTGCCTTCTCAGAACATCAAAACTATTTAAGTAAACTTGCCATGGGAAGTGACAAATAGACAAGCATAACCCTGCAGCTGTGCAGAGCCTTGGGAGCTGCTGGCTGGCAGGGCTGATGGAGGTGCCCCAGTGAGAAACTGAACGTCTGCTTGGGGCTGCCCTTGAACTTGCAACAGACTCTGTGGTGCAGGCATCCACCTAGGATTATCTCCTACTCTCCTACACAATTTAAAATCAATTACAACATTGTAAGGAGAAAACCAAGTTTGCCTGCATGTCGCCAATTTGTCATCCTGGTAATGATAGTGGGATTTTGTCCTGGGAGAAAAAGCTGAACAGCTCTACTCTGCACCTATTGTATTGCTTACCATGGCAATCTATATTTTTAGATTAACACAGTCTGCTCTGTTCTCAGCCCCTCCACGACCTTGCTACTGAAGCCACCAGCAAAGGTGATGCCAAGGACATGGCCTTGGCCTTGAAAGCCATTGGCAATGCAGGAGAGCCAACCAGTCTCAAACGCATCCTGAAGTTTTTGCCAACATTTTCTCCGGCTGCAGCGTCACTACCAAACAGAATTCATGCTGATGCTGTGTTGGCCTTGAGGAAAATTTCCAGAAAAGACCCTGCAAAAGTAACTGAAATTATTATTTAAACAAATGTCTTAGAGGGTACGTTGGGTTGACTTAGTGATTCAGGAATAAGAAAGCTATCCAGTCATGTTAGTAGATCTGGGCAGATTTCTCAGTTGCTGGGCTTCCTTTTGCCCAAAATGCAAATTGCTGACATCACCCTGTCCTTTCTGATATCCTGAGAAAGAGTTTGCTTTAGTTGCTTTGACCCTGGGCCCACTGCTAATGGCTGTTTTACCAGCCTTATTCACTGTGCACCCAGCAATATCTTCAGTTTCAGTGACAGGTCCCAAGTCTCAATTTTGGGTTTTGTTCTCTCTGTTCACTGAAGATCACACATGCAAAGTTTAGGAACCACATCTCACTGAGAAGTTATGAGGTACTCACAGGTTGTATCTTCCTCCTCTAGGTAAGGGAGATCTCCCTCCAGGTCTTTATGGACAACACACTTGCTCCTAATGTCAGAATGGTGGCTTGTGTTGTCCTCTTTGAAGCTAAGCCTCCTCTTCCAACTGTAACAGCTATGGCCAGCTCACTGCTGACAGAGCCCAGCTTACAAGTAGCCAGTTTCACATATTTACACATGAAAGCTTTGGCAGAAAGCAGAATCCCACAGCTCTACACTCTGTAAGTAGAGGAAGAAGTACATTGTAGTAGCAAATGCTGATTTCTTTCTTGCACTATTCTAAGAATTTGGTCATGGTCAACTATGCTCATATGATTTTATATCTTTGTTACTCAGATCTGCTGCTTGCAACATTGCCATTAAACTAGTGAGCCCCAGACTTGGTAGGCTGAGCTATCGTTACAGCAAGGTCATTCATGTTGGCCATTATTCCTGTGAGTACCAGGTGCCCTGTTCTCTGCTTTAGATTACGTAGCCAAATGCTTCTGTTGTGTTCTATGATTTTCCTCCAAAATGCAATCATGGGCTGTGAGTTTAGTGTGCTCTTGAAATACAAAAAGCACAGGAGCCTCATAATGTGCAGAACACCCTGAGGGTGTTCTGCTATTCTCTGGGCATCTGCTGGGTAAAGTGGTGCCTGCACATGGATATAGGCCTCCTCCTTCAGTCACTGTGGTTCTGTTGACTCTGCCCTAGAACAAAGTTCTTCTCTTGCAGATGAAAACTTGAGGACCTGTGTGCCTGAACTGTGGCAGAACCCTTTGTGATCTGCTACAACCTGTACCTGAGGTAGCTTACACACACAATACACCTCTGAGACCCTAACTAAAATCTCTACTTCTTTTTATTCCTGTGATAGCTGAATATGAGGCTGGTGCTATATGGAGGGTCTACCTAATGAACAGTCCCACCACCATGTTTCCATCTGATATTATCACAAAAGTAAGAGGATATTATGCAAATACTGCAACTGATATTATTGAGGTAAGTATCTCATTAAAACGTTGAGCTAGATGCAAGCCAGCTCGAGACAATATTACTTGTTAAGCCATTTGGACTATGATGTAGTGTTTAACTCAATCTCTGGTCATGATGGTGGATTTGGAAGAGAAAATGTAGGTAATTTTTATGATTGTACTTAGGTTTTTTCTTTTATTTGGGATACTTGACACATACATTCATCAATTAACATATTCAGCATAGGCATGAAAAACTAGGAGAGTAGAGGAGAGCTTACAGAGCAGAACATCCATCTGCTTACCTAAAATCATGGCATCTAGAATATTTTGCATAAGTACAGGGAAAGAGAATCTGAAATTAAATTGCAGCAAGGCCAGCATGAAGCTCCATGTAACAGCATGCAGACATTTACACAGCTTCTCAGGCAAGCTTTGCAGCCTGGGCTGAGCTCTGTGTTGCCCTAAAATTATCCCTGCTGACTAACTCAAAGCTTGCTGAGCACATCCTCAGCATCTGCAGCCATAGCCTGCAGTCATCTGCCAGGTAGACACAGCCTTCTGTGTGCAATAGCTTCATGAAGTACATGTTTAGAGAGGCCTGGGTGAGTGTGATACTGGGTACAAAGGTTTTCCTGGGCTTGCTTGTATTTGGAATGAAACTACTGACTGTTTTCCTACAGGTGGCTCTGCGGTCACAAAGCCTGACCAAGCTGATCAGGAAGCAGAATATTCCCTTTGCCAAGTATGATACATACAAGACACTGAAGGAACTTGGTAAAAAGGTATGAAATGGCACCCTTCTGATCTGTTTGCAATACACAGTTCCTGCCAGCATGGAGTTGCATCACTCACCCCCTGAGCAGTCCCTTTGATGTTGCAGTGAGAAAGGAATCAGTCATCCTGTTTGGCCACAGAAGGATGTACTTACACTGTACTTACGCTGTCAACAGATGCCACCTTTCCACTCAACGTGTGTCAGCCCTTAATGTGCAGTACAAAAGGTGATGATGATGCTAGTAGCCAAAATTCATGTGTTTTAAAGTGTGTATTAAAATGCAGTAAATAGTTGCTCTTCTCTTTTAAAATGATTCTTGAATAAGGTTATTGTCCATGAATCCTTGGGTGTCAGTCACTACTCATAGCAGCAGAAATTACCAAGTCCTTACCTCATCCTTCTGTGGGGAAACTCCCACTGAAGTCAGTTATGCAACATAAGAAAGGCCACACTGGTTCAGACCTGTAAGGTGACTATTAGTTTTTGGCTAAGGAACCATGGTTAGCATCCTTCAGATGGGATCTACTTTTTGCCAGTACATTACTATATTTGACGTAACATTATCTGCTGCTTTTCTTTCTTCTCATCTTTCCTTAACACTGCAGCTTCTGGGATGGAAAGAATTGCCTCCTGAAGACCCTCTGGTGTCCACTTACATCAAAATATTGGGTCAAGAGATTGCCTTTGTTGACATTGATAAAGATACCATTCAGCAGACCATGATGGTACTGACAGACTGTTGTTTGGCTTTTTTTGTCTGAGATGCTAAGTAATTTCCCTTCCCCATCTCTTCTTACCTAATTACCTAACTTATTTCTCTCCTGATTACCTAACTTATTTCTCTGGTTTTAGAGTCTCACTGGATCATCAAACTGGCAGACAGTGGTGAAAAAAGTGATGGAAAGAGCACAGCGGGGCGTTTCAGGCCAATGGACCCTGCCGGTGATGGTGGCTGAAGCGCGGCACATTGTCCCCACAGTGGTGGGTGTGCCACTGGAGCTCAGTCTGTGCAGTGCCATGCTGGCCCAGGCTGTGGCAAACGGTGAGCTTGGAAGATTCCAGACTGAGCAGTTTCCCCACAGTAATTGTGGGTCCAGTCCCTCTGCTGAAATTAAATCCCTCTATAATCTTGAAAATGCTCTTGTGATGTGGAAACACTAGTGCTCAGCTACCTCCAGAGGGTCTGAGAAGTAACTTGCATGTTTCACCTGGGACATATTTGTGTCCCCCTGCTCCAATGCTCTGGTTTGGAGTTATCTTTAAATAATCACTTAAAATACTTCAAAATGTAAAAGCACTGTCCACGTGTTTGCTACACTTAGTGAAAACATTGTGTCTCCAGCATTTATTGCTTCTGTGTTTCTACAATTCCCATCTGTCTTTTGCAGTGGATATAAAGATGTCACCACCATTATCTGACAACTTTAGACCTTCACAGTTTTTGGAAACCAACATGGATATTCATGCTGACATCAAGCCAAAGTAAAAATTACGTACATATTTTACATAGATGCACAAGCATTTAAATTCATATCTGAAATAGATACGTGATTGCATGTTGTTATATTGGGGTTTCACTTGTCTCAGATTTGGGATGGTTGTGTTATCCAGTGAAAGTGTTAGAAAGCAACACAATACCCTGGGGCTTTATGACCCTGCAAGGGTAGCAATGTGCACTGTATCCTGCAGGATGCTGTGCTTTTCTGCCATTGCTAAAAAGGCTCACTTTTTTTACCTGTTCAGTGACCAAAGTTACTAATCTGTGAAGACTTGCTTACATATGGATAGATGAAGTTAAACTTAGAATTGCTTCACCACCAGGCACAGGCTGGAGAGATTTGAGGAAGAAAAAGGAAATCTTCCTGGATCTGCAAAAGCAAATGCAACAGTACAAATAATTATAGTAGTAATAATTATCATAACAATAGTGATAATGTTATTAAACAGCTAGACATGATCTGAAGCTAGTAGAGGTTATGATATCAGCTTGTCCTCAAGCAATGTTTCAGTGGCAAAGCAGTGTGAGGGTCCATGTTTTGTTTATCAGATAAATCCCTTTACCTTTTCCAGTGGCACTTAAGCTTTGTTTTAGCATTATATGATACATCTCTTTATCTATCAGTAGGGTCTCTTACAATGAAAATAACATTGTGAAAATGCAGTTTTAGATGTCAAAGTGCATATGTGCATATTAAATGTGCATATTAATCTATAATTATGCCTGGTTTTATACTCTTTCTTTCAGGGCATATTTTCATGTGATTGCAATGATGGGGATTAACACACAATACTTTCAGAGTGGTCTTGAATTTCATGCAGAGTTAAATGCCAACACTACAATGAAATTTGATGCCAGGATAAATATGAAAGAGAAAAATGTGAAGATTGAAACGCTCCCCTGCCATCAGGAGGTTGAGCTTGCAGCTGTGAGGTACAGAAGAGCATGTTGCATTTTGCTTGTTATGTGTCACTGACAGTGAGCTCCCTGTTACAAAATTATGAACATACAATTCTTTTTTAGGCTTTGCCTTTCCTTGGCAGCCACAGAAAATTTAGTATTGTCTTTGTTGCACTATCAAAGATAGGAAAGCAAAACCAGAAGATGTTACTTGTATGCCATTTATCACCTCCACAGGAGTGACGTTTATGCAATTTCAAGGAACATGGAAGAAGAAGGTTCTGAAAAGAAATCCCAGCTTCTCCCCAGAGGAGAAGAACCAAGTATCCCTGACCAGCCATTTCAGCCATCAAAAAGCTCTTCAATACCTGGCAGCTGGAAGGTAAGGAGACCTCACACCACCTGTATTGCAGACAGAGAAGAGACACCTCCTCAGAGGGGATGAGCATGCCCAGCACGGTGCCTACCTGACCAGATCACAGACACAGAAACTGATATTCAACAGGTGCCTGACATATCCCAAACCAAACCTAAGTCCCAGTGGTTTCAAGACATGATCATTCACAGTCTGCTCACTCTCATCATCTCATGTATCTTTACAGTCATGGGGAAGTGAGTGGAATGGAGATCCTTTGTACAAGACCCTCTTTTTTCCAAGCAAGAACAATGTAAAAAAGATAACTTTAGGGCAGGATATACATTTTTTTCTTCCCAAATTCTGAGGTAATCTCTGCAGTGAGTTGCAGAAACCCATTCTCTTATGTGGTCTGAGGCTTCTGAGGCTTGTGGGAAGGATAGGTTTGACTTACAAAAGGAAGTCTGATAGCCACAATTGATAGAGAGAAGCAGCCTCTCCAAAGAACTCAGCAAGTTCTCATTGAGAAGTTTGTTTGTGAAACACTGCCTGGAAAAGTCTGGGCAGGAGAGCTGTTCCCTTCCACAGGGTGCCCTGATGGAAATCCCACCATGCTTCCCTACTCAGGCAGGACTGTCATTAATAGAAGGAAAGATTTAGGAGCTGTGTTTGGGGAAAGATATCTTTATTTGCCATATTTTTGTTCATTGCAGCAAAGCAACACTCCTAGTGTGATATCCAAAGGATGCCAGCAAGGTTCAGAAGAGGCACAGCACCACAGTGTAAGAAGATGTAACACACACATCTTCTGTAGTAAATTTGAGAGTTTGGGATGTTCTGCTTGTCTCAGCCTAAAGTCTCGAAATTCTGCTTTCCTAAGAAATACCTTTCTGCACAAATTAGTTGGAGAACTTGAAGCCAAAATAGTTTTGAAGCCAGGTACAGTCATGACAACAAGCTTTTCTGACAAACTCTGTGAATGCTACTCAAGCAGCATGACTGTGGTATGTAAGTGTCTTGATTTCAGTTCACACAGATGCTGATATTGACAAAATACAGCTGGAGATTCAGGGAGGATCCAAAGCAGCTTCCAAAATAGTTGATGTAGCAAGCTCAGGGTCTAAGGAAGAGGATGAGACATCTCCATATGAGGACATTCGAGCTAAACTGAAGAAGATTCTAGGCATTGAAAATGTGTTCAAGGTAAGAGACACTGAGCCTCTGAGAGGGGGTATTTTCCTTTACATGAAGCCAACATTTTCCAGTGTGGAAGTCTGGCATGGGAGGATTTGGGCTGGGAGGAATGGGTGTAGGTGAGTTCTGGTGCAACCTCTGCAATGTGTGGGGCCAGAAAGTTTGCCTGGAGTGAGCAGTTTGACATCAAGACCAACGTTACAGAACAAGCTATAAATTCAAAACTCTTTGCACTGTTTTTGGAGGTTGCCAATAAAACACACCACCATAAGAAACGAGTTCACAGAACAGACAAGACTGCAGTTACAGACCTCTGGGGAGAGTCCACTGCAGCCCCACTCTACAGCTCATCCTCTTCTTCCACTGATTCCACGACTGATGGTGAAGAGCCTGGACAGGAACACAAAAAAGATGAAATAAGGCAATCTGGGAAGAAACGTGGCAGCAGCAGCAGCAGTGGCAGGAGAAGCAGCAGCAGCAGCAGTAGTGTCAGCTCTGCTAGCAGTAAAATCTGCAGCAGCAGTGGAGAGGACCACTCTGGAGGCAGGCACTGCAGTGAGGATCATGCATATTCAAAGCAACAGGTAATTTACTCGAGCTAGAATTTTTATTTTTCTTGTAGTGAATGTTTTAGAACCAGGAAACAGGAAATAGGGCATGGACCAAAGAAAGCAAAAACAGACTGCTAAAGGTGACTGCTGCAGAATGGACAAGAGCCACCTAGCAGAACTCTTTTCCCTTTTTAGCCTCTCTGGTTCTTTGAAGGACTTAAGTTCTGAAGGTTTACATTTCAGTAGGTTTCAATTTAAGATATTATTAAAAAATAATTTTGTTTCAATTTTTTGTTTCCATACTCAATACTGAAATTTTTCATTCATTTGTCAAAAGGTAATTCTTCATCTTCTCTTGGATCTTCTTACACCCCATCTGTTTTCACAGGCAAATATACCTGTTTACCAGTTCTGGTTCAAGCCAGCAGATGAACAGGTACATTTATTGTTTATACTATGAGCAAGACCTACATGTGCTCTCATGAATTTTGCTGCAAATAAAGCTTAGTTCTCTGAGAATAAAAATATGAAAAATAAATTCTGCAACAACTTCCAATAGTAAACAACATCATTCAAAGTGATTCTCCATTTTTGTAGGACCCAGGAAGGGAAGTCCTGAACAGCAGCGTCAGTTCTTCTTCAGCTAGTGATAAAAGCATCTCTAGAGCCATATCTCAGGTAAATGTCTTAATTTACAAGAAATAAAAACATTTACTTCAGATTTTCAGTTATGGTATGTTTATAACAGGAAAAATAGGGTAATTAACATATTAGATAATATATAGAAGAATATGAATTGTTTCTTGGTTCATACAGATGAGCACGTTGGATAGAAATTGAATGTTTTTTACTGTTTGCTTAGTATAGGCTACATTTTTAAGGAAACTGGAATGTATTGCTGTGTATGTTGAAATTTGTGTTACTCAGTAAGTAATTCACTGTAAAATGAGAACACTTCAGATGTGCTGGCCTGCTTTATCAGAAACTGATACATTTTTTTATTGCACAGCTCTTCGTAAAAGTCCAGGACTTGACTCTGGCACTCTCGTTCATCAGGTCTTCACTGCCAAGTACTTCATGTTAGCAGGACCATACAAGGCCTTTGAAAAGACCTTTATTTGGTATTGAGATGTCAACTTTCAGAGCAGTCCAGGTGTTTACTGGGGGACCACTACATGGTACACAGTTAATGGTACCTGGTCCTGTAAGAACTGATGGAATCTGGTGCACATTTCAACAAAGGAAGATTTCACACCGTTCAGACAGTGACCTAGATGTCTACAAAACAATAAACCTTACTTCACTGAGGCACTCCCTCTGCACCAGCAACTTCCAGTTAGTTCAAGTTGCCTGCAGAAAAACAGGCAGCCAGATCTACCTTTTCCACACCCGTTTCTGTATATCTTGATTCACCTCTTTTGTCCACCTTTTCAGTACATTACTACAATACATTCCAGTCTTCCCCAATGCTGTCAGCACAGACACGTTCTTCCTCAGCTGGAGCTGTGCTCTTTCCTCATTTTTTCCTAAGCCCTTGCCAGCTCTGTCTTGCCTAATCCTCATCTGGGTCTCATCTGGGTGCTGCTGGGCCTGGCAGCACCCCCCAGCTCAGGTCGGGCAGTCCCAGCTGCAGTGGATGCTGCAGCCAGGCACAAAGCTCTCACTTTGAGCAGCCATGTGCTGCTCCTCATGTAAGCTGGGCTGCACTGAGCAGATTGCTGTGTCAGCACAAATCATTATTTTAAACAGGTGGATAAACAAATGTTATCAAGAAGACTGTTACCTAACTTTAGGTTGGTAAGACAGCAGTGCTGAGCTGGGTAATATTTGTTCTTTATACATTCGGGTCCTACTCCATATTTCCTTTTGTCAGACTGAAATTACTTTACAAATAGATTCCCAACACTACTGTTTTACTTACCTAGGTCCCAACAAGTCTTGAAAGACAGTGGCAAAACTACACATGAACTAAATAGATCGGGCAATGTCCCATACTTTACATAAAAAAAAACTTTTTAAATGAAACTTTTCATTCAAAATACTTTTTATCTCTGGTTCTAATGTAGTGATTTTAATGTGTTGTTTATTTCTTTGGTCTTTATTTCCTCTGCTGACTTAAGACTACATTCCTGGGAGACAGCAAGCCACCAGTACTGGCTGCAGTCCTTCGAGCCATCCACAGAAACAAGCAGCTGACGGGCTTACAGCTCGTACTCTACACAGATACACAACCCACGAGATCAAGGATCCAGATATTTGTTTCAAGCATCACAGGATCAAGTAGATGGAAACTCTGTGCTGATGCTTCATTAATAAATTCTCATAAAGTACTGGTAAGTTAAAAACAATTACTAGCCCAAAGGCAAATTAAGTGTAAAGATCTTACTACGTTTTATGCAAATATATATATTCCCTTCTACTAGGGTTCTCTTAAATGGGGTAAAGATTGCCAGGACTACCAGATTGCTACTCAGATTGCAACAGGGCAATTTGCTGCTTATCCAGCTATGCAGATGAAGCTGGAGTGGCCAAAAGTACCTTCAACAGTCCAAACAACTGCAAGATGGTGAGATTTTACTTTAATTTTTGAAAAATTTACCTGTGTCAATGCTCCAGACAAGTATAGATTCAAGTATAGATGCAATTTCTGGGCTGGAAATTTCCCCTTAGTCAATATGATAAAAAATAAGGTGACATGAGTTCAGTTTTTCTGTTTATTCCTTCCCTCAAAGCACAGCGCACTGCAGTTAGCAGGAAAAATGCTGAAGGGGATGATAAGATACACCTAATCTATTGTAGACTTTGAATTTAAAGTGCCTGAATTAGGAAATAGGTCTCTGGATGCCTCCTAATGGATGGAGGCTCATAGCAGAAGCCTAAATTTGGTTGTCTGAATGAGTTTTGTCTCTTAACTGATTAAACAGGGAAAGTAATTTCCTCAGGTAGGTACCTTAGCTCCAGCTTCTGAAGAAGGTGATATAAATACTTCCCATAAGGCTTACTTCACACTAAATACCAAATGCTGTAGGACACTTCATGTAAGAAAACTGTAATTGCTAGATTCCATTCACGTGTCTATCCATATACATACAGTATTTAAGGTATTTGTTCATTCACTGTATTCACACATGCATTTACCCACAATAACATATAGATCCATATCAAAGCCTCATCTTTTTTTGTAGTGCTACCAAAATATGGACATACAGCAACTCAATTACCTAAATATGCATGCACCCCAAGCCTTCATGTTAAAGGGTTACAGGTGATTGGGTTAATAAATGTCTATTGAAGAGGATAATTTTCAATAGTAGATTGAATTGCCTGAAGAGCTCTTATCAGCCCATATTACAGGGGATGAAACCATCCAATTGATTATCATGGACCAAAGCCATAGAACCTGGCTCAGTCCTGCTGAGACTATGCCTTTTTTAAAAAGAAAGGTTTTCTGTATTTCTTCATTTGAGTCCCATGCCTGTAAGGGAACCTGATCATAGAGATCCCCCTGTCAACTCATTGACAACTTTAGTGGGTGAAAGATCCTTGCTAAAAGTTACCACCACAGGACTGATACATTAATACCAGGTTATCTGTTTTCTAGCATTTCAGTATCTTAGTCTTTATGTAACTGGTGCCTAGTTTTCAACTCTGAACATGTTTTTAAAAAGTTGGCTATGCTTTTCGTCTCCTATCACCCAGCCAACCAGTCTCTTGATGACTTTTTCACCCATTAACAGTTAAAATCTGCCTGTCTCTCCTCCCATACACAACACCATGTATCACCAAACCTTCATACAGAATGTGTCTGACACAGAATGCATATTGGTTTAGAGGGGTATTTTAGTCTGAGCAAATGATAACTTTTTTTTTTTTTTTTTCCAAAGATGGATCATTTTGATCACTTCCTTCCTTTCCCAGGTTCTACTCATTTCTTCCAGGAGCTGCATATGTGCTTGGGTATTCCCAAAGGCAGCAGCGTGGTCCCTCTCAGCAGGCAACCTTGGTTATGGCTCTGACATCTCCGAGAACCTGCGATGTGGTCCTCAAGCTACCTGATGTAACTATTTCCACTGTCTTTTATCCTGGGGCATACAATATTTATGAAAATGAAGGTTAATTGCTTTTTTCACCCTTTTTAAAAAAACAAACAATAAAGAAGCTCCCAGTCACAAGGACAATATATTAATGTAGTAGGTTCTATTATGAAAGTACTGTACAACATATTTCTCTTTCTCATGTAGCATGCAAACACATGAAGTAAGAAACAGGTTACAAAACAACCATCATGATTGATGGTACACAGTCAATAATTTATTAAATATACCACTCCTCCACAAATCTTCAGGAAGTCTGTAGGCATTCCTGTGTTTTGGAAAAGATAAAACCAGGCTGTAGAGAAGCATGATGGCCAAATAGCAGCCACCAACACATAGGCAAGGAGAGGTTATGCATCTTGGGTAAGTAAACTGTTTGGACTGCAAGCAAATGTGATGTACAACTCTCCCAAAAGATGCAGATTGGTTAATATCCAACTTCACTGATAGCACTACTATTCTATAAATTGCAGATGTGTCAAACCGTAGAGGTAAAGCTATTTCATGCTGTAGACGGAGGATGTGATTTATTGTTAGCTCTGACCTAAATCTAGATTCTAATTTCAGTGGGTACAGTTCTCTCTGAACACTATAAGAATATGGTATCTCATCTCAACACTGTATTTTGCATTTACATTCATGTTTATTTTCTGACTGATTTTCAGCTCACAATTTATGCCACAGCCATCAGGCTTCCCCTGCCATTCCCCTCAGGTCCAGGTATGCTGATTTCAACACCACCATCCCCTGACTGGAATGCCTTTGCCCAAGCAACACTTTCAATCATTGAAAACCTTAAAGGTCAGCAATTAGCTATCTGCACAAGCATTACTGACTCTGCAGATTTTGTAAATCTGGTTTATGCTCTGACGTGACTTGAAAATATTTTACATTCACATGGAATCAAATTATTCCAAAAAGTAATTTGGATTTCAGGTAGAAATAAACCCATCCATATGAAAATCTGTGAGGCTGCAAAGATGTTAAAAAAAAGGAAACATATTAATAAGATTAAATATTCAGTTCTGTGAAAAATAGTGATTCCAAATGCATCCATTCCTAAATGCATCCATTTCAACTTCACTGCAGAGATTGGTCATGAAGGAAAAGGTCTTAAAAATGTATGACTGACACCCATGTGACCTCAAATTTGGTGTGTTCTGCTTAATTAGTGCTGTTATGTAGAAGTTAAGTACAAAGTACAGCCATTAATTTCACTTCCTTCACTTGGTTGTGAAGGGATTATTGTTTCATTAATGCTGTATTAAGAGCTAATCACATTATACTTTCTTAGGGTAAATTTTAAATGGAACAGCTTTATGTAATCCTGGGATAAGGAGCCCCATTTTGCTTGAAACCAGTGGGCTAATATCATACATATGCATAGTAGTCCATATTAATTTTATTTGCTGTAAAATAGTTTCTTATCAGAGCTGGTAGGATTTCCGACAAAATGCCACTATGGAGCAAATGGGAAAAGTTTAGTGTGGCCTCTTTTTCTCCACATTTTTTAATTGTTTCCAATTCTGATTGTGTCTCAGGTAGGAACATTTTAGTGAGTTTCCTCTAGTGTTAATGATATGTGAATTGATAACATTTGAGAAATTAGACTACAAAGTTACAAAAGCCAAGAGGCCATAGAGAGTTCCACTAGCACCAGACATGAGCAGAATTTATTTCATGATGGCTGAATCATGAGTGGGTAGCACTGCTGCCTGGGGCCAGGCAAAGTTTAGTTTTTGTATTACTACAAGTTCAGTATTTCATCTGAAGGAATAATTTTGCTTTTTTGTGGGAATAGGTAAAACCAGAAAATGTTTTTTTTTTAATTACAAATCTAAAATAATATAACTGTGTTATATAAAATACAAAAAGCTTACTTTTGACTGTTCTTTTTTCTCCAGCTCGTTGTTCAGTTTCCCAAAACACGATCAAAACCTTCAATGGAGTTGAATTTAACTACTCAATGCCTGCAAATTGCTATCATGTCTTGGTGCAAGACTGTAGTCCAGAACTGAAATTCTTGGTGATGGTTAAAAGACTTGAAGAGTCTGATGACTGCACAGCAATAAATGTCAGACTTGCCAACCAGTAAGTAATTATAAACTTAACAATAAATAGATGTCAAGCTAAATATGCTTTAAATGTGAAGAACAAACTGTTAGGGCAGATTGGTATTAGTGTGAGACTCATGCAAAAGTGAATGATGCCAATGGAAAGATTTCTGTGAGTGTTACTGGGATTTGGGATTTGGGACTTAAGTCTTTCCAAAGCGCTTCTTGAAGTCCCAGACTCTTCAAAAGTGTCTGGGGTTCACAGTAACCTAAAATCTTTACTGCCCAAAGTTCTTCATTAATTTGTTAGCATCTATCCATCTCATTTTAGTTCTTAGTAATTAGGTAAACACATAAACTATAAATCCAAAGGGACTATTGTAATCATTTAGTCTAGCCTCCTACACTAAGCTAATAATTAGAACTAATTAGCACAATCATCTCAGCAGAGATGTTGAGAAGTGGACATAACTAAAAAGGGAATTACCTATCCCAGAGTTGAGGCAGTCTCTTATTTCATCACTTAGTTGGTGCATAATGTTCTAGATCTATTTGAAATTAACTTAAGTACGCTTCCTTTCGTCTTGGAGCAATCACCTCTGCCATCACAAGTTCTGCTTTAAAAGTGTAGTCTGTATGTAGAATCTCTAAATTGTATGGGATTATGCATGCCAAAATCATTATAGAGAGTATTATTCAAAGCACATAAATAGGCTTTGATCTGTAAGGTTTCATAACAAGTAATTATTTATTCCTGAAAATTGTGTGCCTAACCATGCCATAGTGTTAGAGAGAGAAGCAAGTATTCCCTGCACCTGTTTTGTGGAAGAACAGGAAGATTCTTGTTTCACAGACTGTATTGTATCTTTTGTGATAAAGGTGTTCCTCATCACTGTATCATTCACGATAATTTCCTACAACTGTATGGATGTGCTTCTGGTGTACTTAAGCTTCGGATTTCTTCATTAGAGCAGACATTGCTCTAAAGAAAACACTGCAACACACAGGCTATTCAGGCTGTAAGAGAACGGCCCTAGGGAATCCAATCTTCCTTTGAAATGTTAAGCACCTTCAATTTATGCAAATGTAATAGCAATTAAATAGTTACACAGTGAGGGCAGCCTGGTGTCCCTGAACCATGGCTACAAGCAGATGCTCAGAGATGAGTTAAGCCAGGGAGAAGTGTGTTGTGAGCATTCCTCCTGGCACACTTTCCCGGTCTCTCTTCTTCCTAGAGGGTACCAGGTGATTCATGCCAGAATGACATGAGCATCCTGCAGTGTTGGTTCTACCAGGACTAGAAATGGTGAACTGAGTAGGGTAAAGGAGAAGCATTTGTTTATACTTACTTCCTTTACTTAAAGTGAGGTTGACATGTATGTTTCCAATGGACTCATCCAGTTGAAGATCAATGGTGTTCAATCTCCAACAGATGTTCCATACACATCTAACTCTGGTAAGCAGCTCATTTTTGTATTTTATTTAATCATTTCTGATCTTGAGAAGGAGAGGACATGATCAACAAAAGACTGCCCTAATTTGAGAAACAATTAGGTGATTGCAACATACCTCCTGCTAGCTTTATAGGAAGTGACAGCAAAGATGAGCAAGAGGTGCTGATCCTCTGTTATGTTTGCACAGACCAATTAATGCAGGGCTGTGGTGTCTTGTGCTGATCACAGAGACCCATGGAACAAGCATCTAGATGTCCCCTGGCCACAGCCACCCTTACTCCAGGGCAGGGAGCACTTTAATCTTTCTAATTTCCCCCATCTCTTTCAAAATACATTATTAAAGCCTGTGTTAAGTCCCCAGGAATTTAACAAGTGGTTCAAGTTGGACACTAAACCAATGACTCCCTTTTAAAAGAAATCCCTTTTTGCTTTTATGTTCCAGATGCAAGCATGCAGATCAGCAGTGAAAATGAAGGCCTGTCACTGAAAGCTCCAGATTATGGCATAGATAAAATATATTATGATGGGCACAGACTTGAGGTATTTTTAAAAATTATTTTCAGGGGTTTTCTTTTTAGAAAAAAAACAAAACAAAACATTTCAGTGCATCTTTTCTTTGTATCCACAAAGATTCAGGTTGCCTTCTGGATGGCTGGAAAAACATGTGGTATTTGTGGAAAATATGATGCTGAGAAGGATAGGGAGTACCAAATGCCCAGTGGATATTTAGCTAAAGATGCAGTGAGTTTTGGTCAGTCCTGGATCATCTCAGAAGACCCATGTGCTGGAGGTACTAACACATACAATGTCATTGCCTTTGACCAATTAATTTGCTACATGAATGGATTATTTATATCACTGTAGCATCATGATCTTATTTTTCACTATTTTTTGTTATTAGTTATAGACTAAAAATTATGTTTTTCCTGAGTTTGGTAATTCACTTCAAGTTATGGTTTTGTTGCATTCTTATATCAACTTCTTATGCACTATGTAGTTACCTAATAAGATGAAACTATAAGCTTAAAACTGTATAAAAAGCAGGCAGTTTGATTACTGGCAAAATACATTTTATGTTGTTGTTAGTAGTTTCATTCTTTATTTCCATTCTGTTACTTCCAGGCTTCTAGTGTCCTAGAAAAAAATAAAATCTAGCCCTGGCTATAAAACTAGAGGGCATTTCAGGTGGCAAATATCTGTTTTAATTTCATCAGGCTGAAGATGAACTTCATCTGAAAACTTTCACCAGGGAATGACTATTTTTACCAGATCCTATATAAAAAGGACAACACAAAAATACTAACATGTGGGTGCACTGCATTTTGTGTGGAACCAAACCCTCTGGGCATGTGGTGGCACTTTTGGAATGTGTACTTAGACCAAGCTTCCCTGGAGGGACTGGTCCAGGGAAGTCTGGATCACAGAGACTTAAGGACTAAGCTACTCACCCATAGCACAGTGGGTGTGTTGCTTGGCACAGTGCAGAAGTGGATAGCTAGGAGCAACTACTGCCCCAAAATGAAATGGGTGTCAAGAGTTTGGGTGAAGTTGAGTGACAGTTGACCAGGATTTTCCTGTGTATCACATGATTTGGACACCTGTGTCCTACCTAGATCCCACCTGGCAAGCCTCTGTCCTTGGGACTCCGACCCCCCACGTCTGAATTTCTCAGGGTCTAAGCCATTGACAGCAAGTTGACTGACTTCACAACTGACTCAGCCAGCTTAGTTTTGTGTAGCTTGTGTCACTTGGTTTATCCATTGGTCTTAGTTGTTACTAATTCTACTAATTAAGCCCCAGAAGCTATTTATATTAATTCTGTAGGTGCTATAAGAGAATTCATGTTTTATAGCTTGTAAACTGCAGCGCAAATTTGTCAAAATTGAGAAGCCAGTTGCATTTGAGAAGAAGGCAGCAAAATGCTTCTCCGTGGAGCCAGTTCTACACTGCCTGGAAGGCTGCTCAGCAACGAGGTCTGTTCCTGTCTCCGTGGGCTTCCACTGTGTACCAGCTGGTGAGTCTGCAGAACGGGCCCTTCTGTACAGCACAAACACTACATCTGACAGTGACTCTGACCTAAATAATTTGTGAGCACCTCGAGGTATAAAAAACCCTTCACATGGCTTCTTCTCTCATTTACAGACTCCACTCTCAGCCTGGAAGGCCAGATGCTGCTAGGCCAGAAATCCGAGGATGTCGTGAGCAGGGTTCCAGCAGACACGGCGTGTTCCTGTCACCAACAGTCATGCCCGGTGTGATGCCAAGACCCGTGGATCCCCTGAGACCCCGCGGGCAGGGCGAGTGTCCACCGTGGGGATAAGGCCCTGTCCCCGGCAGGAGATGGTTCTTCTCAAGTTCTGCTACAGAGCTTGAAAATAACTCGGGGCACCTTTCGTTTATTTGATCCTCTAATAAACAGTTGCTCTCTACCAGCGCTCAGCCAAGGTCATTTCCCTCCGAGCCGCTGCCTCCCTGCAGATTCTGCCCGCGCTGCCGCCTGCTGCCCCCGGCCACGCCACTGGCGAGGCTCCTGCCAGGCCCTTCCTCACGCTGGGAAGCCGCCTCGGCCCCTGCGGCCCCTCCGCGGGGTCACTACCGCGTCTCCTCGACTCGACCCCCTCGGGGCGGAGCAGCGCGGCCGGGCCGGCCCCGCCGATCCCGAGGCGGAAGCGGCTCTCAGGCATGGGGCGATCGCGGTGGTGGGGGCTGCTGGCGCTCGGCTTCTTCCTGCTGCTGCCGGGCGTCCTGCCCGCCGCTGCCTGCCCCTGCCAGGACCCGCGGCTCTGCCACCCCGTCACGGGCACCGGCGGCTACGAGGTGCGCGTCCCCCGGGGGGTCTGGGCCTCCCCCAGCGCAGCCGAGCGGCTCCAGGCCCCGGAGGTTGGGGAGAACGGCCGGGGAGCGGCTGCGCGGTTCGCAGCCTGGTAAACACACGGTGCGCTGGTGCCTTGTTTTTAATCGTCTGCGTTAGGAGTCGAGACAGATTAAAAAACAAAACAAAACAAAAAAAACCCCCACATAAGTACATGATTCTGTGATAAAAAGGTACATGCGATTTACAGGGAAATGTCAGAGCTGTGGTAGTTCGGGTTTGCAGACCGCGGTTCCTGCTGCAGGGTGAAGCGCTCACAGAGCTGATGCCCCCCGCGACCCTCCCCGTCCGGGCTGTCCCTGGCCCCGGGGGCTGAGGGTGCGGGATGCGGAGTGCAGGGTAGCAACGTGCCCGAGGGTGCTCAGAGACACAGCACAAGCCATGTGTCTTTTCTTGAAGAGGCATGCGGAAAATAATCGTCCTGCTGAGAAGTGGTCGGAGCTAATGAGGGGCTTCTTACGCCTTTTCCAGGTCTTCGTGTTCGACGTGGGAAAGGAATCCTGGAAATCCTACGACTGGTCAAAAATTACAACTGTGGCAGCTTTCGGAAAGTATGATCCTGAGCTCATGTGCTATGCTCACTCTAAAGGCTCCAGGATAGTACTGAAAGGTTGGTTACATTGCGAAAATGTAGGTGTTTATGTGGTACATGAATAAGAACATAATGTGCGTAGGGCTTAATAGCTTGACATTTCACATTCACTTGTATTACAAATAAGTAAGAGGATTAATTAATCAGGGGATAATGCATACAGGACTGTAATACATTTTGCACGTGCAGCAGGGCATTCAGAAGAAAACCGGGGTAGCTTCTGCTACAGTACTAACACCACCAATCTAGCAACTTCTAAATAAAATCTCTCTTCACAGACAACATCACAGCTATGGGGGAACAGGGAGAAAGAGAGGAGAGGAAAAGCCTTTAGAAAATACTTGGGTCTGTGTTCTGGTTGTTATGTGCAGTACCCAAAAACAGGGTAAGGGAAGGGATTTGAAGTAATTTTTAATATTTTTCACCTAAATCAATCCCTCTGTATTAGGTTGAATTTTATAATGTGAATATTTGAGAATTCTGTGCAGGTGGAAATGTTGATTAGAAAGACAAAAGTCCATTGCATCTTACATGTTGTAGTTAAGTTTAGCTCTGTTGAGGCAAAAATGAAACACAAGACCATAATGTGGGAAGCAACAAAGGTTAAGCATAACAGTATGTTTATCTAAACACTAGGACACAGTCCCTTTGGCTCCATGGAAATAATGAAAGTATATTAGTTTCAAGAAAGGAAGTCTGCAGTGCAGACTAAAAGAATATTAAGAAGAAGTAAGGAGATTAAAGTTACAGAAAAAAATCCAAAAGGAACTTAACTTTTTTCACAAGCATAATTTTGAGAACTCACACAAGAAGAGATTACTAAGCTGCTCTGAGATAGCAGTGGTTAAAATTAACTCCTTTGCATTTTACCAGTATGGGTGTGGGGATTTTTTATTTTGCAGTTTGTGTTTGTTAGTTTAGTAAAGACAAACCTTTTCCTTTTAATATACTATGGTGCAAATACATGTTAACTCATAAAGGTCTCTTGTCTAGGTGATGTATCTCTTAAGGAAATTGTTGATCCTGCTAAAAGAGCAGCATGGATATCCCAGCAGGTGGACCTTGCAAAAAAACAGTATATGGATGGAATTAACATAGATATAGAGCAAGAAGTTAATGAAACCTCCCCTGAGTATTATGCATTAACAGATCTTGTTAAGGAAACTACAGATGCTTTTCACAGAGAGATACCAGGATCACAGGTAATAATGTACTTTATACAAACATTAAATTTAACTTTATGAAATGCAAGAAGTTTTGAGAATGCTATTTCAAATATGAATATGAAAAAAAATATGCAGATCCAAAGCATGAGATTCTCATGTGTTGTTAATCATGAATATTAGGTATGATATGCTAAGAATCACTCATTTTTACATGCATGGATTTAAATGTCAGGAAGGTTTTGCAAATCTGATGTTACTGCCTTGGGTGAGCTGGCAGTTATTTGTATGGCTAAATGAGTCCCTGAAAGTAGGGCAAATACAGCCTTCTGGTGGAAAAGCTTGACAATGTTTTGAGGAACCCAGCACTGAATTTTCAAGTATTTGCGTCACGTCAGATGGATATCATTTTATATTTCTTTGGTATTTGGAATTCAGTAATGGGGATACTGGCCTATTATCTCATGTTTATCAGCCGAGCACCTTCTCCTATAGTGCATTGGTATCACCATGTATTAAACACTGTTCAACATTTGAGAAACACTGTCTTTAAAAGCTTTCTTCTAAAGAGAAAACCTGAGCTCCCAACTGCCATACACAATACTAACTCCTGATTTTTTCCTTCAGGTAACATTTGATGTGGCTTGGTCTCCAGCATGCATAGATAAAAGGTGTTACAACTACACTGGGATTGCAGATTCCTGTGACTTCTTATTTGTGATGTCATATGATGAACAGAGCCAAATCTGGACAGATTGTATTGCAAAAGCCAATGCTCCTTACCTGCAGACTTTAGCTGGTAAGGACAAAACACCTCCTTGGGAGTCAGTACATTTCCATTAGTTCACATGAATAGATAGAAAAGATTGCTCTTTTTTGGACAATTTTTTGAGTGTATTAAGGCTTTCAGGTGTGCTCATGTATGCGTTGTCCTAATGTGTAAATAGTATCTCACATCCTTATGGTGCTACAGCTGATAAACCGTTAACAGTTGTGTGTTGTTACTTGTAATTTTCTGGCTCCCTTGACTGTGAAGAAGAACACTTTTAGAATGACAAATAGAAGCCAAAAACAATGGTGTCTGCCTGGGATTGCAAAGAACCTGAAATGTGAACTGCTGCTACAGGCAGCTGGTTTTTGGTGTGAGCAACTAGAGCAGTTACTAGGATCTGAATAGAGTAAGTCTAGGAGCATGCACGGGTGGGGGGTAAAAAAGAGCTTGCCCTTTAGTCTCTGGAGATGATGCCTACAAGTACTATATTGTCTCTGGCTCTAGAGTAGCTGTAAGGATAAAAAGCATGAGAAATGCAGTGATGCATCTTAATTTTTATTTCCTTTAAAACCAGGTTATGAAGAATACATTTCTATGGGCATTGATCCTAAGAAGCTTGTGATGGGTGTCCCCTGGTATGGCTATGACTATGTCTGCCAAAACTTATCTAAGGTAAGATAAGATTATTCATTTGCAATCAATCATACCCTTAATTTCTTCCTTGGAATGAGACAGCTAGGCTATGGCCATCCTGAATTTGGGTTAGGAAATACCATAGGCTAGTGGGCAAGAGCATATAGCTGGGTATCAAGACAAAGACTTTTGCTTGGCTGGTGACTGATGAGCAGTGTGGCCAGGCATTTTATCTCTGCCTCAGAAACCTGCACCCTATGATACCCAAGTGCCATGTTTAACTCAGGAGCTACAGATGTTATCTGTGTGAGAAGAGATAATGTCCTCATCATAGGGGATGCACTACAATCCTTGTATTTGCCTTCTCAACACAGTCACTAAGCTTACTGCTTAAAGACTAAACGCAACAAACCATAGCAAACCTATGACTGTTAAAGTTTAGCAGCTTATGGAGAAATTGGGAAGTCTCAAATAACATTATAGTTATGAAAAAATGTAAGAGCAAATTAAAAGTGGAAAGACAACTGTACAAATTGATTGTTATTCATCCAATCCTGTATTACCACTGCGTAAACAAAATTTAACTGTTTTAGTTTATTTCTGTCTACATATATAATATATCTGGCAGAGATACTTGGTTTTGGAGACCCCAGTGCCTTTTGTGACTTTGTTCTTGGCTGTACTGCTATTTTGGAGTTAATACCTTTATGTAACATAAAATTCATGCCTTCTGCTCTTTTTTCAGGATCATGTTTGTTCCATTTCTGAAGTACCATTCCGTGGGGCTCCTTGCAGTGATGCTGCAGGGAGACAGGTCCCCTATGGTGCAATGATGAAGCAGGTGAACAGCTCCCTTTCAGGGGTGCTGTGGGATGAGGTACAAAAGTCTCCATTTTATGAATACAAGGTAAGTGTCTCTTTTTAAGACACCATCGTGTGGAGAGAATGTTCATGAACCATAGTTCTTTTATTATAAATTTTTCAGGGTTAATTTTTTCTATTTGAGTTTTGTACTTAGGCTTTTTTGTATAGCAAAGCATAGCTGGATTTCCATATCCTGAATTTCTAGTCTTAAGGAGGGATGTAGTGACTGAAGACTGCAGTAATAATAAACATTTTTATTACTACACAGTTTTTATAAGAGATTAAATCATGTCAGAACATTTGAACACACAGAAATCCTAACATCCATCATTTTAGGAGTTGATGATTGATTTAAACAGTAACAAATTCTGAGATGTACCTGAGTTTTTCTAACCCAGTGGTGTGCATGTTCTCTTCTGCATTTGGTTTCTACATAGACACAGTGAGAGTGCATGAATGTGCTTAAAGAAATCAGATGGTATGTGCATTTCATCTTATTTCTTTAGACATAATTCTAAATTCCACATGTAAATGATTAAAAGGTGTGGTGTAAACAAAGACAAGGTCAAAGTAAGATAATGTTGACAAAATTGTATAGCCTTCTCTAAAACTGTTTAATCCTGAAGAAAGCACTTAATCTCTATCTAAATTCACTCATTAGGCTAGTGTATCTGAGATTTTAGCTTTCATTTTAAAAATCATTAAAATACCAATTATCTAAGTCTTTTCCTATGGAGAGTTAAAATGTGTTACTGTTTTATAACTAGATTCTGTAAGTAAAAGAATAGACAAGAATTTGACTTAGGATTTTTCCTGTGATTTGAAATATACACAGTGTGTTTATCTCAGCTTTTAAACGTACTTTTCACTGCACTCAACAGATAATATAATCAGAACTCAGTTAACTTTAAGGTATCATGTTTATAGAGATATGTAGATACTGACACTACCCTCTAAATATTCTTGTAGGATTCTCTTGGCCACTTCCACCAAGTATGGTACGATGACCCTCGCAGCATCTCTCTAAAAGCAACATATGTGAAGAGTCGAGGCTTAAGGGGCATTGGCATGTGGAATGGAAATAGTCTTGACTATTCCAGGGAAGCTGTAGCAGAACAACAAACTGAAGCAATGTGGCAAGCCTTGACACCATAAGAACTACATTAACTCTTGATGTAGAACAGTGAAAATTGGTAAATTTCTGTTATGGCTTGTTTTATCATAGATTTTTAGCTGATACAAATACAGCACAATTATGAAAACTTTGAGAATTAGTGAAATCCAACTTGTTATTTTATATGCAAAGCCGTATTGTAATTCCTAAAAAAGTCTAATGTAGCTTTAGTAATGTTTGTTTTAAAAGACTGCTCATCTTTTTCATTTTTCACAGCTACCATAAGTTGGTTAAAGCTTGAAGCCAGTGTGCATCTGGTAACAAGTGGACAATGTTGGACTTACAGGGTCAGTCTCATAAGGATCCTTTGCTGAGGCCACCTGGTGCAGCAAGTATTCATTCTGGGGTTGCATGGTGCAGTCTCAGCTTTCTGACTTCCCACCCCAGCCTATATTTTAGCTGTCACTCTTGAATCAGATTAAACACAGAATACTGAAGAGACAGCTTGTTGCTCACCTGTTGTATATGTGCAGCTTGTGTTTGTACTTGGTTACACTCTAGAGATAAAAATATTTTATAGACTGAAGAAATGATGTAACATGAAGTAGTTGCCAGTAAGATTTTTATCAGACTTGTTGTTAGAAAGGAATATTCCATAAATTCCAGTTTCACAGTATTTATGCATCATGTAAATTCCTTGGTTGTGAAAGCAAAAAATGGAACTTCTCTTGAAGAGGGAATATGAATATGGAGAGACTTGGATGATGTTTTCTTCCATTTCAAGCTTCTTTACTTCCTGAAAACCAGGCCTCAGAAGCTTATTTAATGAACTACATATGTACACTTCCACACACTTTTAAGATTCATTCAGTAGCTTGTTGCTTGCTTTTGTGTGATGTTGCCTCTGAGATTATATGAGGTTGTATTTTCTTTCTGGTTTATATTTTTAATAAAATAATTTGCCTAGAGAAATTACGTAACTTTAAAAAATATCTGTAGTGATGGAAAGATTGACTAGCATTTATAGGATTTTTTTTTCTGTGAAACAAAATGCTCTCTTCACTGAGGTTGTAAACAGTGTTGTCTGTTTAAGCCTTACTTGTTACACAACTTACAGCCCACACTGCTTTGCTTTTCAGAACTGTTTCACAACCAGCTTAAAGTGCAACTGTGCCCTGCTTAAGTGGCTTCATTAGTTAAACAATTTATTTAATTAGATATATGTAGTCAGTTTTAGATTTGGGTTTTTTTGTTTGACTGTTTGGTTTGATTTTATCCCTTAGTAAATAGTTACTGGGAAGACACCGCAGAGGAGCAGCACTGCCGTAACAGCTAATGATGAGACCAGAAGACTGCATGTGTCTGTCTGTCTGACTGCCTGATACTACAGGTTATGGAAAGCAGAAGGTGAACTCTATTGCTCTCACAGAAGAAAAAAAATTCCCTTGGAAAGTCAGAGGGCTCTTCATTAGAACTCTGATCTGTAGGCATTGAGGAAAAACTGATGAATTTATTTGACTATGACATATATATGTCAGAATTTTTATTACTGGTGATACACATATGCTAAAATACTGTGAGAGAGATATTTGTGAAATTGAGGTCTTCTGGAGCAGATGTTATGGCATAAAAATAACTAAATTAAGCAGGAGTGGTTGTAGTTTTAATAATTTTTTTAATACTTTAGCACTAAAATTCTATCTTTAGGAAAATAAATTTTATAATGGTTGGTTTGACTCAAGACATCTGGAAGTTAATCCTTTTGAGGGCTGTGTAATTTTTTTAATGTATCAGTGATTTCCCATGAGTGTTTCACTTCCAGTAATAAATATAGCCTTGTCAGCTTTTTAGCTGACATTAATTGTTCTGTTTAATGTCATAATATCTGGTACTGCAGAAAGGTAAACAGGAGAACTAGAAAAAAAATGACTATTGGTTTATGATGACCTTTTCAGAGGTCTTGCCTAAGACAATGCATGAGTTTGAACTTAGACTATGCAATCCTGTAAGTTGGAGCAGGATCATCATTAAAGCTTATCCCAAGACAAAGCCTGCCTCTTCCACTAACTATAGAAGAATGTTAATATATATAAATATAGAAGAATATTTCCTAGTAAAGAGGGGGGACAAAAATAACTAAATATGAAATAAAGTGAGATTATCTGACATTTTGATCATACTTTTTCATAATATGGTAATAATACACTGGTAATTTAGAGATATGACTTACAATGGCAAAAACATACTTCAGTAAACAGCTAAATAAAGGATTGATGTTGCTGTCATTCTACACAAGATGGGTTTTAATAATTTTAAAAAAATTTAACATGTGCCTGATAACAACAGGAGGCTAGAGATTGTGTTTATTTGCTTAGTAGGCAGTTTGTTAATAAAAGAACATAGGTATACCAATGTAATGTTACACAATTCCCTAATTTGCATTTTTAAAATAACTTAGTTTTGTCTTAGACATGTTACTAGGTTAAGCTGTGTGTTTAAGGAGCTGACTAATCTCACAGTGAGATTTCAAAAGAATTGAGTGGCAGTATCTGAGTAGCCTACTATGCAAATTCCACATTTATATAGTTGATGGTGTTTTACAAGATAACTTCAAGAACATACAAACAAGTGCTCTGAAATTCCAAGCTTCTATATGCATTACAGAGCTCCTGTAGACTTCACAAGTGTTCAAGTCATGTCATCCTTTTAAATACCTGATTTTCTGGACTGGAGTATGAAAGCTGAATGAATCTTCTTCTGCGTCAGTTCCGCTCTCAGTGCTTGTAAATCAGATGCTGCCTGCTTTCTCATCTGCAGAAGAATGAGTAATTTAAGGAGCTGCAATTTAAGGAAGTTTTTGGAATTGACATGCATAAAGGTTTATGTAACTGAGACTGAATTTTGAACAGGGTGGCTGAACACAAGATATATCCTTCATCATCAATGTTTTAGATGTCTAACGAGATAACCTAGTTCTAGCACTATTTTCTTACGTATTTCTCCTGGGTGTTTTTAAGACACAACTGTGAAGTTCATTGTTCTTTCCCTGTATTGTTGTATGATGGAGGAGGGATAAGGAGTGTACATCCACCCTAGACTACCCAGTAAACAGGGCCAGGGGTAATCTTGGTGCTTGGCTGCTACTTCAAGCATTCAGAGCTGAAAGGTGTGAAGACTTGTCCCATCATCTTCCTTCCAAAGGGAGCATAGGCAGTGCTGCTATGGAATAAATCAGATGAAGAGCAATGCCATATGCTTGCAGAACCAGTCTCTTTTTTTTTCTTTTTCTTTTTTTTTTCTTAGCCATGGTCACTCACTGCTCAGCGTGTCATCAGGTATGTTCTCTGAATTACCTTTTAAGTGAAATGGTAATTTTATGAAAGAGATTGTGAAGCTTAGCTAAGTTGTTAAATTGCTTGAATGACATACATTCAGAATCATCTACTAACCTGGCTCTGGAGTGGTTTGGCCTAAGTGATAAAATTTACAGTGACAACTAATGCCATAAAAGTAACAACATAAAACAAGAACTGTTTAGCAAATATTTACATATCTAATGTTTGGGAAGATCTAGTTACTTTTTATACACAGTAACATTTCAACTTTTAATTAAAAGGTGGAGTACCTTAATTTCTGTTATGAGTTTCATTTTTGTATCATCCAGCTTCCTCCTCAGTTGATGAAGTTCATGCTGCACTGTAGTAATCCGGATGATGGTGTAATTCTGTATGAAACAACAACAAAACTTCAAGTGCAGCATTAGTGCATCTCTGCTTTTGTTGGCTCTTACTTCAGCACTCAGAAACCATCCTTTAAACTCTTTCCAACTCCCCTACTTTCTTGCAGTTTGTAACCTGTGCCGGGCTTTCTCTGCTCTGTAAGCAGGCTGCTCTCCAAGAGCCCTGCAGCTGGGTGCAGACCTTCTTCCACTCCCTATCATCACCTGACTGATCTCCTAAGTAACTGCACACTGGTTTGCAATTATCTTTTACGGCTACTTCCCATTTATAATGAAAAACACATACTTCAAATCATATTTTGTTCCTCTCAGAGGCTTAGCATCACCCTGCCACAGTATATTCATTGATGAGATTGTTACATTCCTGTAGTGTTTAGCACAGATGAACTCCTGGTTCTATGACACGTTGTTTCAGCAGGGGCTGTGGGTGGGGCCTATCTTTGTATTAACCTGTAAAAATGAAATTCTTATTTTCAAAATTCGGGTTCTTAGTGTGTGTAAGTCAGCCATGGTCCCTTGACATCAGTAACACAGAGGGGTGGGTCTGTATATGGTAAGCTCTTGATGGTCCAAGCTTTAAAAATGCTAATAAAGTGCCAGCTGATGCACATGTGATTAAAGGTGCCCATGTAAGGGGTCACTAAGTGGTATCTGCACCCCATCATCTCTGATTTCCTGCTGTAAGCTTCTCCCCACCCAGGGGTGTAGCTGTCTGTGTGCAAGGGTCCAAGTCTCAGTTCTGAAACCACACAACTGTGTAACCCTGCCTCAGACCACTAAGAAAGCACAGAAGGTACACAGTCATGCAGGAAAAAACAGGCAGGGCCATCGGACCAGTTGGGAGCTACTGAGGAATCACCCTGTTGTTGAGTTGACTCACCACTGAGGGCAAAGCTGGTGGAAGAAGGGAAACCAGCATCAGTGGGATCTGTTCCCCACAGCTTGATTCTTCCCACCCAGCTGATGCCTGCCAGGCCAGCACGTAGCTTACAAGGGTAGAGAGCATAACTGTGTTATCCTACTAATTTATTAAATCCTTCTCTGTGTGTGCCAGCCAATGTTAGCCAGCAGCTAGCAGCTGCATGTTAAGTTGGGCCTACCCTTCTCATATGGCCTCTTTGTGCCTAGCCAGGCTGTGCAAAAACAAATAGATTACAGAGTAAATAATAGAAGCACAAACCTTAGAGTTGGTCATATTGTTTGGTCGGTTTTGGACATCTCTGGCTTCCAATTGCAAGAGTAATTTCTGGTGAAAGAGCTCTAAATTTTGTCGCAGTTTGGTTAAAGTGTCCTCGAGTGAAGCTGTAGCTTTCTTAGTTTCAAAGTACTTCTTTTTCCATTCCTCACGAACTACAAAGGAAAACAGTAAAACTGTTTGGTCTTTTTTACCTTATTATAAGGTCTGTTGAAGACAGTAATGACCAACTGATCCCACAAGATTCATTTGGCCAACGCGCACAAAACACTGCAGTAAGTTTCTTTAAAGAAAAGCAGTTAGTGGATAATCTCATTAAAATTACATTCACTACGAATGCAACTGAATTTTCACATGACCATCTGCAACAAAAGGCTCTGTCCACCAAGATATAATGCAAGATCCAGAACAAAAAGTTCATTCAGCCTGTCTTTTCTGCAGGTTTCAGCTGTGCAGTAAGTGCTGCAGACCTCTCAAGACTGGTATGCACAGCTTTACTGTAGTGTTGCAGATTTATGCAAAACTGGAGATCTCCAGGTCAAGAGATTTTGAACAGCTTAGTTTCATACCAAAGTCCCAAGATTTATACAGAAGTCCTAAGGAAACATTTATTTACCCTTACATTGAACTGTGATTTCTCCTATGTTGTTAATGTGGTAATAACAGCTGGCACATCAGCCCCCCCTCTATCTGGTGGGGCAGCCTTATGGGCACTTACAGCCATTATTCTACAAGAGTCTTCAGTGATTCCTTCTTTCAAGGCCTATTTTAGGAAATCAGGACAACTGCTTCACAGAAACTTGCCAAAAAGAACCCAGCTGCTGGAGGACTGTACAGTGTATAACTGAGAGTTCTTGTCAGCATGGCAGTCTTAGGAGAATGTTAAATACAGACTTGATCACTGGTCCTACAGAATATACTCTTCCCTTCATACCTTGTGAAGAGACATTTGCAAATGCACTTACAAAAGTCTACTGGTCTGATAAAAATAATTCAGAGGTAGAAATGCTTCTAGAGAACCTACAGAATCCTTGTAAAATAACCCTTATTTTACCTAACTGGCCAACATAATTTAAGGCAATGCAGGAGCTTTTAGGGATTATCTCAGTGGAGTGTATTAGTTTGCCTTATATCTCCATGCTACTACAGATTCACTGCTTCAAATAACCACGTTGTTGTTTTTTTACTGCAACTTCACCATGCTGCACAGCACAGTGCAGCTGTGCTCTTAGAGAGTAACTCAAGAAGAACTGACTTGTCTTCCTTTAGCAAAGCTCCAGATAAGGGTTGAGACTCCAAGTCATTTATCTGTATTTAAGTACAGAGAGAACGCTCTCAAAACCTCATCTCTGTATAACTGGAACGTGACTTCAGGAGGATAGATTAAGTATAAACTTGAAAATAATTTTACGAAGAAAACTTGTGTGGGATTTCAATGAGATTTTTACTGTGTTATAAAAAAAAAAAAAAGCTTGTCATGACAGGCTTGTAACTTCCACACTATTAGCTCAATATCATTAGATAGGAGGAGAAAAAATGATGGCAATTTCACTAGAAGTCAAATCAACACAGTAAAAACCTCTGTTAGCACCAGCTAAAGGCAGGCTTAGAATATGCAAATTCATGTATAATAATGTAAAAAAGAGGCCTGCATAAGTTCTCTGGGCACTGTACATATGTGGGATACAACTTGAATAGTTTATAAAAGCAAAGATATTTCTAGATTTATAAGACTGCCATAAAAATGTGGAAGGAAACATTGCAACCTTAAATCTTTCCAGCATGTTATTACACAAATAAGCCTTCTCAGAGCTATTGGTTAGCAAACTGCACTACTCTGTAATTAAGCTCACCAAAAAGAAGACACCCATTTTCACATTGGTTTCCGTGCTATTTTCAATCATTCCAAATTGCAAAATAAATTAATAATGTACCGTGGTATCTCCTCAGCTTATTTTGTTCCAGTAGCCCTTTTGCTTTTTTTATCAGTTCTTCTCTAGTTTTTTCCATGTGCCTTCTCTCTTTCTTAATTTGTTGCAGCTGTTCTACCATCTTGTTTTCTAAAGAAAATAAAGTTATATTTAGCAAGCATCTGAATTCTGCACGTAGAAAGATCAATCAAGATTTTTGTAATGCACCTTCATAAAACTAGCCAAAAGCTCTGTTAAAACAGGAAGTAGAAATTCCTTTATTTTAAGAAAGTATCATCTCTAACTTTTCAAAGTGGCTGGTGCACTAGACAAACATGAGAAATCCAGCATGCATCCAGGCACTCATATACACACAAGTAAACACCTTTTCATATGCCCAGACAACCTATCACTAAAACTATATATCCAAGACATATATACACTACACACATTGAAAACTCTTGTCACATGGAGCCAAAATAGTGTCTAAAGATTATTTCCTGTCCAAAATACTTTGTTATATAAACTGTAGTGAAATCTTGCCTTATACTCCAGCTGGTCAATGGCAGGGTAGTATCTCTGAGTTTCACTACCCTGCAACAGGTGAATCATTTATCTCCTCACAGTCTCCTCCCTCACACTGGAGGACCCTCAGCAACACCACCAAATGTTTTCTTTACTATACTCTCACTTAAGCCAGCAGCATTTCATCCAATCTCCTGCCTTTTTTTCTTCCATTCCCAAATCCACAAGCTTAGTTTTTGAGCATGGGGAAGCTGCCATGCTCTATGAACAGCCTGGAATTTTCTGAAAACATATTAAAATCTGTAACAATACTATGAGTGAAAGTATGTATAAATTCTTCCATTAAGTAGGTATTTCTGTCTTCATTAGCTATTAAGTCTTGACTAAATATTCCCTTCCTTGCAATTTCTTGGAGTTACATACTCACTTGCTGCCTGAGCTGCAGGAATTTGAGCTGGATTTACAGGAAGTGCCAGAAAAGGTGGACTAGGAGGCAAACTATATTCTTTCTGACAAGTAAGATGATCTTGCTTCTTTTCATTTGCCTGGCAAAAGACACGACTATAAGTACATCACTCAGAATTCTGAATAGTTACATTAGATATATGCCTTGAAAATAGCCTCCAGAGTGACTATTTGAATTCTGCATATGACATGGTTTGTCCTGTTACTAATACAAATTATTACTAAACCACAAACAGCTGGACCTCTACAAATAAAACCAGAACACCGAACACTTACATAGCAGAAAACACACACACAAATGTAGACTACTGCTAACTCTTCTTGTCCATGTCCATAACCTCACATGTTACTGACACCCCCACACAGGAGCAGGAATAATGGGCCTTAAAACTGCCATCTGGCTCACTGCTTACAAAGTCTGGACTGTCAGTTTCTAAACAAACAGATAGTAAGAGCAGATTGTCAATTTCATTATTAATTTCATTCAACTCCACTACAATCACATCCTCACAGGCAACAGTTCATAGTAGCAGCTCTTACGCTGTATGGCTGCATTTGGGTCCTGAGTCTTCCTAAATATGTTCTTATTCTGATAATTATGACTACATCATGTCTAAATTTTACAGTGTTTTGTAGTTTCCATCAAAAGTTTTGCTTGAGAGAAGACAAATTTATCCCATAAGAAATATGAAATTGCAAAAAAGTCACCAATGAAACCAATAAAATGTTATTTTCAAGAAACTGTAAAAAAATTCAGCTAACATTAATAAGACTGAGATTGTTACTCTGTTTGTCATTTCTGTTAAATTGTAACCAGAGGTATAGCTTCCAATTATTTTACTGTTAGAAATAGAGTTGATTTTTTCATCAGCAGTTCTGCTAAGTAGCAGTGCATGAATTACCTTCTCTCAATTACTCTCAAATCTACATTTGAGTATTTTATATTTGTAATGAGCTACCTATCTTATAAAATTAGACTGTTTCTAGGTGGAGGACTATATTTATTGCTCAAGAATTAATTACTTTAAAAACACACCTGATTTTCCAGTTTTTCACCATATTCAGTTAGAGACTTGCTAGTTCTGTATTGCTCCAAGCTAAAAATAAAATCAAAGAAGGAAGTGAAAATTCATGCAATTACATGTTTGGGTTTTTTCCCCGTTTTATTTCATTTATTTGAAATCTGTAAAGTAAGTTTCTAGCTATGAATGAATATAAATTATTTCAGCTGAATCATTATTTACTAACCTTTGTGTTTTGCATACATGATCTGTGGCTCGGTCTTCCATTATTTTAAGAATTCCAGCATTCTGTATTCTCTCTCTTCCTAGTTTGGTATCTTTCTGGTGGTCACTGTTTCCCATGTTTGTTAGTTCTGTGACAGGATAGTGATGATCAAAATATATAGATTACACTCTCAAAATTCAAACTGTTTTGACTGTCAGTGCCTGGACTTTCCAACTTGTATTAGAAATTCAGTGAATCAGTCCAATAAATATCTCTTGGGTTTGGAAATGTTCTTGATTAATTAATATTAATTAATATTAATCTCATTTTACTTATGAGAACACTTCATACCCTTCCACTACTACAAAATCCTACATCCTTCATCCTTCAACACAAAGTTATAAAAAACTTTTCATTTCTATATTTACATACATAATTAATATTTACATGTATAATTAATATCAGCTAACATGATGATGGACAAAGATATTTTTGACAGATTGTGACTGGAAACAAAAATTACTGAAAAGTCATCCATGAAGGTTTTTTTTCTAAGACACTCTCCAGACACATATCAACCAATACAATATCCAGATTTTTTTTCTCAAACCAGAGAAGTATTCTAACTCCAATATACAAGGTACACATGCCTATGAAAAATTGAATATTCCCTCATTTAATAACTACTAATTAAAAATTTGCAATAAAGTTAATCTTTTTTACATTAACTGTAAAATTCTACTCAAGTATTAAGATTTGTCTTTTGCAAGCATTCCTCAAAAGCGACTTATATTTTTGATGCTAAAATAGCATCAGTCATTCAAATCCAAGTTAAATATGTCAGACATTTCTTCCTTGGTAATCACTACAAATTTAGGAATATTAAGCTCATCAAGTAACTTTTCTGTAACTTACTGGTCCTCAGTATCAATCAGACCCCATTTTAAAGGGAGTAGTCGTTAAAACATCTCTTCCAAACAACATTTTCTATTTTGGCAGAGAACCAGTTAATGCATTCTGTAAACCCGTGCATATTTTTGTGCTATTTTCACTGTCACCTGCTTAAAGCCTTCTCTCACCTCTCAGTTTTAGGAATGCCACTGTTCAACAGCATATAAATAAACATTGTACATGACAGAGGGGAGGAAACACTTCCTCTTCAGTAGTAATGTAGCCATGGATGTGATAACAATGACATTTGATGTGAATAAATGCTTTCCCTGATGTAGTAATAATAAGCTTTTTCTCATTTAAAATTGTTGTTGAGTTATTATTATCCTCCAATCTTTACAGAAACTGCTTGGTATTTTTCTTTGTATAAATAAGATTAGGCAAATGCATCAACTACAGTGAAGTTCTTCCCTTGTATCAGTATACAATGATACAGAAGGACTCATCAGCTCTCTTAAAGATATTATTTTAAAAATTAGAATACTGTTCTGATAGCAATATTCCCACTCATGCTTTAACTGTGGATGTCATAAAGTTTATTTTTACTCTGCCAACTTTCTAAAACCATGCTTTAGCAAAAAGATGACAGTGAATAGTTGTACCCTTTTGATACTTAACATGATGTTCAAGTATTTGGTTATTCTGGTCTTGCTCATCACTGCAGTCTACATGACGAGTAGGAGCAGTTCCTTTGGCTTTGTCATTCCCCTTAGGAGTGTTGTGCTCTTTTTGATCTTGGCTGAGATGATTTTGCTGAGAAGTCTGTAACACTGTATCACTCTTTCCAGACTCACGGTTTGCAGGTTTTGAAAGACTTGGTGTGAAAAAATATCCACTGGATCTGTTTTGATCTGCATAATTATTGATATTAGGAAACAGAAATATTATGTTATTGTAAATTTTAACCATAATATTTATTCTTCTCCTCCTTCACTACATAGCTCAAACTTACCTTTTCCTTTAAACTGTATCTGTTTTTCTTGCATCCTGTTGTTATGGCCTTGCTTATGTTTTGTGTGTAGAGCAGGAATAGGCTCTTTCTCGTGCCATTCCTCAGGACTGTGCACTTTCTGATTTTCTAGCTGATCACCACTTTGTATGCTTTCTAACAAATGTTTACTTTTTTCAGGTTTTTGCTGGGGAATACTGGATAAACTTGATCCATAACCAAACCTATTAGCTTCTGCAATAAAATGATGCCTTTGTTGAGTTGATGATGCCAATGGATCAACATCTTCAAAGTATTCCACTCCAGGTAATAAATATAATTCAGGATAAAGTGCCTAAAATATGCAGTATAGTCATCAGATGGACAAAAGAGGAAGTGTACAATGTAAAAGTTTTCTGAAAATGATACCTTAAAACCACTCAATACATACATAAGGAGGAGCAAATGACTTCAGTTCCAGTTCTGTTTCTTGCATTGCTTTCACCTTGGAAGATAAAGAAGAGAGGCGTAATCAGTAATACTCTTCTTTATCAACAATGTTGCTTAATTTTGGTATTTTGTCACCCTCTTTACATACTACATTTTTTCATAACCAGCACTATCTTCTGTAGTGGCATGATGGGGCAGAAGGAACACAGACTATTATTCCAGTTTCTAACATGGCACTGAAACTACATACACTTTCAGATTTCAACAGTCACCCTAAAAACAGTCTAAGACAACCAAGGTATATTTGAATGATGTGCTCCAACAGAAAAAAAACCCCCAAAACTGAGCTTACATTTCAATAATTAAATTGAACTAAATATGAGGCTAAATTCCATCCTCAGTAATGGCCAGGCAATGCAATTGATTCACTGCTAAAGACACAGGCTATATTCAAGAGAAGGAAGACCAAATTAGCACAATTTTGGTTTATTTTCATTTAAATACCCCTACTTGCAAATAGGGTACAGTTCTTAGTATTGCTTACATTGTTACTGTTGTGAAACAGAAGACTGGGGGAAAAAAAACACTCAACAAATATTTGATCATGGAGATGTAATTCAATGAGGTTACCATGACCCTAAACAACAAAGAAACAAGCTAGCTGGTTTATTGCTTTACACTTTGTTACAAAGTTAAATAACAAGCAACCCCAAATTAAAAATCCATCTGCAATTTCTCAATAAAAATCTTCATTTTTATCTACCAACATATTTAATTCTCTATTAAAATGGAATATTTTATCAATCTCTTGGCATTCTAAAGGGAGCTGGAAAACCTCTCAATTTATCTCAAAATTCTCAGTGAGGGAGAAAATATACCCTCCTATGTGTTGACCTGACAGACACACATTTTCAGATTGTGCCAGATTGTGTCACAGAGTTTGTTTCTCTTTATGTTTTTCTACCTAGTTTTTGCATATTACTTGGTATCTTCTGTGTAATTTTAGTGATAACTCAAGAAAAAAATGAAAGAAAGAATGGCATCAAATTGGTAAAATGAGAGGTGAATGAGAGGTGAAAAAAGTATATTTATGTACATGACTTAAGCCTTTGTGTGTTACAAGAACAAACGTTACAGTTGGACTGATTTTCAGTCCTATTTAATCTTTAGATGTAGTTTGTAAAATACAGCTAAACAGAGAATCAATGTGAGGAACACTTGTGATACAGAGAAGTAGGCTGTATTTCAGACTGTTGTACAGGACTGCTTAGTGGAACACAAATGTGTATCTAGAAAAGTTTCCATTCACAGACTGATCTTGTAAAGGCTTTTGGGCAAATCACAGTGGGAGCCATTAGAGGAACTC
Organism: Florisuga fusca; assembly: GCA_038090715.1. Lineage (NCBI taxonomy): Eukaryota > Metazoa > Chordata > Aves > Apodiformes > Trochilidae > Florisuga > Florisuga fusca. The sequence goes on from JAAWXA010000008.1 coordinate 15,897,363, forward strand.
TGACTTACTCAATTTCCATTGCAAATTCTTCAACTGCCATATTCCAAACCACACACTGGTAAGAATGATCTTAGGGGGATCTTTTTATTTTTTTACCACAACCAGATCTGTCATATTTAATCCATTGATTTACTGACACTAGCACCTTTTCACTGGATGGCAACTAATTACATCTGATGCTTTACAGGATGTTTCCAATATACCTGTCCAGCTGTACCTGTGGATCTGCTGTGACAAGAGCTAATGCTCCAGCATGTTTAAAAAAAAATGCTAACAGGATCCCTGTACTTATCTCTGTTTGTCTTGTGATATTGCCTAACCTGTAGGAATGCAATCTGTAATTTACATTGTAAAGCAGAAAAGCACTAAAGAAAAAAAAAAAAATTAACTTACCACTGCTAGTTTTTTCCCAATGCATTTTAAAAATTTGAATTTATCTGCAACTGCAACTCCACCCAGGTACTCTCCAAGCTTCTCCCGTAGCACTCTTAATGTGATGTGAGGAGACACCCTAGAATGTTGTTATTCATTAATACATCTGTAAGATCAAATAATGATGGCTAGTTAGTAAGAGGGGGAAGATAATGCTATATACGTGCTGGCTTGCATGGACAGAATTACCAAAAATGGAAACTATGTGCTAGAACTGAACCTAATTACACATTGGCCAGAGACTCTTAGTGTGGTGAAGTCAGAACATTGCTATCACACTATGGTAGCCTGTGTTACAAGGGCTGTCATAACACAAACTAACAATACTTATATCTTAGGAACCCCTTACAAAGGGAAGCAGATGAAATGTGAAAATTACTCCTTCAGAGTGCTCTTGCTCATCTGCAGATGAATAACAAAACAATTAGAAACTATAGCTTTCCATGCAGGTGGATTTTGATGTGGCCAGTCCAGGACTGTAGAACATATCCCTTAAAGCACTAAGGGACAGAGGGGATTCATCACTGTCCACTTTAAGAATTCCTGTGATTTTTTCTTCTCCCACACAAAGTTGGGTGTGTGCATGTGTACATGCAATGCATTTTAAATCAAAACCAAACACTGCAGTGTGAACATTTCCACCATAGTCTGAGGATGAGAAACCTGACGCAAGTAGGAATTGCATCATTTAATGTACTGCTGGAAACTATGCAAATATTAAGTAATGAGCTCAGTATAAAATCATTATAGAATAAAAAGCATCTCCAGAGCATAAAACCAAATGTGCAAGAGGTACAGAGGAGCTCTGCAGTGCAACATGAGGAATTCTAATTGCACCTACGCAGTCCTATAAAATAAACCAGGGAACAAATTCAGGCCTAAGACTATTAATCACCCATGCTGATTAAGGCTTTAGTATAGCACCTAGCAAGATTTTGTCTCAGGCAACAACCACTCTTCAAGGAATGCACAAAGATAGCTTGGGGGATAGCACATGTCATTCCCAGTAAACAGTATAGACCAGAACATGCCATCCTTTCAACTCAGACAGGTCTTCAACATTAACCTCTCAGGGTTTGTTTGAGCTTTCAACAGCACTACATGCCTTAATTTCACAACCTAGGTATGTAAAAACATCCGCAGCTTCATCTCATAAACATAGACATTTCAGTGGGTTATAAAGCTCCCCTGCATTATTTCAGACACCCTGGACTTAGAGGAACCCTTTTCAAGATCACAAATCTGCCTCGGAGCACAGGCATGTAGCAGAGGAGACCAAAGTTGGCAGAGTGAACACACCTGCACTGCTTGGTCTCTGTTCTGTCCCTGTTTATTTATTCCCTGACCATTTTCTGCCCATGGTTTCTGCAGATTTTAGCCCTACAGTCATTTATTTCAAATGTATAAAGAAATGTGTGAAAGATGGATACAGTATACATCCTTTAAAGCTCTTATGTGAGAACAGAGATGATCTGTAATAAAAATATCTCTCCTTCACTATCATTCCTTCAAGCTGATGTCTCAGAGAAGATACGTTCCTTGAAGAGTGGTCTTCTCTAACTACATAAATGCAAGCTCTTTCTAACACAATCTTCTACAACACTGCATGTCCTTCACTGATAATGCCTGTCCAAACCAGAAAGAAAGTCTAAATCTAAGGCATTTATGAACAGCAGGGAAGATATCTAAGTAACTACAATGTGTATCATACGAGAAAATTATGTAGCTATACAAAACTTGAGATATAGGGCAGAAATTTAGCTGAAAATTATTTGCCAGTGTAGCTGCTAGGAACATAAAATAACAGATTTTTTTACTTGCTCCCACTAGCTAGCAGAATAGTCACATATGAGTGATTTGCTTTGGGATGTTCCTTCAAAAGTAATGCAAACTAGAGTTCACCGCAGCCATCCCATCTAAAACAAAACCATGGGTTTTGTGGTGAGGAATGAGGAATAAATAAAACATCACAGAGGCTGAGAAATCAAGAAATCAAAATCAAATTTGATTTTTCATCATCAAGTCATAATTTGATCATCATCAAATCAAGAAATCAAATCTTTATGGGAACAAGAATTCAGGGCCATAGACAATTACACACTTAATTTCATGATTACTGGAAGTGGCCTGTACTCAGACCTAGGAATCCTTTGTTAAGCAAACTCAGACAGTACTAGGATTGTAAAGCTGACTGGAAACTGCCAGTTTCCAGCTGACTGGAAGTGCCATCAACAATGTCCAAACAGCATTAGGACCAGCAAGGCTGCTGTTGCCTCTCTCACTTAATAGTAAAAAAAGTTTTGTAAAATATTTGTTTTTAAAGGCAGTGATACACTGAGGAGTTGCTAGTTAGTGCAAACATGAATGTATTGCAGCATTGCATAGCACCCATACTATAATTAATTAGCAATTAAGAGTCATTAACAAGCTACAAATACCCAGAGAAATATAAACCCACTGAAATAAATGAGAACACTAATTTAAGTTGATTCTTAGTTGACACTGGAGAACTGGGGGCAGTGGCAGATGTCATGAAATTATTTGCTCTAGCCACGTATTTTGCACCTCTGCTGGGGACCAGAACAAACAGAACGGATGCATGCACTGATTTCCTCTGCTTTTGAGAAGCTTTTCAACAAAGGAAGTTGTGAGAATGCATTCTGTGCTACAAGCTCATAACCTGGCTGCTGTCAATCCTTTCAGCTTACACAATATATTCTATTGTATATTGTCTTAAGTGGACAAGCCAAGCCTAAACTTAAATTAATTAAAACCCATACTCCCTTCAGTTTAAGACAAAGTTACAGGTTTTGCACAGGAGCAAAGCATATAAAACGTGCGTGTAAAACCTCTGTTTCAATACAGGTTTTTATGTTATTTAATCTTTCTGCAACTTCTTACCATACTGGATACACACAGATTTTGTGAGTAAAGTGTTTAGGAGTGTAAAACAAACTTTCAAATTTATGAAAGATGAAAACTTCATCCAGATTTGGGCCTAGCACAGAAAACTGTGCCAGATTTGGGCCTAGCAGTGGGAACCAGAGTATTCTTTCCCCCAAGCAGCTACCTGAGAGCACAAATAGCACATGGTGCTGTGCACAGCCTTTCAGAAATACTACTGAAGAAGAAAGAAGCTATGCTGGTGTTTTGTAAGAGCTGTAATTCTTTAATTCTTCCCCTTGAGAAAGACTTAAGCTCTTTCTTTGCTCTGAAAGAGCTCAGACTGTTAACATCCCTGACCCTGGGAACTGACTGGCTATCCAATTTTCATCAAGCCATGCTGTCTTGAAGCTGGCTGATGGCTGAAAAAATATTCAGCCTGATAATCAGGCTTAAGGAGATAGAAAGAGATTGTGATTTGACAATGTACATTATTCTGCAGAAATACCAGCAGTGCTTTGGAAGTGTATTTCAACTGTCTACAGCAGGGTCTGCAATGGAACTAAGCCTGGAACAATCTAAATAAACAAAACAGTAGTCATGGGCACCACCTGCCCTCCAGAAATTATTAGAGAACAAGTATCTATTGACAGATGCAACTGTGCCCTATAGACCAAGAGCTGAATTAAATGACTGAAGGACAGTGTAAAGGACCTATCATGTACATAAGACCAAAGACTATACTCACCTTATAAATCCAGCTGAGATGAATTTGCTAGTCACAGCTACAGGAACTGTATTCAGCTTGAAGTCCCACACTCCTTCTGGGACATAAAAAACATGGAGCTCCAGCAACTAAATAAAGAACAAATGATCATTACTGTAGCTATATTATAACCCTCTTCCTGTATGCTTTTTTTTTTTTGCTTAGGTGGCCTTTTTTCTGGAGGCAGGAATGGCTTATTTGATGCTAGCACACAGACTGCAAGATTGTGGCTCTATATGACAATGATGAACAGATAGTGAAAAGAACAATAAGCAGAACAATTTGTGGTTGAATGCCAGCTGGCAGCATCAAAATTGGTCACATTAGAACAAGCTCAACAATGGAAAAGAGAGAAAAGAGAGCCTGTGGTACTGCTATGTCACTCTGACAGCAATGGACAGAGATTACCAAGAACAGTTGATACCCTGGAGCATGTCATATTTACAAGAATACTGCAGCTGAAATTCTACCTTTCTTCATCTCATAAAAAATGCAAAGCCTTGAAAGTTTGATCCAAACAGCACCACAACTTGACCTTGTCAGCAAGAAAAAAAAAAAAAAAAAAAAAAAAAAATAAAATAAAAAAATCTCTGACAGTTGTTAATAATATTAGCTACCTTGGAAGCATAGAAATGCTCCTGGTAATGTCTGAAAAATAAATAACTAAGCCTTCCCTGAGCAAGGTTCATTTAGATTGTGTTCAAATGTCATAGTTTTGTTTGTCATACTTAAGTCTTGGTATTTTTAGAGACAATCAGATGGCTCTGACAAGAATGGTACACTTCTCCACAACTATGAGCCACTCAAATAAGCTTTATTAAATATTTCTGCAACTGTTTAGCAACTAAACTAAATACAACTAGAAAAGAGTGCTTCCTATTTATATTATAAGAACTGTTTTTTTTTCTCCTCTCAGGACTCCTAGAAATAGTGCAGTGACACTTATTTTAGTATTTTTTACTTTTATTTGTGAAATCTAAAAAAATCTCTATGGAAAAGTACATAAACTCTCACCTGTGAGGCTGGGGGTCTCATGTGACCAACCGACATGCTGGTCCCTGCACTTGATCACAGGAAAGCCAGGTGGGCTTTCTAATTTTCTTTTTTGGTTGGAACATCTTTAAGAATGAGCTTCTTGGTCATTTGTTACGAGATAAGTTACTCCATTAATACCTTTCATTTTCATTTACTGCTCTTCTTTCCATTTATGAAAATGGAAAAATCTTTTCTGTGCTGAGGCAGAAAGCTTACAGCTAACTACAGATAACTACAACCAAACAGACTCAACCACACCTTCTACACAAGTGTCACCTAAGTAACTGGGGGCATTGCTAAATCACAGTCCTGCAGCTCCAAGAGATTTGTGCTGGAATGTTTCCTCTTAACATTATCTCCCCTTCTGTAAAGATACTTCGGTTGCGTATAACTTTCTACACAGCAGTGCTGCTGCCTTTCTAAAGACACAGACCTAAATCCCCACAAAATGGGATTCTTTCTTGTTCTGGGTTTCTCTCTCATGAAGGGACAGTTACTGTGAACTGCACCCACGTGCATGGCACATTGTGCAGTATTCCAAACTCAATAGTGCTGGGTGACCATGTCAGACACATCCTGCTGTAAACTACAAATTGGGGCTCTGCCGTAACCTTATGACTTTCCACAGTGCTCTCTTTAGAGGGTCTTCCCAGCACCTCCAGGGTTACAAACCTCCTGATTTTTAGCCTGCTGAATGACCTCACTCTTCTCCTGATCATCTCAGCAGCTCTCCCTCATACACCTGATACTTCTAGTTCACCTTTTCCTGAGCACAAGTGACCTGCCCTTCCAGATGCCTGTCCAGGCCTCACCCTGGTTCCATGTGGTGGAATTAGTATTTCCTCATCAAGAAGCACCTACTTACCAGGCCCTGTGTCTGCACTTGCCTCTGCAGTTACACTGCAACCAGCTCTCACGAATAACCCAAGTGGAACCTCCTCTCCTTACCGCCAGAGACACAGAGGTTACAGCACAGTTACATCAGCCCCTCTACCCATGCAAGATGTTGCACTCTGCATTCAAACATGTCACCCTGTGCCATTATTCCAGGCTTCACGGCCATTCTTGGACACTTTCCTCAGCAAACATCCCCTCTCCTCTAGACTGTAGTCAAGACCCAAACATGTTGGCAAAGAGCACAATTAGTAACTTGGTTCACTAAATCTCAAAATAAGCTCCAAAGTAGGATCTCATGGGATACGATCTGTAAGATTTGCCACGTTGTTCTTGTCTCCGCTTTTAATACACTTTATAGATAAAAAGGGGTTGCGGACAAGGAATCTTATTTCCTTCTTTCCGGGCGCTTCACCACAGGTAGAATCCTCACAGGGAGAACTCCCACCGGGCCCCACAGCGCCCCCCGCGGCCCCGGGTGCGCCGGCTGCTGCGCAGGCGCTGCCGGTCCGGAGAGTTTGGGACGTGCCGGGAAGTTGGGGCTGGGTGTGCTGGCGGCTGCCGTGCCCGCTGTCTCTCCCACTATGTCGGGCTCCTCCAACGTGGCGGCCATGAAGAAGGTGGTGCAGCAGCTGCGCCTGGAGGCCAGCGTCACCCGCGTGAAGGTGAGGAGCGCAGACGGGACGGGACGGGACGGGACGGGGCGGACGCGCCGCCATTACACCACCGCGGGGCGGCCCCGCGGTTCGCTCGAAGGCTGCTGGGCGGCCCGGCCGCGGTTCTGCTCGAAGGCTTTAGTCCCCGGGCTCCGCTGGGCCTTTCTCGCCTCGCCCCGCCTCGCCCCGGGGTGGCTGCGCAGCAGCGACCCTTCCCGCTGCCGCCTCCCTGGGGCCCGGCCCGGCCCGGCCCGGCGCGCCCGCGCTTCCTTTAGGCTTCTCGGGGCCCCCGGATCCGGCCGAGGGGCTCACCCGGGAGGGGGGAGGGGGTGGGAAACACGGACTTGACCCCCAGTTCCCATTTATTTTCTGGTTCTGGGGAGTGCCTTCTGCCATCAGACTCTGGTGAGAGTCGGGGCTGACAACAGGTTGCCTTGGCTGGGCTGGCCCCGGCACGGTAAAATGGAGGCTTTGCAGCAACACACCGAGTGCGCTTGGCTTGGGCGTTTTCGGGGTGAGACTGGGCCCTGCCAAATTAGGGAAACTCTGGGTAAACCGCAAATACAAGATAGCAGTGAAGATGATACTTTCTGAGACTTTGATAATTCTTTTTTTATTAGTTCAGAGCAAAGAAAAGCAAGAGAAAATTTGTTCACTGCTCTGGTTTTAGGTAGGTACAGCCAACCACTATCCCCATACTGCCTCATCGTGAGGGCAGCTTTACAATACAGAATGCCAGTTTGTCGAGTTCTAAACTAGACACTATTTTTAAACGATATATGCTAGAACAAGAATTTTCATGTATTTAACAAAGCCAACTCCAAGCTGTTGCTCATCTTTCACCCTTCAGGATTAGAAGCTTAACATGAACATTTTGCCAATTCTTATTCTTGTTTTTGCCATCCTGTCTTTAGGAAACTGTTTATAAAATGTATGTAAGCTGTATTGCAGAATTATTTAGCAGTATTCTTTATACCTTTTGATGTCATTACATCCTCTGTGTTCAGTTAATTCTAATGCCAGCTTTTATTATTACTAGGTTTCCCAGGCTGCAGCAGACTTGAAGCAGTTCTGTGTGCAGAATGCACAACATGATCCCCTATTGACAGGAGTATCATCAAGTACAAACCCATTCAGACCCCAGAAAGTTTGTTCATTTTTGTAATTACATGAACTACTTTGGTATCTTTCATCGGTAAGTTGTTGAATTACAATTTATAAACTGTTCTCATTAAAAATAGCTCACTTATTCAAATGATACTGCTTGTATTAAAGGTATTCAGAAGAGACACCTGACTTCTGCAGCTGGTGTTGGTCTAGATCCCCATTTTGGTCCTCCCCTCCCCTACTCTGGTTGTACCATGCTGGACACATGCTGCCCCTTAGCACTGTGAGTGGCATTTAGCTCCCACAGAGCTTCCACCAGTTGCTGAAGCAAAGTAGCAGTGGAGCCAGCAGCTGCTGAGCTGCTATTTGGAGTAATGTGGTTGTACAAAAATTGTTTCTCTTTTCTCACATAGTGCTGCTTGCCTGACAGCATGCATGGTGAATCTTAATTGTGGCAGATTTTAGTTCTTAAACTTTTAAAGTGTACTTCCAAAGATAGGCTAACTGTCACCTGCAGGAGCAGCACTGTCACCTCTAGGGCATGTTCTCTCAGCCAAAAGAAAAATGTGTGTAGTCCAAGAACTGTATCAAGGTCAGTACTCCACTCAAATAAGCTACTACATGTGTAGCAGTTTTAACAGTAAACATCTGAATACTCATTTTAATTTCAAAACTTTTATAGGTTAGCACTACTGTTGTCACTATGAAGACTACTAATCTGGCATTCTTTGAAAATTCTGGTGATTAGATTTTAGTCTAAAATCTGATCTTTTGGCTCAGAGGGCATGTTCTGTAGGGAACAACGTGCTTCTTGTACTCTAGCTCCAAAACTCATGTTTCTAGATAGGTGATTAGAATTAGAAAGATGAATTTTACATCCATACTAGTCTAACCAAGACTGAGAGTCACAGTAATTTGATATTTTGCCCACAGTAAAGGCATGATAATTTTACCATGTCCCTCTTTGCCACTGCCCCTTGACTTTGATCTGTTGGGGGTGAGAGCTTGTACATTATTTTGAGGCACCTGATACTCAGATGACCATAGTTCACTGCCCTTAGAAATCTCATGGCAAGCCTTAACCTTGAAGAATTGTATATTGCTAGATGACACATGAAGTTCTGCACTGAGCTTTGCCAAGGGCTAGCAATTCCTGGGTGTGGATGCCAGGAAGTACATTTCTTCTGTCTCACACACAGGTGTGCATACAAAAGGCATAAAAGGCTTAATATTTTATTACACAGTTACAACTTTTGTCTTGTCCCTTTCTGATTTTGGAACAGAACACTTTTTTTCTGCTGATGTTACAGGCAAAATACATTAGAACAGCAGTTCTAGTTATATTACTTATATGGACTATTGTGTTTTTTCACTGTATCTCTTGTAAGCATTTCCTTAAAATATTTAATTTCTGAGTTGTACTTCAATTGTTTTCACAATGAGCCAAGAGAGTTCAGGTTTCCACAGTCGACACCACCTCTGTGAGGAGGCAGTGCAGTTTGGTAGTTACACAGACTCCCCTGCTTTTCAAGGCAAAGCAGATGCCTGATAGTTCTTTAGGCACCAAGTGACTGAGAACAGCTTCTACTGTCTTTCAGCTTAGGCTTCCAGGAGACACTGAGCTTCAACTCTCTGATAACAGCTTTGATCATCTTGTACCTTTAGGGATAGCTTCATGATTTTAATAGTAAATTTTATAAACTAACAGTTCTATAAAACAGCTGTGTAAAAGTGGATTTTTTTTTTTTTTAATAGCTGTCCATGGCATATCCTGAAGGTACATATTCTTAGAACAGAGTTGCTTCATTTAGCACTGATACTTTTCTAATTACATTTTGTTTTTGTTTTTCAGATCTTTTAGCATCTTTTCCTAGCTGCTGATGTGTGTATGGGCAGAGTGCCTCAAGGAGTGGCCTGTACAAAAGCTTAGCTTTAACGTGCCAAAACTAACTGTACAATTGCTACTGTCATCAAACCTCTTACCATCTACCTCTCCAAATGAAGTGTATGCTAGTTACAATACTTCTGTTTCAAAGGGGAATCAGTTTTATATGCCAAGCAAAAAATAAAAGTGTCTTGACTTAGTCTGGTTTTGCAATCACTGTAACTGTTGATTGTCTTCTGAATATGTTGGTATCTCAGCAGGAGAGTGTACATAGGAGTCTGCCTTTAAATTTTCCATGCTACAAGTTTGCTGGTGGTTTATAGTCTTACAGCACAATGAGGCTTTATCAGTACTATAGTAAGAAGCGTAATAGAAATAGAAGAGAAAAAAAATTTGGGGCTGTCACTTTGTATCTCGCCTACACAGCTGTCCCATTTCATAGTCATTAAAGAAAGACAATGAGTAACTTAACTATTATTTATCTCAAAGAGTAATTCTACCCTACTAGATGACTTACACTATGAGCAATCTTACTCTTCAGGTAAAAAAAGTAAAAAAGCACTTATTAATAAGCTGCATATGAAAAGTAACTCAAAGAAAACTCAAGTTTTTAGCTGCCAGTAAATGTGCAAACTTAGAGCTGAAGAGTCGTTTATACTGCAGGTAATACCAACTGTGTAGCTATGAGACTGAAGAAGCATATTTAAGATTTTGATGGGAAACACCCTGCTTAGAGACCTCCAGTGTTCAACTGAACATTATTTTCAGAGAGAGATTTATGTACTTCCTGCAAAGTGGCCTTACAAATACTTTCCCACCGGTGTTTTTTATATACAAGAATATCAGCTGTTTTGGGTATATACCTCTTCTAAATAGGACATTTACAGAAGAGATACCTGTAGGAGTCAAGCATATTATTTTTGTAACTTCAGCAACATGTCTGTTTTATGCAACGTGTTAATGAAATAAAATACCATATACTTCCTGGATTGCACATAGCTTTCTTGAAGTCTCTAGCTAGGAAAGCATTTTGGAAAACTAAAACCTACTATCAGGGAGCAGCATACTTACTGTAAGATTTAAAATACATTATCTGTTACCTGATTAATGGAAGACACCTGGGTTTAGCTTCCTAAAAGAAAAATTAAAAAAAAGCTTTATAACTAGAAACACTTTATTTTGAGAATCTTTACAAAAATCTTGTATCGTCTTTGATGTTGCAAAGTGTAATTTAGAGCACAGCAGCAGTCGTGGCAAATCTTCAGTGACAGCTGCATTACACGTTGCTCTGACACTGCCACAGTTTTTCTGGCTCAGCTGGAAAAACAGTCACTGTACTTTCCATGTTGGATTTAGCCACAGACATAGGAAGAAAGATGCATTGTACTTGACTTGTTCCTGTAGAAAATTTTGATGTTCACAGTTTGTCTTTCTGCAGTCTTTCTGTTCAGTGTCATTATCATTAGTTAGGAGTGATGAAATAATCCCTAGTTTAAAGCAGTTTTATTTCTGGTCATCAGCAGCTGGCAGGTAGCTGTCCCTTATAAGTGAAATTTTCTTCTACTTGTGTCCATTTCTCGGCGCTGAAATTTAAAAGAGAAGTTATTAGCCAGCAAGTTAATGCAAAAGAGTAGAAGAAACGATGATGTTTGTCTTTATTCTATAAGTTGTGAAATGTAGCTACTTGTCTTCCAATGAACTGTGGATCATGTGGGAAGAGAAAAGCAAACATGACCAACAGAGTGGCCAGGGTGCATTATGAAATGACTCCGGATTACTTCAGACACTTCAGAATAAGATAATCCATTCATGCCCTGTACCAGTAATATTGAAGTTTTCCATCTGGAATAGCTTAGCTACTCACTTCTAAGTTTTGCCAGTCAACTGCATGGTAGAAATAATAGGAAAAGTTGGATGAAGTAATACTTCAGTTTGACTTAAAAGATGTGCAGAGGTCAGTGTTATTTTCCATTTACTATTAAGAAGTGACATTTATGTAAATAGCCTTAATAATTTTTACATTATGATTCTTGCACTCACCTTGCACAAAAATAGCTCTAGTCAGATTTACTAGGCTTCCAATAAAAGCTTATACCAGGAGAGCATTTTTCACATTTTACTTAGATCCATCTTAAAGAAATTACATCCTCCAAAGGAGTAGTCATGGTATATTGATAATCATCATCCTTGCCATTTTTATTTTTGACTTGTAATACGGCATATGGCTCCTACTTTGTAATTTTCAAAAATATACTTTTAAATCTTTCAGATAAACACTTCTGTATTGAGAACTGTATTTATTCAGCTCTTTTAATCTAAAATGTGTGGTTACATTTCATGTTGGATTTGGTCTCCCTTCCCAAGCAGAAGTATTATCTTTACTTAAACATACCTTATGAATCCATTCATATTCTCCAAATTTGGAATCAAACGTTCCTTTTTGAAGAGACCTCAGCTTTAATGTAAAACGTGGCCCAAGTTCCTGAATTCCCACTTTTTTTTCACTCTTGAAGATGTATCTTGGGGAAGAAAAAGAAGTATTAGGAATTCAGTTAGAAGAACATACTCTGTCATTTGTGAGTTTTGTGGAAAACACTACCTGTGGAATCTGAAAAAGATGTAGTCCCTCTGGTTGTGAAACGTGGCCACTTGTCTTCCAATGAACTGAGGGTCGTGGGGGAAGAGAGAAGCAAACATGCGACCAATAGAGTGCCCGAGTCGTGTTGTAAAATTATTCAGGATTACTTCAGGTACATGTTCTGTGGGCTCTTTCCCTTTCCGCTGAAATGAAAGTAATAGGCACAAATGGAAAAAACAGATCAACTACAAAAGGATTTTAATATATTATCAAATAGGAGTTGGAAACAAAATAGGAGGAAGACAACCAGGGCCAGTTTCCAGTAACAGGGCTGATAACATGCTCTAATAATTTTTTCAAACACAACCCAAGTTCAGCTGTATAAATTGAATGTAAAAGCTTTATCAAGTTCCTCTCTTCTGCACTAATGTCTGCTGCTGGCAGCACCCATTATAGGTGTCTTACCTGTTAATGCAGTCTGCCTCTCACAGGAGTCCTCTCTCTACTAAGACCAACTAAGAGAATCTGGAACTAAGGGTATGTGGGATTCTTCTTGAGCAAGAACAGATGAAGTTTAAAAATTACTTATTCCAATGCAGGAAAGATAACAACTGCAAACTAGAGTTTTTTTAAGCAATACTTAGCTACAGAAGAGGTGACAGGGTTGTAAGAAAAACTATGTTTTATTAAAGACTAGGAACTGCATCTACTGAAAACTTGTATACTGATGATTGTGACATACTCTGCTTGTGTATACTATACACTCAGTATTCCCTGTTGATGTAGGTTATTAGCTGCTGTTCAATTGCATTACTGTAAAAAACATTTGGCACACAGTCCAACAAATTACAAAAATGGAAATATTCTGCTTCTGAAAGTTAAGATACACTGGACTAGTCCTTGGACTCCTGTTACCTGATGAAAAAATAAGACCTTAACAAGATCAGCTGAATTGTACTAAAGTGCAGCCAGTTTGGATGGTTCAAATAGACTGAACATATTATTAAACAATAGACTAACAGTTTTTTAATTGTTGGAGTCTCACCTTTATTTCTTTACGCAAACGGACGCTACTCATTCTAAAATGAGCCGTTGGGCCATCAGGCAGGTGACTTAAAACCAGACCATCTGTTCAGCAAGTTAAAAAAAAAAAAGCTGGTAAAATTCAATGTGATTTACAGAGGAACTTTTTCTGCAAAATGCAGTATTACATTAGAGTACTATATCCATAATATATGCCTGATTTACAGGATTTAATTATATTTTCAAACATGCATTCATAAACTAATTAACTAGTGTTCTGAAGTATATTCACTGGATTTGGTTTCAATAGCTCGCCACAGTTACCATCTTACCACTTTTTCACATTTTGATTAGTAATCCTTTATCTAGTCATCAAAATTAAATGGCCAGAAAAACTTATTAATTAATCAAACTGTTGAATTTACTGAAATTCAAAGATTGTCCATGCATTACAAACAAACAAAAAGACAGACAGATAGAATTGGGTTTATTCAGTCTGGAGAGGAGAAGGCTCCAAGGAGACCTTATTGTAGCCTTACAGTATCTGAAGGAGGCCTACAAGAAAGCTGGTGATGGACTTCTTAGGATGTCAGGCCTAGGGGGAATGGATTCAAACTAGAGGAGGGTAAATTTAAATTAGATTAGATAATAGGAGGAAGTTCTTCACCATGAGGGTGGTGAAATACTGGAACAGTTTCCCCAGAGAGGTGGTGGAAGCCCCATCCCTGGAAGTTTTTTAGGCCAGGCTGAATAGGGCTCTGAGCAACCTGGCCTAGTGGGAAGTGTCCCTGCCCATGGCAGGGGGGTTGGAACTAGATCTTAAAGGTCCCTTCCAGCCCTAAAAATTCTATGTTTCTAAAAAAAGACACCAATTTCTTCAATAATTCCAAATTCCATTATCCATCAGATATTCAAGCTGGCACAGAGATCTTTAAATCTGTTGTTACACTATTAAGATGCACAGTGAAGAGAAAAAAAAAATATGAAGAATATCGTAGATCTTTGATGCACACTACTAGAATTATTTTCTTTCCCCAACAGGCCCAAAGCCAGAATATCTATTTTCATAAATACACAAAAGCATACTTGGTATTTTGCGATCTTCATTAATGACAATTAAGTCCGTGAAGTCCCTGGCAATGCACTGAGGAATAATTCTTTTCAGAGCCAGACCTCTTCGGTAGTAGACATGTGAGTTGGGTATGACAGTAGACAGTTGTTCACAGAACCTCACTGTTCTCTGCAAAACAGGGGAGTTAAATTGCAATGTGGTAAATACAGTGCTAAATTCAAATACTAGGGGAACAGAGGGTTGGTTGTCCAACCGTCCTCCCTGGTTACTACCAGTATCTCTATAAATATCTGAAAATAAAATTATTTGCAGTAAAGACCACACTACATCAGGGATATTTATAAAAAAACCAAAAACAAAAATGATTTTGTTTTCCTCTCTTAATCATTGAGAAGCAGGAAAATTCCAAAAAGCATAACCTTCAAACTCATTATTTATTAAGGACACTGGTTTACAAAAAATTCGTAACATATCAAAATACAACAGTACTATAACTTCAATTACTAACATCCGAGATTCCAGATAAACTGGTTGAGGTGTGCTTTCTCCTGTCTTCAAAACCACTTATTTTATGGTTTTCACAAATGTCATTCATCTCACCAGTTCAGTAATGCAAATCATTCGCATACAAGAACATATGCATGAAGTTGGTTTTTGTTATGGAGGAAACAAACAGTGCTAGGGAAACCAATGTTGCATACATACACAAGGTTATTGATGGTCACTAAATAAAATATCAGGGAAAAAAAAAGTTAAAGCTATTGTTTTCAGCTATACAGAACCTTGGTATATTATAACCAGTTGATCGCTCAGAGCTTTCCAGCTACAACACACGTACCCCACGAGGTCTGTCTGATGTTGTAATAAGAATCTTGGGAACTGTCTCTCTGTTGAAGTATGGTGCAAATTCATCAGTTGCTTCATCAAAAGCAACCTGGAAGAACAGAACTGTTGTTAATCCACCACAAATGAAATCACTGGAGAACAGTTGTTCAATCAGATCCAAGTTCTGACAAAACTGCATTTAGTAGGAAGAAAATTTAATTCACAAGATCTATAATTATTCATCACAAGGCATATGGATTTTACATTTTTATTCAGTATGATAAACATGAGCAGGTTTTACTATCACTAACAGTACTGCAAAAAAGTTATCTAATACAAATAGTGAAACAATGACATCACCTCTTAGTGAACCCATCACATAAAAAGTCATTCCATCAACACCTTGCAGGAGTAGGAAATGCTAAGTTTTATCAACCCATTTTATGTCCCTTTTTGGAAAAAAATTAACTTGATAGCAGATGCAAAAATTAAGCAGTTACCTCTTCATCATTGGGATCTACAGTTGTTTCATCATACACTCTCTGATTTTCAATAGTCTTTGGTATGGCTTTTGGGGGTGCCTAAAATAAATCAATTTATTAACACACCAATATAATTATTCAGTATATTGCAAAAACCACATTCATACTACCATGGAACTATGTTTATTTCTACACAGAACCAGAGTATTATTTACTTCAAGCCAGCTTTTAAAAAACAAGTTAAAACATCACCTTGATTAAAAGTATTCACAGGTGTTGGGACACCAGAAAGCATCACATGGAGGAGAACCATTGTTAGAATGGTGACACCACTTAATTTCTGTCTAAATAAGAAACAGGGTTACAAAACAAAATTTAAAAAGGGGGAACTTTCTATCCACTTTTCTCTTCCATGGAAGAAAAAAGCTCTGCTTCCAACAGCACCGTGTTTTAGCCTTGACATGTATAATTTAATGGCCAGTAGCTTAAATAATACTATAATACTTATTCATAATGCTTATCCTGTTTATTTACACTTTTCTTGTGAGCAGTGATAATACAACTGTTGTCAGTTGTCATTGAGCTTCTGAAGTAGTTCAGGAACAGAAGTAAACTTTCGTTCTTGGCTAGGCTTGGAAACAGGCTGACAACTGGCCCTTAGCAGGGTTTGGTCGGATCTGATTGCTTTAATTTGCACCGAAGTTACTTCATAGAGTCTAATTCCTAGGAGCACCAACACGGTGCTATCACAGTCAAACTGGACAGAGTCTTCCAGAAGAGCCTGCTTTTAGGCCCTTATTGGCTTAAAACTCACCCTGCCCGACTACAGCATCATTTCACTGACATTTCACTGACATTTCACACACACTCACATTTCACACATTTCAACACCATTTCCGCGTTCGACTCCTGGCTACACAGCGCTGCGCCTCTGGAGGCCACCACGTCCCCCGAGCACCCAGACCACTGCTCCTCTCCACTGAGGTCTGTGGCGAAGCCGTGTCACCCAGGGACCCCCAGCAGGACCCCAGCACAGGGCAGAGGAGCGCTGCCACCAAGGGCAGCTCAGCCCCGCAGCGGGACACCGCACGGGAGGGAGACCTTACTTTGTCTCCGAGGGCTTCTCGCTCCTTCCTCCGCTTCTTCTTGGCTGCCAACTTCTCCTAGCGGGACAGGGAGAGATCCGTTAGCCAGGGTGGCCCGGCCGGGACACCCGCCCCGGGACACCCTCCCCGGGACACCCTCCCCGGGACACCCGCCCCGGGACACACACCCGCCCCGGGACACCCGCCCCGGGTCTTCCCTTCCTCACGGCGGCCGCGCCGGGCCCTGCCCCACCTTCCGCTGCTGCTGCTTCCATCGAAGGAACATGAAGTGCCGCCGCTGCTTGTTCTTGATCTCGGACACGCTGAAAGTCGGCGGGAAGAGAACCCGCTCCGGGGCTGGAGACGCCCCATTCTCCGCCGCGGAGCTCCCCGCCACGCCGGTATCCCCCGCCATGCCGGTACCGCTGGGCCGGGCCGGGTCACCCCTCACCCTTCACCCCTGACCCCGCACGCTGCGCCTGCGCCGGGGTCCGCCTGACGGGAAGGTGGGACTCCCCTGCGCGTGCGCGGGGGGCGGGGCTCGCGCTTCAGACCCGGCGGTTCTGTTGGACCCGGGACCCGAACCTGGCAACCCGGAGCCACCGAGCCCGCGGTACCTGAGGCGCTGGTGTGGCCCCGCTGGTGTGCTGCGGTACCCGCGGAACGGCTGCGGCAGCTGCTCAGCGGGCAGCGAACCCGGAGAGGGGATGAGAGTGTTCAATGCAAATTATTACTGCAGTGTAACCTACAGGCAGGGTTAGCAGTGTCAAAATGGGGAACTCTGGACAAACGGGACACTCCGGTGGTTTATATGGATGGCGGCACCGCCCTGACCCGGCAGTGGTTCTGCAGACACCTCATGTGCGGACGGACGTGCTCACAGAGCAGCAATGAGCTGAGGGGTAGCAAGCATCTGCTGAAAAACAAATCATCGAGTTTTTTAATGGTTATGTTGCAGGAAATTATCTTCATACCTTTAAAATATAACCTTTAAAAGATAAACTTATAAAACTTAGGTTGAAATGAGAACTCCGAAATTAAAGAGATTTATGTAAAGCTAGAATTTACAGTTTCTGTTCCTGAGCTGATTTTCCATCTTAGAGGTGTGCAAGGGTTGCTGCCCAGTGAAGGCTTACACTGTACAGAAAAAGAGTACCCAGGGGTTCCATGGGGCCTTAGCTAAATAAGAGGCATTTTTAAATCTTGAACTGCAAAATTCTGAGCCTCGGTGAGACTGAGTTGTTCCATTTTCCTCAAAAGCTTGGAATATGCCTCAAATTTTATACACAAACACTGTTCTGCATTACCAAGTTTCTCATACTGCAGAAGTGAGAAGGAAGTCTGTTAACATCACACATAAAGACAATGTCAACAAACCTGGTAATAACCTGATCTAGATAATGTCTCAAAATTTTGTCTGCCCTATAAATTACTAACGCTGTTACTCAACTTGCTTCACTGAGGTTATTTCTGCTTAACAGAGGTGTGAACAAAAAATGGAAAGCAATCCTGTATTCACTACCATTTTTGTGAAAATATTTCAGCTGTCCTTAGTGCCTTGTGGATAAGTAGATTCCATGGCAATTAAGGTTTGGGGGATTTATCTGAGAATACGTTAACTGAGAAATTTCTGTAACTGTCTTATTAGCTAATTCCAAATATCAGAGATTCCAACTGCATTTCTGAAGTTCATCAGCAGAGATTTTTCATCACTGCTGTTAGCAGAACTAGTAGGGAATTCTGAGTTATTTGTAGTTCCAGTTTGTGGTGGTGCTTCTGTTGGGATCATAGCAAACTGGTCTGCAGCATAATTGTGTGCTGCTCACTGAGTGCTTACGTGTGGAAAAAAGATCTTTCTCCCTTCCAGCAAGAGGGAAGACAACCTCCTAATACTGTTCAAAGACTTCCTGCAAGGACTCACAGGAACAAAATAATGATACACAATAATACAAGAACCTCCCAGGGCAGGGGTAGGGCAGTAGAAAGACACCAGAAACACTGTGTAGACTTGCTAAAATAAGATCACTAACAAGGTACAATTATCATTTCAGCAGGAGGCCCAAGTAATAAATGCATGCAAAGTATTAAATTTCTTCATAGAGAAGGTGTCAGGGTCTCCTGCTTATTTTGGCTACGAACTCTGTTCTGGGTAAATAAGGATAGTCTTTTTTTTTTTACAACTAATCTAACATTGGCAGGAAATCACCTTTTGAAGAAGCTTCTTGGTTAAAAAAGAACAGAAAACACAACAACAGCAAAACCCTCCAGAAAACACCAGTAGCTTTGATTTGTGTATAACAACAAGCAAGTTATCCAGTGGAGATTGATGAATTAAGACATTTATTTCATGTCAGCACTAAGGTTTTGAGGAAACCTTCCAGTAAATTACCACTGGCCCAGCTGCATCAGTGTACACCTTTTTGAGCTGTATCACTAGAGCACTGAGATTTTTTGCTGTTCTGTCATGTCAAGTGATTGAAAACTATTTTGTAATTAAGTCAAAAGAAAAAAAAATCAGCTAGGAAAAGAACTTAAGGTAGAAAATATTTATGGAAGGGTATGAGAAAAGAGGGTAAGGTGCCTCTGAATTCCAGAATTTATTAGAGATGGAACTGTTTTTTTTCTAAAACAAAACAAAAAACAAACAAACAAAAATTAAAAAATCAAAACCTGAAAAGCCTAACCAAATAAAAAGTAACAACCAACATCTATCTATTTTCCTGCTTTGTTTTTCTTAATTTCAGTGCCTGAAGGTAGAGAGGACATACTTCTTCAAGATTCATTATACTGAACAAAATGCCCCAGAAGATGCAGGGTTCCAAACCACATAAACCATTATCTATGTCAAAAGAGTACTGGTTTTTTTCATATGGGGGAAAAAAAAAAGTTTTGTATGTTTTAAAAATTGATTAATTATTAATTTTAACTTGGATTAATTTTTACATTGCCTTGTTCATGTGGCAACACAATTTCCCCTCAGAATCAGTGGACCAGAATTCTTTGTGGTTGTTGTTAAAATAGATAACAACCAATTAATTGCTATGTTGGTGCTGTGCACTGGAATCAGGCTGAGTCAGAGGTGCTCATGCATTGGAACAGCACCAGGCAAGATGGGGCAGAAACATGAGTTAGGGCCTTGCCGTGTGGCTGTGTGTGTGCTGACGGAGCAGACATCCACATCCCTGGTGTGGTGGCCAGGAGGGTTAACTCGGGGAGCAGACTGCTGAGCTGAGACAATTGTACCCTTCTGATTCTTGTGTTCAGCTTGTTCTCCAACTCCCCCGTGGTGCAGTCTGGATAATGAAGTTGTACCCCAAAGGTCTGGGGTTTGTTCTGCCCGTAAGCTCCTCAGCCTTGCAACTGCAGAGCTGTTATCACAGCTTTGATGGGAGCTGAGCCTCACCAGGCCCCTCAGATGCACCCCTGCTTGCAGCTTCTCCAGGAGTCATTCTCAGGGACTGTCCAACAGCATTGACTTCAGCAAAGTTAGTGATAGCAGCATTACTTAACTGGTAGATCCAAAGTTAAAGTACTCACATTTGATACAGAAGATGGGACTTTCCAGCCTCTGGAGTCTGAGAATAACATCTTACCTTTCCATGGAACATTCAAAGCACAAGCCTGCAGGTTTCTCAGAGGTGAGAATGGTTCTTCATTCTTCCAAGTGAGGCTGTTGCTGAATGCAGAATAAGATTTTAAAAAAAAAAAAAAAAAGCAAAAAGCTGGACCAGTAACTAATGGCTGTAATGGCTGGGCACTCTCTTCCTGGAAGGAGGGACTGCTGCTGTTGGATTCCTGGACATGTCTTAATACTCTCGCTGTAGCTTCCTTTAAAAAGTTACACATAAAAGCAAGAACAGGACATAGAGAATGGACTGTAACTAGGTTCAGTCTCTAGGACGGTGCCCTCATCGTGGGGCTAAAGAGTGTTTCCATTTGTGCTCCTAGCCTGATGCTCTGTTGGACTTTGCACAGTGAAGAAAAGCTGATGTGGTCTCACTAACATGGAATATGCAGAGAGTAGTGGGACATGCTCCGTGTGGCAGAATAATCTGGGTTTGAGTCCATGTCTCATTAGCTGAGAAAAAATTGAACATGGGCTCACCACAAGATGAAAGTCATAAAAACCATCTCTTTTTGAGACAAAGCCTGCACTGTGCTTTGTAGAGAGCTTAGGCCTGTGGTGCTTATTGTGTGTTATCATACCAAGCCATCTGGGATCTCTGCTGTAGAAAAGCCTCTTGCTCATCGGGCTAGGCATAAGCATGAAATAGATGCTAAAGTACTTAGCTCCTTCCAGACTGTTCCCAGACTTGGACATACCCAGAGGTGTTTCTCCAAGGGAGCATTACATAGGGGAGCAAAGTAAAATTACAAGGTGCCTATGCAGGAACTGCGTGGGTAGCTTTCCAGATCATCTGTTTGGGACTTACAGGCTTGCATTCCTTAGTGGATCTTGTTCACAGGCTTTAACTTCAGTATTTTTAGTCACCTAGGGCAATCTTTCTAATGGATAAAATGGGGATTATGGTCAGAAAAGTTGGGTAGTATTTAACATTTTAGGATGAACACTAAATCTTACTATGTGTGCCCAATACCTGACCTCATCCCATAGCTTAACACAAAAATTAATTATTTTCATATGCTTTTCTAGGTAACTCTACAGTATCTGAGCAGCATACAAACATTAAGTTGCTAACTGGAAAATAGGTATTATGTCCATTATACATATGGGAAAATCAAGCAACTTTGCTAAAACAAAATTTATCAAATGTATCTATGAATTTAGAATGCTCAGTGCAAGACACGCAAGGTTGGATATTTTGGGAAGTTTTTGGAACCTGAGAGAGCAAAACTTCAGTATGCTAAGGAAAATGAAGCAAAGGAGAGCATTTTAAAAGAAGGTATTTTATGTGGTATTCTTGCAGCAAAACTTGGAAATGTATTATTTAAAAATTATGGAATAATTCAATAGTCTGCTGCATGTGAGTGTCCAGTTTTAAAGCTCACTGGAGTTTGAAAAAAATACTTTACAGCTGCTTTATTAATCGTTGTCAACACAATCTTAGATGTAGTTATAACGAGCATTATAATAATTCCTTCCCACAGCACCTATCAAGATGGCATAGCTGCCCATTATCTTAATCTGGGAAGATTATCCTGATGCATACTAGGTGTTTGATTTACTACAAGTCTGTCAGCATTTCTGGTTAGTTAGTAGATTAAAACTACTAGATCATATAGTAATTGTATGTAAGCCAGGGGGAAAAAAAAAAAAAAAAAAAAAAAAAAAAAAAAAAGCATTTGCTGAAGCTTCAAGTGCCTAGTGCAGAAAACTGGAATACTTCTTCAGACAGAAATTGTATAAACCAGACAATTGTCATTGGATACATTTAGACTTTTTGAGTTTACCCAATAGCTACCCATGACAAAGTGCTGAAGAAGCATCTACTGTTTCCAAACTGGTGTATTGCTGAATTAATTTTGCTGCTTCTGGAGAGCACTGTTCAGCTCTAAAGAATTGCCCTGTAAAAGGGAAGGTAATCAATGGCAACATTTCATCAGCTTTGTGGGTATGTAGAAAAACTCGTGTTTCCTGGGGGGTGTGGTTCTCTTTGTAGGAACCACTGCTACCATCTTTCTGCTAGTGGTAATTACACATAGCTTGGACTACCTTAATAAAACATTCCTTCACATACTGAAGAAGAAATAATTTAGCTAATATTAGAGTATGACTCATTTAGAGACAGATATTTTTCAGCAAATGGTACCTTCTTTTTATTTCTTGACTTCCTGTTATTTTACATTAAGGTGTATTTGTGCTGTAGTGCAAAAAATTTCTCAGTAATAAATAGAACTTGGTATAGCAAATAATTTCAGATCTTTATCTGCTTGCAGGTTGCCCACCCAAAATATCTTATTTAAAATGTAACTTGTAGGTGTAGCTATAGAAATAAGGTACCCATTTTGTTACACAGTAAAATATCTCAAGTGAAATCGTTCTCCTTGCAGGTCACTCTTGATACATTTCCCTGTCTGGCTATAATACTCTTTAGCTCTTGGTAGATACTTTACATTTTGAATTGGGAAAAGAAAAAACCCAAAACAGTCAGGATCATTTTCTACTTGGTATTATTAAGTTAAAGTGTTTATAAATCACTAGTTACACATATTATTTAGTTTACAAATCCCTAAGATACTATTTGCATAAGAAACAGCAAATATGAAGTGATACATGATAAGGATTTATTTGACAGTGTTACCAGAGTCTTTGGTAAGATGAGCTAACTTGAACAATGAGTATTTTGAGTGCAGGCTAATATTTCTAGGTAAGAAAAATATGAGACCAGTTATCTAATGGAGGACTGCATTATGAAAAGTAACAATACAGAAAAACAACTAAAACCACACAGAAATGCTATCCTTGTGGATCAGTGTGGGGAGCACTCTGAAGCAATAGGGGTTTTTTGGTGGAGCAGTTATGTCTTGTCCTGATACTGAGCCAAAACCAGAGAAACTGGTCAAGCAGAGCTATGTGGTTGAGTTGGGATCTAGAAACCGTTCTTACAGAAGAGAATTAAAAGCTTAATCTCTTTGGCTCATCAATGAATCACATAAGAACTAACTCACCTGGAATTACATAGAGCTGTAGTAATAAAAATCCTTAGTTTAGAAGACAAATCTGTTAAGATATAACGTTTGAAAACCAACCCAAAAGACATCTTGTGATTAAAAAACAAAATTAAACTAAACCAGAAAAAACTGTTAAACTACGCCTTGGGAAAAACTTGAGATAGATAGGCCTGTGAAGTATTCCTTGTCACCTGAAATCTTTAAACCAAGAAGGTGAATTTTTTTCCAAAGGAAGTGTTCTAGCTCCACCAGAAATTGTGTAGAAGCACTTGATCTAATGGTCACCTTAACGGTGCAAAACTCAGGCTGGAGAATCAGTGTTTTCTTCTGGCCTGAAAATCTGTGATGCTATGAAACATCAAAATGTAGCAAAACAAAACAAAACCTTTAAAATGTTTTGTAAGAATTTTATAATACCTGCCATAATATTTGGATAGGATGGGGTTAGCAACAGCAATGAATGGATTTTTAAATATTTTAACAGAAAAATTTTAGCTACATTACAGAAGTAGTTTTTTCACAATTTGTATTACTAATTTTTGACAAACAGTCACTAGAATTGCAGTAGTTTTAAAAATTTAATGCTACCCAGCACCTATTCCATGACAAGATTCTGTTTCCTTTCTTTATTGGTTTATCAAATCTGTTAAGACTGATATTTCCTGGGTGTTCACCTGAGGATAACTTTATGAGAGCACAGTTGTCTATTTGGTAGTGATTATAAACATCAATAGCAAATGACTAAAGATAATTTTTCAAAAAGTTAGTGCAGGAAGTGATTCCAAAATATTAGTCAGATGGATGAGATAACTTAAGAGATTTACCAGGAAATTTCCTTCACTTTTATATGATAAACTTGGTGGCAGAAGTTTTCTTTTATGTTGATAAAATGTGAACATGCTTTTGGACACTTAAAAGTGCTAATGACAGAATAACAAAGGTAATGAGCATTATAAGACATTTAGTTGGCAACATATAATAATCCCAGTGTCAGATAAACTCTTTTTCCAGTATGCATATGCAGCTCTTATTAATGAACTCAAGCTGTCCCTAATTACTACTAGCTGAAAATCACTGGCATTTACCTCCCACAAACAGCCACACCTTGCCCTCCAGGAAATCCAGAGAGCTTCCCAAGAACTGTGCCTTGCTCTGGTCTCGATTTCAGTCCCTTCTGAAGCATTTCATAGCAGAAGCTTCTCAGAGCCAATCCTGTCTGATGCACAGGGTTTGACTGAATGAAGAAATAAAATTCATTATGAAATCTGGTTTTAAGTTAGACCTTTTATTACAGGGGTTCTTTTGCTGTGTCTACGTGGTTCTGCGTGTTTGGTGTTCTGCCCAACACAGTTGGATGCTGCAAACTATCTGTTCCCTACAGTAGGAGACAGAGGGCAGGATGAAAGTCACTATTTCAGTAAAAGGTACCGTGCAAGATGACAAGGAAGAATTAGTTAAGATGATATTTTCCTTTATCTGTGTTTCCAACTTGATCACATTTTCCTCCTGTTGGGAAAATACATTATTTCCTGAATTTATGTGGGGTAATTTACGAAAGAGAAGGTAAGACATGGTTTTGTGTCGCAGGAGAGAGTTAGGCTAAATGGTTCAAGCCTTACTTTTTCTGTTTCACCAGAAGTTTAAATGTATCTGAAAAGAAATTATAACATTCAGTCTGTTACCAGAGTTGTATTCATCAGCTGACAATGCATCTGGTCACAGCCTGTGCAGTTCAACTTCAAATGTAATTGTGCAGAACTAGTGCCAATATGGGATTCAGAAGGCCTGTCCTGTCCAATTTTCTTCCTCACAAACACTTTCTGGTAACCCCTGGTAAGCTGCTTTGTGCCTTATTCTTGGACAAAATCAGTGCTAAACCATTTTTCCTTTATATAGATAAGTAAGCATAACAGATATTCTAGAAAGAAGAGCAAGTACCAGTAAATCTCATAGGGCAGCCTCTGATGGGATGGAGTCATGGAAAAAGAGCTGGAGACTAATAGAGCACAGTTGTTACCTGCCATGGTGGCTAGGACAGGGAATCTAACTCTTCATTGGCCAAGCAAGTAAATATTAAGAAAGAATAGAGAGATTTATACTTCCCCTGTATCTGGTACAGATGCAAGGCAAATTGGAATGTTGTATATGTCCTAAATCTAAAAGGAGTGATGAAAAATTAGAGGGATTTCAGAGAATAGATGAGACATGTTTAAAGGATTAGGATACTCTCCTTCTAATGTGGGGCTAAAGGAGTTCCACTTATTTAGCTTATCAAAGAGGAAGTTAATGGCTGTCCTTTATGTACATTTCTATGTAGTAAATATCCATTTAAAATTACATGGCTTAGCTCTAGCAGCCAAAGAGCCACAACCTGCAATCTCAGTTTATAGTTACCAATAATTAATCACTGAGAGAGTTACCAAGAATGATGGTAACTTTTATTTTAATATGTATATCAAGATTTGACATTTCCCCTTTAACATGATACAATCTAGTTCAGACAGAAACTAGCTCAGGGGAAGCTCCCCTGCATTATACAGGAAGTCAGAGTAGAAGATCATACAGGTTACTTCAGGATTTCTAATCTGTTAATTAAGTAGCTTATATAAATCCAGTTTAATTGGTTCTGTGATTTTTAATAAACAGTATTTTTACTGTTTCATGTTTGACTGCAGCCTCACCTAATCTCAATTACTTCTTACTGTATGTGGGTGGTGGGACTTCATCATCCAACCAGCACCTCCACCTTCATCCCTAAGGGTTGCATCATCCCTGCGTTACGCAACCTGCAGGGCTGATATTGTTGATAGAATGCAAACCACAGAATCACTGAGATATGCAGTGATGGATTTGCAGGGGATCCCAACAGAACTACTCTAGATCCCACACACAGGCCATTTGCCAACACCATGTTCTGCTGTACTTTTAAAAAACTTCACTGCTCAGGTGACTGTAGTCTCTTTGCAGGTCTGTTTAAGATTTTTAGCATGTTATTCTAGATTTTTTTTTACAACTAATGTATAGTTTTCTAGGATTTTATCCAGACTGAGGTTGATATTTAACATTTTATTCTCACTCTGTATTTTGCTTGGTATTCCTGGAAACAGACTGCTGTCCTGACAAGGGTGAACAACATTCCTTGCCATGCATTTTTTTCTCTGGGCACCCCTCCAGCTTTGCATGGAGAACTGCCTGTCCTTAACACGATGTCATGAAGAAGCATTACATATTCTGGGGGATACAGTGAATTGCTTTCCTTCAGGCTCCAGATGTTTCATTCCATTATGCCTGTTGGCATACATTAAATAAGGAAATTTCATTGTTTGAGATGAGATGTCATCTGATATCCTCACCTACTGGCTGTACTTCTAGGCATTATCCTGCCGTAGGAAGAGACAGCCACCCCACAGCTCCCTGCAGTTCTAAACTCTTTGAAAAGTGCAGTTCCCTTTATGTCTGAATTCATAAATTATTTCCATTTTTCTCACTTAAAAAATCAAGCTGCAGCAGATAACCCTCTTCACTCTGTTGTCCCGCATTTTGGTGCCAATTAATCTCCTGTTATCTTCCTGAACCATCTGGCCTTTCAGTACTACTTGCATTTCCAAGAATTTTTAACAATCACTGCCCAAAACTTCAATGCTGATGGATGTTCTGGTACATTCTCATACCAAGCTTCCACCTACTGTGATTTGAAAAGAACATTACATATACAAGACTTACCGGGATCCTTTTCAGTATTAAACCATCTGGGACATGGGGCCATAGGAGTATGGAGTAAGAGGAACCCAAGTATCTGTACTGGCAAGAGTGCTTAGTTTTTAGTCCAAGATTTGTTTTTTAATAAACCCCAAGAACCAAAAAAAACATAAATTGGATTTATGGGGAAGTAAGCTGGGGCATCTAATCCCTGCAATGGAGGGAAGTGGCTGAGCTGCACAGAAATCCAGTCATTTGGCAGAGTCTGGGCATCTGCAGTGACAGCTCCTCCTGGGAGTAATCAAAACAGAAAATTCAAAGCAGTAACTGATCCAAGACTTTGTCAGCAATGAAAGAAATAACACGTGTGGGTTGTTTTTTGTTTTCTTTAAGAACAAAATCGTGAGTTCTAATTGAGAATATTGGCAAAAAGTGTCTACGTGTGAAATATTTTAAAGGTTTATGCCTTTGAATGTATGAGGTCCAATTTCCAATGCTGTTGAGAATTCACCAATTGGATCATTTTCAGTTGTAATTATGACAGATTACTGTCAGAAAAGCTGACTTTCATTTTTTAAGACAAATCCTAAGAAGATATTGAAAATCAGGACTCACCCTCAGTATTTCTAATCATCCTTTAATAGTTTTTTCATATGGAGCAATACTGGTAACAAAATAGCTTTGCTAGAGAGCTTTTGAAAACTGGTCTCTCAAGCTTAGCAAATCTGTGTGAAGAAAGTAATAGTTATCATTCAAACGTGACGCCAGACTAATTATTACTTCAAAGACAAGAACATAGCATCAACAGGATTATTTTTTTTTTTTACTCTCTTTGGTAAACTGTAGTAGCCACACCTACATCTTCTTAGAAGAAACCTATTTCTCCTGAGTACTTTGCACAAATTCTTAATAATTTAAATTAATAAATTATAATTTTGTCCTGAGTTTAGCTCTTCAAGGTTTTTACACAGATCGTCTTATTTTCATGCTCCATACATTTAGATTACATCAGACTTAATTCAAATGCTGTTAGCCCTTGAAATTTGCCTTACTTAGGAAAGAGACAACCATGCATATAGTGTACGTGGTAAGGACCATGAAGTTGCTCAATGTCACTTTATCTTTGCCACATTGGTTTAACTAATCTAATCAAATTGGTAGTGCTCAATAGTGTTATGTTTAAGAGTGTCATTTGATCCCACAAGGCACTGGAGAAGACAAGGACCATGAAATAAAGATTAGTTTCTTATATGCAATACTGTGTTTCACCTTTATTGCACTATCTGTCTAGTTGACAGTCATTTTAGCTGGATTACCAAGCTAAGCCTACAAACTCAAATAGCATTATTGTATGATTTTCAAAGCAGCTAAATCACATGCTTCATTCCTCAGTTCTTACACTGATTGCATACATTCTGATTGCTAAAAATGAGTGCACTGGAAACCAAAGGAACTTAGCATTCCATAAAATACTGTGTTTTGCTGAAAAAATATTGAAACCATAATTTGTCTGTTCTTCGGGATCCTAATCAGTGCTCTCATTGAAAACAAAAACAGAAACAGAACAAAACCCACATAAAATCCCCAAACAAACAAACCAACAAAGAAAAAACAAAAGAAAAAAAAAAAAAGAACAAAAACCCCCAAACAACTGTATATTTTGATATGCAATATAGATCTGACTCACACAAAGCATAGTTTCTGAACTCTCTATATACTTTTGCATTAAAGGCATAGACTTCCTTAAGAAATTTAAGGCATGGGAAATATGCATGAATTTCTGTTTTGTAGTCATATTTGTGGCTTTCTTAAAGGTTGTCCACAGATCTCTCTGGGACATCAAGGGATCACAAATCATTGCAATAGCATAGACAGAGATATTGCCCTATGGTAAATGTACTTCTTTCAAAAGGCCTTGATAGGACCTGCAATGGGCTGGTGGCATCCATGCAAAATATAACTTGAAATTAAACAGGAGGATTTAGTTAAGGCACACAGTCTTAGGGAACGTTTTCCTGAAACACCTCACATTAGTTGGAATTTGGTTTCTCTGGAAGGGTCTATGTTGTCAGACTTATTTTTGCAACAAATAATGAAGGACAAAGAGGCACTTTTTCTTAAAGAAGTCAAATAGGACTATGAGGAGCCGCGTGTTTGTGGGGCATATGAACTCACCCATCAAGAGTGTAACAACCTCTCCAGTTTGTACATTGTGTTCATTTTCATACAATGAGTTGATACCGTGTCATATGCAATCCCAAGAATGGAAGAAGCATAAAGAGTTGCCAAAAAGAAAGAAAGGAAAACTTATTCTGCTATTAGGAGAAGAATAGCACCTCTGTTTTTTTAATTTCTACTTTGCTGTATGGTGCCAGTATCGAAACAAGACCTGCAGGGATGCTTGGGAATGAGTTTCCTCACCTGGTCTTTCCTACATTATTTTTTACAACATTTGCATACAGAATGCACCCAGGATGTGTTCTTAGTCCTTGCGGGAGATCTAAAATCTCCCTGGAGAAGCAATGATTCTTTCTATCTGCACCCCTCATCTTTCTCAGTACTAACACCAGGTAGGACTGAGGAGATAAAGCTTTCAGTCTTCATTTTGCCAGAGAAAGGCTTTGAATAATATCTTAAATTAGCGAGATGTTAAAAAAAACACAACAGCCTCTAAAGGTGAGGATATCAATTCTTCCCGACTTGGACACTGAAAGTGAAGCCATGAGCATCAAGAGAGGCAGTGTTCACCAAGAGAAGGCTCATCTCTGCCCAGCTTCTGCATGGTCCTTCCTCAGAGAGGCTCTTCTGTCAAAGAACCTGCTCATGCTTATGGCCTCACTGACTTGTGTCCCAACAGCCTCCCTGGCAGCACTGTGGACAAGGCTGTGGTCAAGCCAGGATGTGAATCTCCTGCTGGGGACATTTCCACATGTCAGGACTACACTACCATCCTCTAAGCAGGGGTTGTGTCAAAGAACACAGAAAGGTTCAGATTTTATCATTTAGATTTTATGGGTCATTCCTGTGTCTTTGAAGTTCTTTCCCCATTGAAGATGAAGGAAAATTCCTACTGATATTAGTGGGGTTAGGATGTGTCCTTGTCTTTATTTTTGATTTTTTTCCCTTTGTTGCAGTAGACTTATTCTTTAATAAAGGAATAGGTTTGCCACCCTTGCCTGGAGGAAAAAGAAAAGCCACATTACTAAATAAATTATGAAATATTTACATTTGTGAAGCCACCCCCTTATGCCTAGCTCCTCCTCTGATATTAAGATGACACTTTTTATAGGGCTACAGCTTCTATACTGCCATTATTCCTCTGTGAGTTCCAAGACCAGGAGGTGACAAAAGAGCAGGCAACCATGAGCCAAGTGACAGTGAGTAATATCTAGGAATGCTTGCTGATTTCAGTGCAGTGAGAAACAACTGAATTAGACTGATGGTGGCTTATTTAGTATTGGAGGGCAAAGTAGGATCAGACAAAAGCAAAGAAAGTATAAAATTGTGAAGGTTTCTGAACTAAGCTTGATTTCTACCTGAGAACACAAGGCAGTATGTTGTAGAGGTACCCTGTAATAATAATCTTAAGAGCAAAGTGTTAAGAGCATGAGTTTGCTTACAATTTTATGTTCTTATTTATGTTATTTTATTTATATTGTTTTGTATTTGTATTTACTTTTTTGCCTGCCATTCTCTCAATGCCACCAGAATGAATGAAGCTATCCTTACTGTCACTATCCATAATGAAATGATCTGCAGTTACTCTTGTGAATGTTTTGCATCTCTTGTTGTCATTGAATTGGCTTTAAACTGAACAGTAGCTTTCTTTAAAAGAGGCTTAGCATGTTGTTCAGATACATGCGGTTCAAACTGCTTGGCTTAGTTTATCATTTCTCCCTCCCTACTTTTACATGTTTAATACTTCTGGCTTTGCCTTGCCCCACCTCTTGCAGGTTTGGTAACAGACAGGTACTGTCTTTCTCTCTGGGTGTTGGTTTGTTGGGTTGGCTTTTTTAATACTTTGCTAAGTCACTTCAGTTTATGCCTCTGATTTTTATCTCTCTGTGGAGAGAGAAAATTTTTATCCTAGGGAGGCTGTATCTGTAAAATGAATGAGTAAATGAAACATCTTGCTAACTGGACTTCTGCACAGTTAACTCCTAATGGTTCTTTGTAACCAAACTCAAGACCTCCCTGGTGTCACCCATCTTAATGTTCCCTCTGCTCTTCCCTTGTTTTTTCTCTCTTGCTCACTTTCACTTGTCTTCTCTCTTCTGAATTTTCTGCTCGATTTTTCCTGCAAGCTCTCTTTTCTCCTCCCATTTCTCTGGTTCTTCATGTCTTGGGCAGCAAAGAGGAGGGCAGTTTGGTGGGTGTCTGGGAACACAACTGCAATGTTTGCTGTGCAGCATTTCTTCCTCAGTCTTTCCTTATTCTCACCTTGACTTTCATGAAAGAAATATTTGGAGAGTTATGAAGCAAGAGAGGAAAAGATGCAGATATCCTTTGCGCAATGCTTGGGATTTACAAGGTCAGTATGTGAACTGGAGCAGCCTCCAGAGCAGGGAAGGGAACAGTTTCTGAAATGTGTACTGAGCTGGGCATTTTTAGTTTTCAACAAAGTGGTGGGCAGTGGTGCTGAGCCTACCCATACCAGTGCAAAATACATTCTTAAAATCACACTATTGCACGAGAAGTACTGATTTTTGGCTGGCAGAATCTTAGCCCAAAAAGAACCCCTGAAAAAAAGACACAAAAAAGCCTTGGAGCTAAATACTCTCACACTTTAGAAAGTCATAAGTAGGGAATAAAAAGAAAACACTTGAAGACAGGACTTTCAGTGAGCTTTTGGCAGGTTATGGAAACACAGGGAAACCATGTACTGCTGTAGCCTGACACATTTACTTGTGGGCATTAATACGTGTGAAAACAGATTTTTGTGTTAGTGTATCATGAGACACAACTGTGTGGCTAATTTGCATGTGAAATTGCTATGATTAATAAAATAGGCAATGCTAGTACATGAGTACTACAGTCAACTACTGTAGCAATCACCAGTATTCTAGCAGGCAACATTAAATAAATTTATTGGCTGTATGCCAATAAAGCCTGGAATATTTGAATATCAGTTTGCACTCCAAAGATTCAAAGTGACCAAAGGAGTGGAAGAATGTTCCTTACTATCATCCCTCTTACAGGATAATCAGAACAGTCAATAAATACCCTGTGTAGGAATGTAAAACAAACCTGAATGATAAAAAAAAGAAACCAAGAGGATTTACTAAAATCACTTGAGTGAAAGTGTAGCCCAGCTATTTATAAAAAGCAAAATATACTTTTTCAAGTTCTTATGTTTTGAATTTAACATACAGTCTGAGTAAATTTAACAGTCTGAGTAAAATGAACATATCAAATATGCATAGAATAGCATATTCTGAATACTGGGATAAATCAGTTAAAACCCATAAAGTTAAGCATTAAAAATTTACATTATAAGCTAGCTTCTGGCTGAGGCGAAGACCCTGAAGTACAAAAACTGACTTGTGAATTTTATGCAGCTTCTTTTACTGCCTTCATGCCAAGTTCATAAGAACTGGGAGAAAATTCAGCAGATTAGGCCTTTAATCTGGTATCTCCAATCCAAACAGAAAAGTGTCAGATATGGCTATGCTATGCATGATATCAGGATTTCAAGAAAAAAATGATATGTCTATCCTAGCTTGACATTTCAGGTCATGCTCTTTGTCTTACACAATGAAGACTGAGTTCCCTGATACAAGGGGTTTTTCCCATGTGTTGCCTAACATGAATTTCTGTTAATCTCCATTCTCATTTTTAAATTTGTGTCCTTAAAAGAAATCTCTTGTGAACTACAAGAGGCACACCATGTTCTTGCATCACTTTCTAAGCCCAGTTAGGCTTTGGCTTACACAAAGCTGTTAGAAGACACTGCCAGCACAACCCTGTATCCCAAACATTTTACCCAGGGCACAGGCAGCTCACACCTTCTGAAGCAATTACCATCCTAAGCACCCAGTGATGAATCTTTCCCAGAAACTGAAAACTAAGGCATAAAAGAGATCTACATGCTAATTTATGGGCATTAACATATGGGTGTCAATTTCTCTGAGGATAATTATGTGGCTATGCTAACAACACCAAGGATGCTTTGATACATTAAAACAAATTCTCACAATTATGTTCTCCAGAATCTCATTACTGTCAGGAGTGTGTATACATGTAACCAGGAGAGGCTTCGTGAAAATAACGCTATTCCCTTCTCATGAGGAAGCCCTGTTCAACACAGGTGCTTACATTACATGAATTTAATGGAAACTTTTGAGAGCAGAAAACTACACAAAATGTGCTGAGAGAGGAGCAGTGTGTGCAGTTTGCAAGGGTATCTTGGAAAATGGCTATTACTGACAACAAAACAAATAAGCCTGCAGGGCCCTGCAGGACTTCTGTACTTTTAAGAAGTACAACCTGGCACACTTTGAAGCAGACCTTGCTGTGGTTCCTGTGAACCCCTGTGACATGTTGAAGTGCCAGGCTAAGTTAGCATGCCTTGGAGAAGGGAAGGTTCCCAGCTCAGTCAGAGAAATTTCTCCCAAAGCTTCCCTTGACTTGCTGGGCAGGCAGCTGCCATGGAGCCCCATGTCCCTAAAGGCTGCCCTCTGAAGTGAGCTCAGGCTGCAATGCCTGTACTTGTTTTCCAGGATCATAATTACTCAGATGGAATTAAACTTCACACAGTTGAAGTTTTTATGCCTTCAAATAATGTTGTGGGTTTGTTGTTTTTTTTTTTAGCTTTTCTTCTAGTGAGGCTACTGTCTAATCCTTTGACCTCTTACATTAAATCTGTGTAAAACTGCACTCTTTAAACACACCAGACCACTACCCTAATGATCCACAATCACCAGTGTTACAGAAGCATCTCTGAGGACACAGGGGCTTACAGAAAAATCATCAGGGAATTTCTTTTGAGCAGTGACAGGGAGACAGAGTGGCAGTCACCATGGTGAGGGTGGGGGTCATGCTGGTGGCTGAGCGGGTGGCAGGCGTGTGTTTTGAGAGGCTGGATTTGCATTTCCTGCTCCTTGTGAGCTTGTCAGGCATGCTGGGACCAAGTCTCAGCTTGTGGAAATGACTACATGGCAATTTATACCAAACAACAATCCCTACTCTTGTGTTTGTTACAAACTTGGCTGCAGTACAGTAATGGTTAGTGGTTTAATAATGTCATCTTTTGACCTACCCTACTGCAACAATTTTCATGCATAATAAATATTCTCATTTAGTCTTACTAGAACAGAGCCCAAGGGTTAGAATAGCCATACCTGCATGCTGAGGAGAAGAGACTCTGGGTTTCCAGAGGAAAGAACAGCTTTCTCCCCTCTCCATGCCAGTGTCCAAAACTCCTGTGATTTTGCAGGAGCAGCTCTGCTGGGCGGGGCCTCTGGAATTGCAGAAGGGGCAGGAGAACATCTGCTGGATCAGCATGGTGGCAGTGGGCAGCCCAGAGTCACTGAAACAGGCAGATAACTGTGAGCATTTGGCATTTTGAAAAAGAAAAACAGATTTTAAAACTAAAAACTTAATGAATATGTGTATAAATATGCAAAAAGAAATATTTCACACCAGTGATTGATCACAGTGCATCCTGTGAAGACATACAAGAATGAATAAATGGCATATGGCCTTGACTTTGCATAGGAAGCCTGAGAGTTATAAACCCTTTAAAAAGGTGGATGGTTTACCTTAGAGTTATAAACCCTTTAAAAAGGTGGATGGTTTACCTTGTTGATTATCAGTCTCTTGGAAAACAAAGTCTGCCCACGTTTCATGATAGGTAGTAGGAATACCAGGATATGCAAATGTGGAAGCTACACAATGAAAGCAAAACTAAAACTGCTTACAGTAAAAAAATTAGAGAACTAGAACACACCACTGAAAAGAATGTGTGCACAACCTGGCTCTTTCTGCCTCTTCAGTGAAAGCTAAAACGGAGGCTGACAGCCTTGGGTATAATGAGAGGAGAGTGTGGTAAGTAGTCTTGTGAAGCTTTCTGATGGCTATCAATTGATCAAATAATTAAGAATAAAAATTACCACTTAAAGTCAAGTGATGGACAGTCGAGTTTTAGCCTGGGGAGAAAGGCTGGTGAACTTCACCAGCAATGCTTCCAGATTTCTCAACATTCCTGTACACTGAGGTCATGCACGGGCCAAGATGTAAGAGTTTAGGCAGGTTGGGTTAAGTTAGTGCCTGCTAGGAAAAGCTGGACATGAGAAATTAACTTTATCTTTGCTTATCTGAGTGATGCTCTGACATCCCACTGCTGTTTCACTGTCAGTTTCCACTGCCACAATTCAGTGTTGCTTGACCACAGCTAGTAAAACAACAAATGTAGATATATGAAACAATTGGACAAGCAGCAGAAAAAAAATACATTATCAAGAAAATTATTTATCAAATGTTTTTTGACATATGCATATGCAGGACAAAGAAAAATCCTGTTTTGTGCAGAATATCTAAACTACTCACACATTATTTTCACTGAGCTATGAGACTCAGATTTGCCTTCAATCCATATCGACTAAATACAGAATTTATTCCTGGATAATTCTCCTCATTAAGCAGGCCAGATACATTATTTTTATTCCTTTAAAAGTATAAACAAATGTTTTATGAAATTAATTTGTTGGCACCTTATGCATTTTGTTGTTTGGTTGATTTATCTACTGCCTTTTAAGACTCTGTTGTGGAGTATCAGTGGTATGGACTACGAACACAGCAAAACAGAAATATTAACAGGATGCCCAACTTTTTAGACTGCAGTTTACATTAGCAGTTAAAAAAATATCAACATATAACACTATAAATGTATCTAGGAACATATTAAATATAGATACACTTTTGAAATCTGAACCCAGGAAAGTATCTGGATTTTGCAAACTAGCTTTGTTTTATAGCAAGTCCATGGAAACTTCAGGTTGTAAACCTGGGACTGGATTTATTGAAAATAAACAGCCATGTTTGTTGTAGCATGTAGGTGAAATAACCCCTTCTTTCAAATATTTTATTCTCTTTTCTTTTTAGTTTTTTTCCCTAATTTTCCTGTTCTCAATCTTTCCCAATTGATTCCACTTTTTCCTTTGGCAGATAGAAAACATTGTAACCAACCACAAATAATTATAGAGATGGAAAACAAAGACTGTAAACAGACCATTTTAGCTCTTCATTTATTTTGCTTATTACTATTTTGGACATGTTTATTTGCTTTTAAGATAGCTGTACATTAATATATGTACTAGAAATAATCCCAAGCCATTGGTTACAAATTATTTAAACTCATTTCTTCTCTAAAAATTAATCATGTAAAAATTAAGCCTTCCTCTCCAGAGATCTACTCCTCTCCCTGTCTGTATCCAGTTACATCAGCTCGTTAAGAGATTGACCATGACTGAAATGAGCAGAAATGCTGTCATTGATCTCAACAGGGACTGGAATATGGGGCAGTTTTGAAGCATTTTGGGGTACTTTGCTCTTGCTAAGTGCCCATCCCCAACAGCCTAACTAATGAGAGGTTTCTCTTGTTCCTCCCACTCCAAGCCCAACATCACTCACAAATTCCCTGAGACACCTCTGCACAGTGGCTCACAGCAATGTGTTTTGTGCAGCTTGCACAGCAGAGTCACAGCCCTGAGCTAAGGAGAGAGCAGAGAGTGGCTCAGCACACACAGAGCCTGCTGGTCCACCACCCAGAGAAAAACAGCCACCATTTACCTGCAAACCACCTGCTTTTATAGCTAACAAGGTGAAGGTCTAACACTTCTGGCGACTCGCAGGGCTATTTTTCAAAGTGAAAATATAATTTAAAGGAGACGTTTCTTAGGCTTTCTTAGTAACAAGGGCTGTGCTGTTTCAAAGGAATGGTTCATTAGATCAACGTGGAAGCATCAGTGCAATTTTCATAGTGGCTTATCAAATGCCTGAATGCTTTGTAGATGTGTTCATTCTGTGTGCAGATGAACCCACCACTTCTCCAAGCTTGCTCAGCAGCACGGTTTAAGTCTCCAATGCAGGTCCACTGATCTTTGTATTCCTTTGAAACAGCCCATTTGGAATGATCATTAATGGAATAAAAGGTGGAATTCAATGGTGTCCCTATTAGGTTAATGTTGTAGACATGGTAGTCAAGAGAGCAATTTGAGGGAAGTTTTCGGCCAGAATGCTGCCAGGATTCAGCCAACAAATCTGTCTTCAGTTCCTGAGCCACCCAGGCCACGTAGATATCTGTGGAATAACACAGGGGGTGGAAAATTAATCTTTCACATCTCTTCATTTAAAAGCAGACTGAAAAGCATCATCTAAGCTGGACTTGTTTATTCATAAAGTAGGGCAGAAGGGATTTTGCCCCCTCCCTTTATTTTGACTTTTGCTTCCAAAGTTCATTTCTACTCTGCCTTCTTCTGGAAAACCAGTTACAGACAATCATCAGGGAAGAAAAAGGAAAGAAAAAAAGCCCCTAAGTCTTATTCAGAACAAAAGAAAGTAGATGATTCAAACACTATTTTTGTTCTTTGTTGTTACTATTGAATGGCAGGAAACAAATTTTCTGAAAATCCTATTATTGAGCACTTTAAGAAGGTATTTGAAGGACCACAGTTTTTTGTGTTGTGGGGCTGACAGGATGTTATGATGAGATGCCTTTTTCTGCCCTCTGTAACGTTTATTTCTGAAGCTGATTCTTTCTCCCCGCACAGAGAAGATACTAATTGTCAATTAATATATTAATCACTTACTACTTCCATGAGAACGCATGACAGATAAAAGCAACAGGTTCTCTTACCATCTATGTATGAGTGTGACTTTGCAAAGTGAAGAAAGGTTTCCCCATGAGCTGACTGCAGCTTGGAGAGGTGGCGCAAGGGCACTGAGGGCAGCCTGGACCCTGTGCAGAGCTTCTGCAGATTTTGGAGATCAGCTTGGAAGATGTTAGGGATGGAACAGCTGTAGATTCCTGGATTATAACTCAGCATTTGTTGGTCTGAAAAAAACCAAAGAAATGAACACATACAGAATTAAAATGGGTTAAAGTGAAGGAATCAAGAGATTAAAGTTCTGCCTTGGAAAGTAAACCTAAATCCAACTTAATCTTCACATCCTATCTCCTGCAGGAGGTCAGGGTCAAAGTATGTTATTTTAGCAACCAAAACCATATTTAACTGCTCTGTAGTCTGTTTGGCCCTGCAGCATGTAAACTGGCTGTGAGAGTATGCTCAGGTTTTTCCACTTGCCCCTCATTATTCTCAGCAGAACTGTTTACTGATAGTCTCTGTCCACTGCCACTTCCATCCATGCTCATCTTCAAGCCCCTAAGCACACAGCCTGTCCATATTTACAGGAGTAGTTTCCAGTCACAGCTGCCAAGACAAATGCAAAGAGAAGAGCTGCCAAAGGGTCTAGCTTGGTTTTAGGGAGAACAGCGCCTGACTTTCAGCATTTGGATTGAATTATTAGCAAAGGAAAATTACTTTTCTGTACAGTACACAGCTTAACTGTAGAAGTTCTTGCCACGGATATGGTGAAGAGCAAGAGAATAAAATGGGCTCATTAGATGAGTTCACAGCAGACCAGTCCATCAGGAACTCTCCAGTCATT
The DNA here is from genome assembly GCA_038090715.1 of Florisuga fusca. Taxonomy (NCBI): domain Eukaryota; kingdom Metazoa; phylum Chordata; class Aves; order Apodiformes; family Trochilidae; genus Florisuga; species Florisuga fusca. The sequence continues at coordinate 15,936,085 of JAAWXA010000008.1, forward strand.
CTGGATCAGGAAATCCCTGAATGACAGATTACCAGAAGCTAGGAGGATGGAGCAGGAAAAGCATTACTGCATGCCTCTCCTTTTCTTATCCTCTTTCCCTAAACACATGCATAGATGTGCTTCCACAAGCAGGAACTTGGTTTAGATAGCTTTGGGGTGTGGCAAGTCTGGCTATTTGCACAGCTGTGTGTTTTATTAATGTAATAGAAGCTTATAACAGAAAAAAGTGAAAAACAGTGGGAAAGCATCAAGGAACTTAGAAGTATTGTTTCTTATTACATTCTGATAGTCCCTTTTCAGGATTCTAGTAAGAGGTATCACTGACAGATTGTTCTGATTCTTACAGGTATAGATTACTTTTTTATTATTATTATTTCTTTTACTGGTCTTTCATGAGGCAAAAGACACCGGGGGAAATTCTGATCATACATATTTCATACTTCATCTTCCTGATATGACAGTGCTACTTACTATCTAGCTCAAGCAGTGGCTGCCTTACATTTTTAGAACTGCAGATGATGGCAGCTGAATGAACTACTACCATTTAAAATTATTAACTTTTTCTTTCCAAAGCATTTTGTATGAACGGGCTGAGTTTATCCTCAATATGCACTTGCAACTATTATTATCCCAACTGCCCCCATGGGGAGATGGAGACAGAGCAGAAGAGTGATTTTCCCACATTCACACAGGAAATGGTTGGATAAATGTTAACTGAAGCCAAGAATGCCATTTCCAGGCTCTACTTGGTTTCTAAGTCTGACAATGAAGGACAAGAACAAGCAGTTTTTGAGGTGAGGTCTCAAGGGAAGCAGAGAGGTGTGGTGGGGCAAAGGCTTTTTTTAGGGAGAAGATTTTGATACCTAATTCTGTGAACTGGTCATATTTGAAGGTTACACAGAAGGCTGTCTGTCCATAGGACTCCCCAGTAGCTGGGTACCCATAACCATCCTCAGGGGTGGGAGGGAACAAGGGCACACTGTGAATCACCCAGAAGCCTTGTGATTTGTCCAACAGCAGAAATCCTGTCAAAGAAAAGTCATTGAAAATGGATTAAGGAGGAAAAAATCCTGAAATGATACAGCTGAGTCCTGCTTTGGATTTGCTGCTGCGGACACCACACTACAATGTGTTAACATCTACAGCAAACTGGCTCTGGAGTAGATTAAAGAATTATGGGAGAGCTAATATTGTATTAAAATTGCATTAATTCTCTCCTGCATATCCTAACTCTTTATATAACCACTATAAATAACCACTTTTCTTTTGGAAGAAAAAAAATGTTTTCAAAACCTTTTCTTTTTCTGCTCAAATGTTATTTAAAAAAAAATCTGATGAATTAGTGGCTGTAACCTCTCTTCACTGCTTCCTTCCCTTCATATATTTACTGTGTAAGGGGAAACAGATTCTCCCAACACCTTGTCTTCCTCCCTATACCAAATTTTCCTCCACAGGGAAGCAGCAGAGTGATGGGCTATGTTTCCCTCTGCAGCAGAGTGCCCCGTGGGGGAGCACATCTCTAGAACTGTCCCCATTGCTGCAACCTGGAGATACAGCCCTGAAAATATTTTCACCCCAGAGCCAGGCTGGGCAAGCCTAGGGGCTTCCTAAGGTAACATTTAGACCTCCACTGAATTTTACAGTCATTTGAACTCTTGCTTTACTTTTAACTGCTTACTTTAGCACTTCCATGATCTTGGCAGCAATTCTTGCCCCAGAAAGAAGTTTGGAGAGTTTCACATTTAGGGGGCCTTTCCCTTCACATCTCATGCTGCTGCTGCCATTAGGTTCAGCGTGATGTGGTCTGTACCCTCTGGAAGGAGCTACATGAGTTTCAGCTCTTGAAAAGGAAGGGTCCATAAGCCCTAAGTGTTCTTCAGCACAGCACACGCATAGCAAAACCAAAACAGAAGGTGGAGCATAAATAACTATACAACAAGCCACGAATCATGCAAACCATTCTCTGGTTTTACTTTAGGCAGGAATTTTAGATATGGAGATAGACAAACAGATAAGTAGATTCTATACACGTTAGGTAGGAGAAAATAGTAGCTTGGGACTCTCCTGTTACCTTTGGTATGTCCTCTTTTCCACCCATTGGATTCTGATTCAGGGACCTCATCATTGTATATCGCATATGCAATGCTGTTCTTCTGCATGAAGGAATATTATATTTATGGTTTTATATATCTTTATTTCTCTACTTTTATAATTATTACTTCCATAACATATTATGAGAACATTACATTCAGTAAAAGGAAGGTATTCAAGCAAATATCTGCTAGGAACAGAAGGAAGAATTCAGGACTCATGTGAACATCACAAGCCTAATCCTCCTCCCAGTTCAGCTGACACAGTCTCAGACATTACAGAAAAATAAATCTGAAGACTCAGCACTAGGGCCCTGTTATTATAAAGCAGAAGTACTCTCAATCATTGCTGTCACCTCGCTTCAAGAGAGTCAAATATGCTCAATAAGACAATTTATATGGGTTTATTGGGCATTCACTTGCAAAGAAGTTCCCCCCTTCCCCTCCTTTTTTGTGCCTCACTCTGATTTAGCAACCAGATCTGGTGAAAGGTTGCTGAGAGAAAAGTAGACATGACAAGTGTCCTTACGAAACACAAGCAATTACTGCTTTTTTTTTCAAAATATTTGCATTGCCCCTCAACAGAAAACCTCATATGAGTTGGGACATATTTCTCCTCCTTATGCTCTTTGAATTGATAAATGGTTTAGTACAATTATAGTGAGACCTGGAATAGGACAGTTAATGGGACTGGCACTATTTGACTGGCTTCTGGGAATCTCTTCTACATATAAATGAATGACACCCTCCCACTAACCCACAGCAGAAATGCAAAGACACACCCAAACTCCCAAGAATATTATACTACCAAGAATATTGTGTAGATGGTAAAAAAATAACCACAGGCAGATCTTGTGGCATTTTATAATTGCTTCACACAGATATAAATGAAGTATTTGACGATGAGGGGGGAAAAAGTGGCCTAGCAAAGCAGCATATCACCGCTGAAGCAGTCAGGATGTTTTCAGGGTGCAGAGCAAAATCTAGATTTGATTTTATACCGCACATGAAACACATACATAGGAGAGCTTAGGACAAATGTCTGTGACAGCCACCACTGGCCATGGTCTGAGTTCACAGCCAGTTCACAGCTTCAGACATTGCTCAACCTAAATTGCAGAGAAGAAGCCAAAGGGGCTATGTACAAACACTCTTTTTTTTTTTGATGGTCAAGTATGCGTAAGGCTTGACTAGAAATTATAACTTTGCAGATAATTTATAATTGTAGCCAAAACTGCAAATAATCTGCCCAGCTGTCAAGATGCTCCCCTTGACGTGTTTTAGCAGATCTTGTCAGTCAGGTCCTGCCATAACTCTACCTGCTTATTTTAGGTGGTTGAATTTAATTTGCAAGTAATATCAAGTAAACATACTAACAAAGGTATAATTAAATGTCACTTGCCTCAGATTTGTATGTCTCGTACAGCTGCTTCAGTGTTTGTCCCAGAGCACCCTCTGTCATGTTGATGAGGTATTTCCCGAGCTGCCACTGCGGAGCCAGGGTGTCCATGTACATGTATTCCAGCCCCAGCATGGGAGTCTCTCCTTTGGCATGTTTTGGCAACTTGTAAAGAGCAAACCTGCAACAGTGAAAAACAACTGTTTTTACAACCATCCTGTTTGAATGTGTAAATTGGTATGTCCTTTCCCCAAGGATTTAAGAGAAGGATGACTCTGGAGGTGCCAGCACTGGAGGGGGACCCATGCTGCCAGTGTGTGGTGTGGACATCTTGGTCTCCAGAAGGTGACCCAGCACAGGAAGCAGCAGCAGTTTGGCAGCACAATACCTGCTGCAGACAAATTTGTTCTGCTTCTTAGCAAGCAAGGGAGGTTGGTTTGTCACCAAACTCCTGTTGGTGTGGACACACTGCTGCTGGTACCCCAGCAGAATTCGAGGTAGCCCTGGTCTGGAATAAAGTTTAGACACCAAATCCCTGTTTCTCATGGTTTTGGTAGAGACCCTCAGGTCCCAGGCTTGGTCGGACATTCCATGGTCAACCTGGACACCTCTTATCAATACATTCTTAATATCATATAAATATAATTTTATATGAAATAGTTTTAAGTCTTAAAATTATTACACAACATTATTTCTATACATATTACAACCAGATAATAAGTATAAAGTCATGTGATAATGTTGACCCAATCCCACTTTTCATCAGACTTGCAGTTATCTGAACTGTTGCAAACTGGGTATTTGCAAATAATTAGCCAGAGACAAATCTTTTCAAAATTGTAGAGGGCCCAATATTGTCAGTAAATGGCTCAGCTCATACTAATGTCCCTGATGGAGTAAACAGGTTTTCCCAGTTCACAAGTCCTGCAATGTAATTAATTGAGTCACTTTGCATGCCATACTCGAGCACTTGTTATTTGTGTCAATAGTAAGAACCAAGTGGTGTTATTTCCCTTCCTATACTGTTCACCAAAAACCTGAATGTGTTTAATCCTTCAAATATATCAGGAGGAGTGAGCCTAGCCTAGCTGATTTATAGTCTCAAGTTGGTCAAAAAAAGGTATCTATGAAAGAAGGTTAGAAGAGGCAGAGAAATATTTTGCCAGAGGAACATTTAATCCATGGGAAACATACATGTATAGGCAAAAGAGAAACACACACCACTTAGAATCCTGATAATCCACCCGCTTTGCTGCAGAACAAGGGATGTTCCTTAAATATGTCAGGAGAAATTGTTGCTCATGAAAGATTACAGAGAGGAAAAGAGATTTATATAGCAAGGCTGGAGAGAGCCATCCATGCACAGGGAGTCAGAGCAATCCCTTTAGCTGAAATGAAGATTTGGGAAGGAGAGGAACAGCAGTAGTTACAGTAGTATGAGCTGATCCAGGAATTGATTTATGATGCCTTTCCAAACTGCTTTGAAAGATACTGGAAGATTCATGCTCTCAGGGTGTTCCCAGCCTTGCATTTGTCAAACAGGTGTTAGCAGGTGAGCTTACAGAGATGCTAGTCATCAAGCTATCAGCAAATTGCTTGCCAGTTCCCAGTGGATACATATTTTGGCCCTTTCCAGAAAGCCAGCTGAGTGTATTGGCAACTAAAATTTTTCACTTTGTGCACAAGAACTTTCTCAACGGCTTAGGCATTTGTGAGAGCAGACTGAAAGTTACTTTCCTGTGAGTCAAGGAAAAAGCAAATCCATTTATACCCGATTAACATTGTCACATTGTTTGCTTGTGACTGAACACAAACTTACTACACATAATCACATCTTCCCACCATCTGCCACCTCCCTCTCCCGCCCCACCCAAAAAAAAAAAAAAAAAAAAAAAAAAAAAAAAAAAAACCAAACAATGTGCATCCAGGGCTTCAGTCCTTGACTCAACACTCCTCAAAAAGCAGAGCTTTTGGCTTTTATTTGCATGAAAAGCTTCCCACAGAATACAATGAGTATGAACCGAAGAAAGACTTTGTGTCCTCAGAGAATCAATCCTACAGCCATTTTCTCTGGTAGTGCCCACACGAGCTGCAGTAAAGGTGGTGGAATGACCTCCTGAGTGGAATGAAAACACAGTGGGGACTTTTGCCAGCCCAGGAGCTGCCTGTGGGTAGGAACTGCAGGTATGGCTGGGGAGCACAGATGGGATCAGGTCAGATAAGGTAAATGAGTGGCAAATGAAAGGGTGTATAAATATTGGGTAATTAGGGAATACTGTAGGATGAAACCACTGAATAGAAGGAACTTGCATAAAGCTCTTGCTAACTGAACATAAAAACTGAAGTTCTGTGTTTGTTTGAAAGGCCATCAATATCTTTCAGCAAAGAGAAAGCTTTTCTCAGCAGTTTCAGTTCTGCTTCTCCTGCTGGCTTCATTGCAAGCAAATCCAGAATTAGACAAAAGTTGCCTATGTCTTGTCAACAAGCTAGGATGACCACTCCAATTTTTCTCTTTCATTTGATCATGGCACACTGGAAAGGAAATCCCTTATGTCCTCCCTGCTAAACTACACAGAAGAGCCTATGTTTTTACCTGTGAAGACACCCCCACAGGTCCCACATGGCCGGTGTTCACATGCATGGTAGCACAGGTGCATGACTCCTAGTCACCACTTCCAAAGAACTTCTCAGAGTTTGGATTAGCTTTAGCACACAGAGACTCATTTTGCAAGGAATAATTGCAGCCCATGGAGAAATGAAATTTCTCACACCTTTAAGTTGGGTAGCTGCGCCAGCTAAAAGTCTGATTCCTGAGAAACTAACATTATCCCAAAGGACCCTGGCAAAGGTGACAAACTGAAGGAACAGACCAGACCTCCATATGTTTGATGCTATGCAAATAGAGAGCAAAACCAGCTTTATGCCCCTACTTGAGTAGCTTGCCTGTGGTGTGAGGAACCCCTGCCTTCCCTGCAGCTATCTTGGAGTGCAAGGGAGGGGACATGCAAGAACAGCACCTCCTGCTTTATCAATTTTACCCAAACTAATGATTTTTCTGTGAGATAGACACTTTTAATTTTAAATTAGTTGATATTCATTTCTGAGAGGCTTCCACATTCTTAAGAACTTTCACTTTTTAAACCTGGGTTGGATATGTTGTCATTACACTTTGTCTTTCATCTTTGAAACACATTAATCCAATTAACCCTTTACTACTCAAACCTGAGAGTGCTGCTGGCAGTGGGTTGGTACCAGCTCCAGAAGGGGGGAACAACCTCACCTCTGGAGTCAGCAGGTACAAACAGCTCCTTCCCACACTGCCACCCCCACATCCCTCTGTGGCCAGCTCAGCCTCTGCTCCCCCATGGTGACAGCAGCAAGGGGACAAGTCCCACCACACTGCTTTCAGGTATGAGTGACAAGCCTACGGGCAGGACACGGGGGTTTTCCCCACTTGACTCAGTTCCCTCAGCCAGGAGAACCTCATGCTGGAGCCTGGGCCCAGGCCAGGTGCCCCCGAGGCTGCTGCCAGCGAGGGCAGCCTTTGGCACCTGAACACAGGTTATGCTCCCTTTGATGTTGAGACATGAACACCGTGTAAACCAGTGATTATTTTGCAGTTAGTCATAATACAGTAGCGTGGTGGATTCAGTGAAATGAAATCACATTTCAGTAACTTATCCTATGTTTTCCAAGTGCAAAATTCTGCTGCTACTCACAGGCAAATAGGATTAAAACAGGGATTGCTACACATTACTTCTCTGAGATCCACCTGATTCATGTGGTTTAATCTCAAGCATTATCTACCAGCCCAGCGTTTCTCCCCTGCCTGGTATTTACTTACCAATCGACTGTCTCCCCGTCTTCATTCCTGCAGGAAATCTCAGCTGCCCACAGGGGCGTGGAGAAGAGAAGCAGGAGCAAAGCAGGGTGACACCATGCCGATCCCGTGGGCATTTTGTTTTCTCGGCTGCACAGGGCGAGCACTGAGCCGGCTCTAAAAGGAGAAGTTGTGTTTCAGTGGCTGTCAGCTCCTGCTGCAGGCAAAGCCCGGGACGGCAGAGCCAGGGCAGGGAACTGGTCTCCTGCTGCAGGGAGCGCCAGCAGCAGCCTGGCCAGGGCACCCTGGAAACTGCTCAGGATTTCTTTGGGCAACGAAATGGCAAAATGACTGTTGAGAAATCTTACCTTTGTATTTCAGGAGGTAGTATTTTTGACTAAAATATTCACAGGATTCTGCCTTTAAAAAGAAAACAAACCAAAAACCAAAACAAAGCTGCAGATACTGAAACCGTTTTTGTTTTCTTTTTAGTGCTGCGTGACTAAGTATGAATATTTTTACAACTATCTGAAAAAAACTCAGTGCTCAAGCAAGCAAAAAAAATTCTTTCCATCTCACTATTTCTCCATCCAGCCCTTGTAGCTAGCAGAGCCTTTGCACCAACCTTTCAGAGGTTTCTGGTGCAGCTCCGAGCCCTGCCTGGCTCTGGGGCCTTCATTTGTGTGTGGGGATGGAGCCTACAGGGACTGACAGCCAGAGAGAACACTGATCCCCGAGTCACAGTGATTTACTTACAATTAATGATTTTCTTTAATTATCTTTTGAATGCATAAAAGTTCATTTTAGAAAAAAACATGTCTGAATTGAGCAATGTTACATGTGATAATATTTTCAGAAACTCGTGCATAAAACCCTTCAGTTTATATTTTGGTGTGGAAAATATTCTTTCTCCCTCCCCATTATGCTTAGATCAAAAGGTGCTGATTTAACATTAAAATATGTCAATACGAAATATGGGATATTCCAGCCTTGGGGAAAAATCTAATGCAATAAGCTCTGGATACCTTAGCATAACAGAAAACCTCAAGACTTGCACATTATTTTGAATCCTTTGATAGCCTCCCCAGCGCTGCAGTAGGTGTGTAAACCAGGTGTGCTTGACAAAAGCAGGGTAGCTCAGAACAGGGCTTAGTGCAAACAATGATCCCAGAAAGCCAGGATTTTGGAGATGTGCATTAAGACCTGAATTCTGCTGTTCAGACTCCCTTCTGAACCCTTTTCGGGAGATCAGTATTTTAACACAGCCATGAGGAAATGCTTTCAACCAGCCCAGCTCAGTCTGTCTTGTCTTCTTGATCTCAGGAATTGCAACATGCATCAAGGGTGTAATAAAACACAGAACATTCCAAGAACATGATGACTGTTTCCATTTTCTCTCTGAGACTTCTGTCTTCTTACAGAGCAACATTCCTGACCCTCCTGGAAGAACTGCTTTCATCCTGACTGCCTCCACTTGGCCTTGGACTAACAAGTCCCCACACCTGTGTGTGTGACAGGGACAGTCCTGAGGACACAGAGCACACACTGGGTTGTGCCTGCTAACAGGGGCTCTGCCATACAAGATGCTGACTGTGTTTTTCCAGCTTCTGCGTGCAAATGGAGAGGGCTCAGTTCATTGCACATGTAGAGCCTGACAGAGGTTGTGAGGGCTGGGAGCCAGAGGAGTGGCAGTGGGGAAAGGCTGTTCTTGGTAGCAGGGAAAATTGGGAGCTGTATCTAGAAAGGAGTAGCCTGGGCTGGCACAGCCAGCCCCTGTGGAGGGAACATGGAAAGTGTGGGTGTGAATGTCACCTGCCCTTTGCACGACTGTACCTGCAGCGACTGAATGCACTGGGACACTGTCTTCAGAAAGAGATGGTGGAGGGAAGACTCAGTAAGTCCAAGACTAGTCAGAACCAATCCAAAGGTGAAAACCAAGAGAGATGAGCTCACTGTTACTCACATTAAGTGATGTGCCACCCCCCAAGTTTTAAAATTCTAGCACAGCTGCTACTAATGTACTAGTATCTTCCTATCAGGACTTTGCAATTTATAATGGAAATATTTTCACTATAGGTAACCATATAAATTCAGTCCATAAACATAATTTATGTCATTGACTGAGCATAACCCAGGCTTCCACTGAGCTCCTTTACAACTGTCATGTATTTTCCCTGCAGATCAAGGATGTAGAAGTCCTCAACTGTGAATATGGCAAGAACACAATTAAGTTCCTTCGCCTTCACAGAGAAGGGAAGCAGCACTTTGTTAAAGAAGTGGAAGTGTGCACGCATCTCCGACTGACTTCTGCTCAGGAGTACCTGGATGGAAACAACTCTCTTGTCATACCCACTGACACCATAAAGAATATTGTCCTTGTGTTGGCAAAAAAAAAGGGGGTATTTTTTATTTTTTAACTAGCCTTGCTGTTTCTTATTACTTCATTTGGAAATGTTTGTTATGCTAATATTTTGTTTTCAAAATGCATCAAAAGGATCTCTGAATGTCTCCTTCCACTGTTATGTCAGATTGACACTAAATCCACCTCCAGTGTCTAGGAGAGAGTATTTCACCCATCAGTGCTTATCCCACAGACTTCTTAGTTTTCCAAAGCCTTTTTTTTTTCACAGATCTAGCCGCAATTTTTGTAGATCTGTCATGTAAAATCTACTTTTAAAAAATGTAATAGCACATAATACTGCATTATTCCTATGTAGAACTTTTAAACAAAAGGTGTCAGTGTATGTGAGACTTCTCTTAATTCTGCTAACTGTGCTCTTACCTCCCTCAATTGCATCTATCATAATGACAACCTGCAGTGCAAATTCTGTCTCAGTAATGAAAGTCCATCTTTACCCTGTAAAGTTTAATCAGAATATTACCATGATTATTTCAGCATTATAGCCTTAAAATGTCAGGTTTCTGTGGCAGTTTCTCTGAGTCCAAGGACTGCAGTTTGCCATACCACAGGACTGAAGATTTTTGACATGACTCTGTAGCTGCTATTGAGGCTTATGCTGCAAGCTGATCAAATCAAATCCCTAGGCACAGTGCACAAAACCAGATTTGACAAGAATCTATATTTTTAACAACACTGATCCTTCCCAAATATTTACAACAACCAGAACAGTCTAATTTTGTACACAAAGTAATTCCTTCTTTCTAATAATACTGTTTGCTGTCTTAGATCCCCACTTTGGAACAATTTGCTATAGATATCTGCGAACACTTCATGAAAACATTTTGCCAAGTGGTGTATGTCAAAACCTACGTTCAAGAGGTGCCATGGCAACGTCTACACCAGGTATCTAAAATCCTTATACATGCAGTTTGTTTGCACTTGAGCCAATTGACACACTCTTGGTTCCCATTTTCAAGTTAATAGGTTATTTACTGCACTTTTACTTACATGTCTGCTCTAAATTGCAGAACAATGTTCCCCACATCCACTCGTTCATGTGTGTTCCTGACGGGATCCGCTTTTGTGAAGCTGAGCAGTGCCGAAATGGTAAGAGAAAGGCTTGCAACTTGCCCTATTTCACTTCAAATACTTCCACTGATGAGAGATGAAGACTGCTTTAGTGACAGTGAAAGGTGTCACAGGGCCTACAGCATAGCCAGTCCTCTCCAGAGATCTAAACCAAAGAATATTTTTATGATCTTGCACCCCTTGATCCAAGAGATGGCTAAAGAAGTAATGAAGCTCATTATGTATGTATGTTCTAAACATAAACTGGTTTCAACAGTACATGTAACAGAACTGCTATGTATTGTCACATGATTTAATAGCCTTCTGAGAACAGCCTGCCCACTTTTTTACATTATCATATGTTCTACAGTCTCACTATTATCACTACCCTACATATTATGAAACCATGCTGCTCTTGACCAATTGCTTAGTTTGTTGTTATTTTCAAAACTGTCAGCACGCCTTGATTTTATTTCCAAGAAAGTTGCAATTTAATTGCTGCTAATTTTAAATTAGATTTAATTTAAAAGCTTGTTGTGTCGTGAGCATTATGAGCACTCAGCTCTACATGCAAACAGTCTTTCACATTAAAATACTTCAATGTGATTATTATTTTTGCATACTGTGTGTTAACAAATCACCATTGATTTCACTTAAACTTCCATAATACTTAAAAGACATTGGCTTTCAAGTTCAGCTATCCATCCATAAGTTGGCATTCAACGGGACTGAATATTATATTTTCTTGCAGTGACTCACAACAAGAGCATAAGTTCAATCTCACTGTGCTGGCATTTCATTTAACCTGGGAACTGAGCTGAGACCACTGCATTGTTTAACACAGTGGGTTTAGGTGTTTTAGGCATTAGTTTGGTACCTGTTACTTTCCTGACATAACTTAGAATTTTTCCCATCCTGCCCTCTTTCCCTATTTTCCTAACATGTCAGCATTAAGATCAGCAGCAAGATCAATTTCACTTGCAGACAATGAAAGTTCTGAAAGGTTCATTTGAGCATTGTTCCTATGTTTTTTCTGAAAGCAGAGAGAACCCTTACAATCCTCCATTGCCTCTCGGCTTAATCTTTTTTAATGTTCCTAGTAATGTTAACTACTGCCCTATTTTTGGCAGCCTCTGTAGTATTGAGGTTTCTGGAAAATATTAAGAAAGAAACCTGAATTTAAAAAAAAATAAAGAAGAACAGTTCATGCTTTCTTAAAAAGCTGCTGCTCTTAATGTACAGATTGACTTAAGTTTTTTACCACCTTGAAAATTCAGCATGAAATTCTGCCTTTAAGGCTTACTGAAGAAACTGTCTTTTCTTCTTAGTCTTAGTCTTCCCTTCATGTAGGCCTTTAGCTGTTTCTTTAGGATTTCCTGCGTAGGTGAACAATAACCAAAGAGAAGATTTTCAAAGCCCTTTTATATTTCTTGTAAGAGAATCTTCTCTATCTTTAGCATCCTCCTATGCACCTATCAGCCAGACAGAGAAATTTATTTTTCAGTTAATGCTATCTTTTAACAATTTTCTCATCAATTAAAGAAACCTAGGGAGGCTTAATACAATAACAGGAGCACTTTTTTTGCCATTGTATTGGCTGATAAAAGGCTCAGAGTTTTTTGGAAACTGAAAACTTTTAAAGTAGTTTAGCAGAATCAACATTTGATAACTGAAGACAGCATAAGCACAAAAAAATACAGAAAGCACAGTATGAGCTCTTAAAATTGAAAACTTTGCCTGTTTGTTATATTCTCTAGTGCAAGTTTCAGGGCAATTGCCTACACAGCCAGCCAGTCAGACAGCCTTATGGTAAATCAGTCACTGCAAGGAGCTGTTTCAAACGAGGCTATGTATTCGAATATGAGATAAATATATCCCCAGGTTCAACAATAGTATCTGCATTACATTACATTAATATTCATGCAATACAACCTTATACTCAAGAAATTAATTCATCACAATATGAACAAACCTCAGAATCTCCCCAGTGACAGTCTGTTCTTTAGGTGTTTTTGAAGATTTAGTAACAGGGAGATGCAGCCAAAATAATAGATACACCTTTCTGGACTCCTTCAAAACCAGTAATGATTGTAAGGAAGAGAAGAAATAGATAAAATGCAATTTTTGTAAGTAATGGAGCAATTTAAAATAAAAGAAACCTCTGTACAAGCATGCCATTTAGAAATATCTGCCACAGTGGAATTACTGCCAGTATAAATTCCTGCAAAGGCATAGTTTAAAGACAAAATCTGTCAGTCTTCCCTGTCAAAGACAGGATTACTATGCACCAGATGTATTGAAGGATTAATTTTGAAGTAGGTAGTGAAGGCACGAAGAGCAACATAAGCTGCAGCCACTGAATCTCTGCATAGGCTCTGGATGAGTCTGTGTGCCACGAAGTTTTTTTCCTCTGAATGTTATTTTTTTGGCAGCTCTGGTCAGTGAAATTTTATCAGTTCAGTGTGCTCTAAATGACTAACCACCTGAAACTGTTTAGCTGCCATCCAAAAGGTCTGCCAGAAGAAAAAGTTCAGGACACAACTGCTTGGTCTGTAGACAATGATAATCCACCCATGCAGCAGTGAACCACAACAGCACATTTTATAAATAGTGGCTAAGAGCAAAAACACTGTCAGTTTGAACCTGTGGGTGGCATCTGTATCAGTGCCAGTTCCTGCTAATTAGCTGAACTGCACAGATTTGCATTGGCTCTTCGCCCTCTCATTCTTATAAATGCAAAATTCACAACAGTGTGGTTATGTAAAATGAATTTCTGACTGAGGCTCCCAGTCTTTGTACAGAGGGTTTTGACACTTGTCTACATTGTTAGAAAAGACTCACCTCTCCTGTACTCTGCAGCCATAGTTGCCTGCTTCATTTCCCTTTAGAGCAATTAGTAGTCCCTGAACTGACATCAGTGAGTGTCAACCTGATGCACATCCCAGCTCCAAGGAGGTAAGATAAAGCGTGTCCTCACCTTTCCTTTACTGCAGGTCACTTAATGAGATTCTCTGCTTTCTAGCTTAAGATCTGATTTCAGTAGTTTCTGTCTTGTTTCTTACCTTTCTGCTAACATCAGTGTGCAGAATTTTTTTTTTTAAAGTAGCTAAGCTTGCAACAGAAGCATACAAGCGAGACCTGGACAGACTCCTTCACGTGGAGCTGTCACTGCAGTCCAGACATTTCTTTCTCTTCACCTGAAAAGGAACTCATACTGCCTTGTATTTTTGGATCACAGGTCCTCTGGCTGTTTTTGCTGGAATTAAAGATCTGAAACTTATGAAGACAACACAGTCTGGATTTGAAGGCTTCTTTAGGAATGAACACACCACACTTCCTGAAAGGAATGACAGAATTTTATGTGGAGAGCTGTTCTGCAAATGGTCATATGGCGAATGCAGAGATTTTGACTTTGATTGCATATGGTATACATGAAATCAAATAATATTTATTACCTAATCTATTCTCCCAACGTCCAAGGTATAAGGGCCAGGTGTGCTGTTGCTGTGCACCAGCCACTCTCACAGATCCCAGCAGTGGTGCTAAGCTCCTAGTACCAGGGTGAGAGGCACACTTTGGGGGGTAACTCTTCTCTCTGAAGGGACAGTTCACTGCTTAGTACAAAACACTTTAGGAGAACAAACTGATTTGTTAAATACTTTTAGCAAAACACCTATTTGTGAATTATAGAGCTGGATGGTGTAATTTTGAGGTGACAGGACATAAAAGTTGTTCTTCCATGAAATCCCATGAGATGTATCTCTCAAAAGACAGAGGGAAAAAAAAACAACAACCCTCTTCCCCCAGAAAAATCCAACAACCAAAAAAACAACAAAAAACAACCAACCTACCAACCAAAAAACTCAACCCACAATAAACTATTATGGATCTAGACAGAGACAGCTGATACAAGGTTTTGTAAGACCCTGTGTTACCTCTAGGAACAAAATCCGTGAATGTATCCTTGAAGCCTTTGCTGGGCCACCTGACTGTGGGGAATATTCACCCTCTTACCAGAAGACTGTCAACTCTATCCAGATGCTCATCCTTTCCAAAGTGTCCCAGGTACTTTCTTTCCTGTTGATATTCTACATAATAATGAATGTTAATTGGACCACTGAGAAAATCAAAATGAGCCTCTTGCATCCTCTGACAGATCTAGGTAAGGAAACTGTTGGTATGGCTAGATGGACTGATAAAAATGCACACACTGACAAGTTCATATGCTATTCCTTGGCTATGAAGATAATGGGGGAGAATAGCACACAGTGCTCAGCAGGACATGAGTACAAGTGACATGTGTGCTGCAACATTGTCTGCATGATTGATAGATTGCATTTTATCAGCTGTATATATGGGGGTTTTGCACTGCTTTTCTTTATAGTGAGTGAAAAGATTGCCAGGCTATTGGCTGAGAAGAAGCCCTAATCCTCTGTTGCATCTGTTTTCATGGTTTCAGGTACAGGTCATAGAAACAGTCTTGAACAACACTTTTTATAATGTTGTAGACATGAAGAATCTAGGTGTGACCAATGACAAAGAAGTAAGTAAATGCTCCAAACACAACTTGCCTGGACTCTTTCAAAATACTCATCCTTCAAGCATAGTAGAACAGAACAGAACAGAACAGAACAGAATAGAACAGAACAGAATAGAACAGAATAGAAGTTGAGATGAGTTGAATTGAGTAGAGACTATGCCTGAAAAATAATTCTGTTTTCTCCACTGAATTTGACTTTTAGTGATCATGTCAACCTGTGCAGTTTTAACCAAGCAGGATGTGTCCTTGCACAGTGTGAAAAGCCAGCCCACTGTGGCTCTTCCATCTGCTCCACTGGCAGCACCACTGAGGCCAGGGAGCATCCTTGGTGCAGTGGGGTTACAAGTAGGTGAGCTAAGCCATAGGCTAGCACTAGGTGACAGAAGTCCAGCACTCTAGGGAAGCAGTGAAGAGATGTTTCTCTTGCCATTACAAACCAAAGCAGATCGGTCCAGCAATGGGCAAGGTATAAGCCTGGGATTAGACAGAGGGTGAAAGATGTGGTAGATGAGATATATATTTGCTCCTCCCTCCACAGCTGCTCTAGCTGATGAGCAGGTCAAGCTGAAAGTCTGTTAGGTTATCCTCACATCACAGAGAGAAACTGGGTGATTTCATTTTGCATCAACAATCCACAGTCTGTTTATGTGCTTGTCTCCCTCTCTAAGTCTTGTGATTCTACTGTCATCTAATCTTCTCCTTGCCCTCTTTCAGATGGACATTATAGATCCACTTTCATCTGAGATAAAAGGAACATCTACTGTTGTTATTCATAAGGGAAGGGAAGGGCAGGGCCTGGGTGTGATGTTGAGAGGAGATTAATTGCTGCAGTTTCTGTTCTGATAGTGCTGGCACATCCCTGTCTCAGAAATGACCTTGGTGTTTGTGCTCATACCCCTCAGGTTCTGGTTCCAGTGGAAACTCCTTATGGCTCCTGTGCTTGCACACTTGGCAGGAAGAAGTTCTTGGAAGCACAAAGTCACATGCTAAAAGATGAGAGGCAATGTCAGTTTGGTCTGGCAGCTGCCCAGGGAAACTAAACCTCTTGGCTACACCCACACTGCTCTGATAAACTTAACAGTACAGCTTTCCCATCAACGTATACTCCTGATTGGCCTCTTCCATTGCTGACTACTTTTCCCTCTATGAACTCCTGAAGCTGGGATTTCTGAAGCACCCACAGGAATTCAGAAATCAAAGTCTGCCCCTGAATCTCAGTGTGATTTGTGGACTGAAATCCGCCAAGCACTTTCAAAAATCCTAGTTGGATAGTAAAAAACCCAATTTATAGTAAATTAATTTTTAAAGCAGCTATTCTCAGACTTCTTAATGAAACAATTAATTCGATAATGTCTGCAACAAACTTTTGACATGTAAAATCACCAACTCTGTATATTCTTTTTATTAATGTTCCTCCAGTAAAATGAATATACAGACATGAGATAGTATTTCACTGATGTAACCTGATGCCACACTGATCTACAGAGCTGAGGTTCTGACCCAGTAACTGAATAAATAGGAAATCAGACACTGATTTCTTTCCAAAAGAAATGAAAAAAAAATTTTAGAAGGATCTATTCTAGCTCCTTTGCAGTGTGAATAGTCACAGCTGTTGACTGCTTTCTCTCCATGTATTCTGACTGCATGGCTGCTGCATCTACTCATCAGACTATAGTTACTATATAATTACTTTCATATTAATCACTGAGGTGTTTGAGGTTTTGGGCTATCTCCATAAGTTTGATTAAGTAGTTTTCTTTAGTCTAATAATCTCATCATCACTTCTGAGCAGGCAGGAGTCAACCTAAGTAACCCTATTACTTTCCAGAGGGACAGGGAGAAAACTAGACACACCAGACTATGGATCTTAGAACACAGAGATAAACTATGAAGCCAGCAATTCTCACCTCACAAACCGCAGCTGCCAGATATCCAACAGAAATCCTGCTCAACTTCTGACAACTTCAAACCACTGCTCTCATTTTCCATGGGCGTCATTTGCACAGACTCCGTGTGACAGAGTGCAAATCCGACGGGAAGTGCCCAGAGGTACTTCTGAAAACTGAAATTCTGTTGCCTTTGTGCCATCCTAATTCAGGCTGACCTGTAGCACTCATCTGGGTACAATCATTAAATTCATAGGCACCAAAAATCCTGCACGTGTCCTGCACTGTGTGACATTTTGAGGTGCTTTGCAAGACAGGAACTTGCCTTGGTGAGCACAACATAACAGATGCACTGCTCACAAGCCTGAGATATCTCCTGAAAAACAACAGGACAAATGATACTAAAGTCCATCTGTCCCAGACACGCTGTTCTTTGGCCACTAGCCAATCCTGAAAAGTTATATTTACAACACTTCTAGTTTTGCTGGGAACATTCTCTCTTACACCTTGTATTATTGTGCTGTAAGGTACTTGTGGGGTTACATCTTGCTATTTCTGCCATTTTTAGGTGCTTGTAATTTATTAATTAAGGGCAAATAAAGAGCAATATTAAAAAAAAAAAAACACCTGGTATTTTTACTGTTTACCAGATAAGAAATAAGATGGTTTACTACTTACATACAAAGGCAAACACTGTAAGTAAAAGAAATACATTTTCATTCGGCCAATTCTACATCCAAAAATAACCATTCTTGTTCCAAATGGCATTTCATTATCAATTGATAGAATAGATGAAAATGTATCTTACTGAACATTTCAATATTTGAACCTCTAAGCAAGGCAGATCTTCACAACCCACTTCCTTTCTGCCTCATGAAATCGACTGCATGAGGTGGAAGCTTTTCTATTGTGACTACTTCTGCACATTTGTGGGCTTATAGGGTAGTAGTCAGCTAACCCTCATGGCAGAACAAGGACACAAAACAGCAACCAGTTGTTTATTTAGACTTTCCTGTGGCAAAAAACACACATGTACACTCATGTAACGTGGTTTCTATAAACCCCTCCGGACGTGCAGATATTCAGAAAATCTTTAAAGGCTTCTCAGCACAGCTCCATCCAGCTCAGCAAACCTGAGTCACTGATGTGGGCAGACTGCTTCTAAAGAAAGTACTTAGACAGAGGAAGCCCAAATTTTCCATACAGCAATTAGATTCAGCTTACAATCGCAAAAATAATTCTTGAAAATGGGATTTAGCCAGCCTTACAGGTGCCTGACACCTGACCAAATGCCCACTGGCTTCATTACATTTGGTCTCCACAATGGATTTGCGTTATTTTAATTGAGACAGATTTTTTTTTCCCAGTTCCTGTCCTGAGCAGCTATTCAAGTTGCTTACTGTGTTTTACTCAGAAGCAGCTGTGATGCTTTGCTGATGAAATCACACTTGGGAAAAAAAAAAGCAAAAAAAAAAGCAGCAGCTAGCAGATTGTAAAATTGCCATTTAAAATACATCTTGCTTTTACCATGGACCTTGCTAGTCCTGGGCTATGTTGCAGTAGTTTATAGGGCTTGAAGCCTCCTGCCAGAAACAGGGTATCTCAAGTGTACAAACACCTTACTATCATTTTAGTCTTCAATTCCTTCAAATCCTGTTTCTGTTCAATTTTTCTAGCTGCCCAGTACAGTCAAGCAACAATCCTCCTCAGCTGCTGCTGCTACTTAAAGTGCAGCCTATATCACATAGATAAAATGCACCAACTAAACACATTAGCCAGTATCTAAAACAGAGATGAAATGTAACCTTCAGTGTCAGTCCAAGTAATCTATCCTCACTGGCTGTATTATTCTATATAAATATTCAGACTACCTGCTTTCCAATAGATATTTAAACCTGTTGGTTTTTATTAACTATTACAGCTACATTTTAGCTTCTATAAAGTTGTCTTTTCTTGTTTGTTGCTTTGTTTTGTTTTTTTTTGTTTTTTTTCTTCTTGTTTTTGTTTTTAATCTTGCTTTTATCAAGAGTACAGAACACTGATTCTAAATTGAAAGGAACAATTTGAAGTGACAAAAAAAAAAAAAAAAGCTTTTTGGTTAGAAATCTCAGGATAAATAATTCTGAAGTTAGAATCACTCTATTTGTTTATATACAACAACAAACCACCTTTTTCCTAGAAAGCACACAGCTGTATCTAGAAAGGAAACCCATTAAATGTCTCCAGTTATAGGATCAAAAATGTGAGTTCATATCTCAGAATTAGGATGTAACCGTTACATGATTCTCAGACTGAACCTTACCATGCAGAGCAGGTTGAGAAAGAAAAGACACACACACCTACACCTGGTCCCATGTGTGTATGCATGCTCACAAATACACATACAAATGACATTTGCTACATCAGCTGGTGCCTGGTTGACCTGTGGGAATCACTTAAGACACAACAGGAGCTGATATTAGTTGTTTCATAGGTTTTGACAGACTTGCAAACAGTCAGCTGCATTGAGTTGAAGCCTTCCATGTTCCCTTTGAGATCCAGCCCAAACTACACACCAAGCCATCAGTTCACCTCTGGCAGACTCACAAAAAACAAGTGGTGGGGAGAACCAGGAAAGGGACACACACCCCACGGCTGCCTGCCAGAGAGAGCTGGAGCAGTACTTCACAGACCTGAGGGGTGGAAGCAAAGGCAATTATTCACTCCTGTTAGCTGACCATAGCAGTCAGGTAGCACTGCAAGTAAATGCTTTACTGTGGGGACAGACATCTGTAGCCCAGGTCCTGGTGAACAGAGGTGCACAGCAGGGCCTGCCTGGAACATAAGAGAACAGAGGCAAGAGATATTAGAAGATAAGCAGGAAAGATGGAGGGAGAGAAAAGGAGGGAGAAGTACAGTGATAGTAAAAATACCAGAGAAGTCAAAGAACTGAGAAAACGGGGGGAAAAAAAAAAGAAAAAGAAAAAAAAAATCAGTGAGGACAAGTGTATCTTCTGTCTGGCTACTTCAGAGTTGAAAACGAAAGCCCAAACAATATGGGAGGGAATCGAAACTAGAAAAAGAAGAGGGTTGAGAAACCTTGAGTGCAGAGGGAAACATAACTGCAGAAACCAGAGTTCCTGAGTACTGAGGGGGGCCACCTCTCAAGAGTGGCATTAGGCATTAATTCCCATATTAATATCAACATTTGCCTGGAAATGACAGCTCAGATTTTAATGACCCTGTACTCCTATATTGTTTCAAAATCTTCTATATTACACATACTTCCAGGAGAAGCCCAAGCAAACTGGCATGTGGTATTTACACAGAACAGAGGAGGGAGGAGAACAGGACAATCCTTGCAAAACACAGTTGCTACACCCAGAAATACACCCCCTTCCACACTTCTCCCTGTGGTTTGCCAACCAGCTGGGAAACAACCTCAGCTACAAGTTCCTTACTCTTTACTTCCTTCCTCCTGCAATTCACCAATACAAAACAAAGCATTGTTACTCTTGAATCAGAGATCAGTGCCAATGATGAGCCTTTATTCCTTTTTTTTTTTTTTGGTATGATTCAGCTGCTACAAAGTCAGGGGCAACCTCAACAAAGCAAGTTCTGCAGAGTGTTTGTAGAGGATTGTAGCAAGCATCTGAAAAGGGGAAGAGAACATTTTGAGAGGAGTGCAAGCTGCCAGAGACAAGACATTTGCTGTTGCCTTATCAGCAGATCAGCTGATGATACATCAGTTATAACTGCTGACTGTTCCTTTAAAAAAGATGCTCACAATTGCAGCATATAACTGCAACAGTGGTTTCCAGTGCTCACCAGCAGCACTCAGAAGCAATGAAACTCTCACATGGAGGCCAAGGGCCACTTACAGTCTTCATGGTTCTCACACCTTGGTCTCTCCAGGTATTTGAAGTTACAATTGCATTCCCCAAATTTACAGCATCTATCAGCTAATGCATTCCTGGGAGTAACATGAATACACATCTGGGCTCCAAAGAAACATTACTAAATCAAACAGCTCCCTAATTTTAGGATCTAAGTAAGAGAGAATTTAATGACCTTGCTACGTTATCATACAGGAAGGAACATGTATTTCACAACCACCATACCGAAGAAGGAATACTTGAATGCTTTCAAATTATTTCAGAAAGTGCTGTGACAAATTCTGATAGATGTGCACTACTGGTAAATATGAAAAGGGTAAGAGGAGACAAAGGAGAGAAGACAGAAAGGAGGACCTTGGCTGCAGCAAATCTCTCTCCATGTGCTGACCAGCAGTGGGGGGCAAGGGAGCTGACTGCTGCTTTGCTCCTTAAAGCTGACTCGAGGAGAAGGAGGCCACTCTCTGAACTGCTGTTCCAGTGTGAAAGAAAGACCCCCAGCACTGAGACCACTGTCATTCTCACACCCAGTATCAGCTCCCAAAGCACAGGGAGGGCTTTTAAGGAAACGGGACTCCCCTAGCTGCTGGCACATAAGGGCATGTTATAAACTGGACTGCTGCAGAGTTTTGCAACTCTCAGAACTGCAGTACTGACATGGTATCCAGCAATGCCCATCAGTCACTTCCTCATCTCAGCAGCAGCTGTGTTTTCTGCGAGAGGAATGGTAGCTAAAAATAACCTGGCTTTGACTTCCTCTTTCAAACCCTCCTGTTTCGTATAATAAGATTTTTTTGTTCTCTCAGAAACTAAAAGGAGAATGTAACAGCCAAAAGCCAGAACAGTCACCTGCACAAAGAGAGCAGCAGCATTAGAAAGCTCAGAGAACAGCAGGAAACTACAATAAAGATTAGGGACAGCAAAAATAAATTGTTGCCATTTGAGTAACATCTTTCAAATTCCCTTTCACATTTGCAGCAAGCTTTCTCTTAGGCCTTTGTATGAATCAGTTAGCACTCCTGATCAAAAGGGGAATGCAATCTGAATGTTTCTGAATGCAATTCATTTGTTCATTAAAACATGTTAAAAGAAAGCACAGTGCCCCATAATCACCAAATAAACTCTCATGGCTGTACAATGGAGGTTTTTACTCTCTGATAGAATAAATATGTTTTACTTTCAATTGTGTCATCCATAGCTCTACAAAATGTGTCAATCCCACATCGATTATGCAAATAGAGAAAAGGATAATATTGAATTCATCCTTCATAACATAGCATCACATATTCTACTCCAATAGAGTAGAATACTACTCTACTCCAACAATAATGCTGCAAATATAGGGCTGATAGGCATCTCTGGACTGCTACAGGCAGCTGCTTCTCACAATGCTTTACATATACTTACTTCTGTATTAAATTATTTAAGAGTTTCATGTATAATTTTGCATTTGCAGCCTGTAATTAGCTTGATACAGACTGTACCTGAAAAATCCCCAAGGCAGGGACAATTACTCTAGTCTTCCAGAAGATCCATACTCCCAGAAGGTACCTCTGGGCACTACACCAAACAAAATCTAGGTAGAAGTCAGACCGTGACTTACAAGTCAAATATATATGTTGTACAACATAAAGATTAGAAAGTACACAAGAGAACATGCTGCTACATAGCTTATACCATATACCATATCCTGTGAGCTTTACATACAGCACAGCTACTAATGTGGCTTTACCTCTTCTCAAATCTCAACACCAGAAACCACACACCATGCCCTAGCACTGCAGCATCAGCAGCCTCCTTGCACTTGGCCAAGCCAGAAGCAAAGGCAGGGCCAGCACGTAGGCAAGAGATTATAGGAGCTTCTCTTTTCACTCCCTGAATCCTGTTCCCACTTGGCAGAAGGCACCACTCTCTCTTACCTTCTCCCTTCTCAGCTGCACCCCTTCACCATTTCCTTCCACACCATTTCCACTTTCACCACATTCTCCTGATTATTTCCTTCTTCCCAGTTCCTTTGCTCAGCCTCACTGATGCAACCTCACATCCAGGGGGGGTTACCCCATTCCAGGGGTAATCACAAAGCTCCCTGTGCCAGAGAAGATGGTGAGCCCAGACAGAGCTGAGCATCATCTGTGGGCTATGTCCCAGACGTTCTCAGGTAAATCACCGTGCCATGCCAGGGCAGCACAGAGCCTCTGCACCACTGACAGCTGTAGAAAGGGGTAAGAGAAGGACAGATGTTACTGGTGAACTGTGACCAGGGCTTCAGATTCTCTCCTTCAGCTGCATATCACATTAGATCAGAGAAAGCAAGTAATGAAATTTTAGAATATCTTGTTAAATGTAATCAAAAGAATGTAGAATATTAAGTAGATTTTGGTACATTTTAATGGAAAAATGGAGAAAACCAGGAGCTCAAATATATCAAAACAAAGAAACAGAGAAAGTAAAAGATCTGTAAAGTATACTGAGAATCCAAACATAAATAACACTTTATTGGGATATAGCAAGCAACCTATCAAATAGTGAACTGGTACAAACAGATTGAACAAGACTCTCTTTTAACAGAGATGTATGGTGACAAGACAACTTCTTTCAGTTTTTAAAACAAGTATTTAAACTGTTAAGTAAAGCATTAAAAAAATCGACCATTACAACATCAATGACAGACAATATTGAAAATGTGCAGAATTTTACTGGTTTTACAAATTTCTGCATAATGTTAAAAAACAAGTTATCATAAATTTAAAAAAAGGAATAAAATGAAGGGGGGTTTTGTTTTGCAAAGCAACATGAACTTCTTAAAACCAACAATACTTTACATAGAACCACTATTAAAAACAGGTGAAAACAAGCTGAAAATTTAAAGGACAGCAAAAAATGCACAACCCAGTTTCACCTGTCAGCAACACCTTCTGCTATTGAAGGGGTTATGTTAGTTGTATGTACAGCTTTAAACATTGCAGCATACCACAAGTAAACCTTAATAAGGTCAAAATAGGACCCTCTGTAAAAAAGGGTGAGTTGGCAAGTGTCAGTCCCATCCTAAAATAACAAGTAGCAATTTTAGTAGGTCTTTAGGTAAACCAAAAACTACTTTGATTTGTTTTTCTCTCCCAAAGATAGATAAAAACTTTATTGGGGGTAGGGAGGGAAGTGGGGGTTAGTATTTTATTTCATGAGATCAAGAATATGTCTGGCTCAAAAATGAGAATGACATACCTCCCTTTTGTTCTGGATACAGTCATGTAGCTATCTCAACATGCTCATAATTCCTAAAAGAGAAAATCATTATGTACTACGTAAAAAATACACACCACCTCTCTCAGTTCAGACTCAGTATATAGTATATTGCCAACTCTATCCAATAGGATATATATTGTAATTTGGTTTAAATTCTTAATAGATATATTCTCTCTTTACAAAGTTCCATCACATGAAACCAAATTGCTTATTTATCATTTGAGGCACAACATGACCCCAATTAGACAATTCACTATAAAGAGTTGTTCTTTAGATGCTGTGTCTGTAGAGGCTTTACGTGATATTCATAGATTTTCAGCGCAGGCCCCAGTTTTAATGAAAGTCCAGTCAGTACATCATTTCTTGTCATCAACAGTAATGATTTGCCATCAATTTCCTATAAGAAGAAATAAAGACAAATGTACAAATCTAACAGGTGAGCACAGTCATGCAACAAATGGAAGACTACTACAGAAGATCATGAGAAAATAAATAGTAGCCTTTTTTTTTCTGAAACTGTTTACAGCAGCTAAATTCTGCTGTCTGCTTTTCAAGTGCTCACTTGTGCTAAGGCGTAAATACTAGTTAGTCAAGCACAAAATCTAAAACAAGGCTAATGTCAAAACTTCCTCCTTGTAAACCTGTTTCCAATTAATAGGTACATGTGCAGCTTGCCTAATTATCAGCCATTAAAGAAAGAATACTCTTAAGAAGGCAGCTTACAAAGAACATTTCAGAAGAATTACCATTATTCAAGTTTGGACTAGTCGGTATCTGCTAATAACTTCAGGTGCCTTCTTTAAAAACCTTCCCATGCTTCCTGTGAGGGAGGGCAGGTGTGGTGGGGGGTAAAAAAACAAACAAACCAACCGATAAAAAAACCCACCTCCTGCAACTAGAAATTTTATAAGGGCTTAACTGTGCAGCTCAACACTGAGGGAAACTCTCTTCCACTGCTTAAAATGGACGAGGCTAAAAGCAGCAACTTCTTAGCCTAGGTCTCGACAACCTTTACTTGTTCCTGCTCAAAGTTTCCACTTTTAAATAATAGGGGTTTTTATTTCTCTCAGATCTTGCCTTTCTGACCTATTTAGATTATAAATGCTGCAGGCTTTGGGGTCTCTTCTGCTTCAAAAGCTTGTGGTATGTTTGAAAACAACCTGTAAATGGACTTTCAAAGGTCAAAATAGAAGAAAATGAATCCACATCTCCCAACTCTGTTTTAGACACGGGACCACCGTTTTCTTTACACATTCCTGCAGTTCAATCACACTGCATTACTCAGGAAATATGAGCTACACCTCCACAATGGTGCATTGACTGCTGTCTCTCAACACAGCCAGATCTCCCAAGATCATCACAGCACAAAGAAGTATATTCTCTTGCATGGGACTTCACTCTGATGTTGCATTCTTTTACTAATTTTAAAACCCCACTATTAAGTGGTGAATTTGTTATCACTAGCCAACAACCAGGTCAAATGCTTGGATATATTGTTGGATATATTGTTGTAGCACCTTCCTTACAAATATTAGATGTTGTTTTGGAAATGTCAGAGATCCCATCCTTCATTACAAGTCAATACGAAAAGAGGAAATCTATATTGCAGTTCTACATTAATTTTTCCAGACTGATCCCTTTTACAATTTGGTTATTTTTATTAATACAAAATACATGGACAAACCACAACATATCAAAGATCAGCTGAAAGTGGAATTTCTTAATCTCCCCAGGAGTGACTCCTAATCCCTAGAGGAGTGCAATGTAACAGTATGTTGAAATAAACAAGTTTCCAGTAACTGCTTACCCAATTATAGCTGGTGCCTCTTTTCAATTACCATTGAGGATGTTAATGGCTAAAATCAGTTTCCATTCTCTCTTTTCCACTCTTTAACAATTGTTTCTGTAGGAATTTTAACACCAGTAAGTATCTTGTTTATCACTATGACTGAAGTTGCCTCTTCTGCTTCTGTTCAATGATGCTATGAAGAAAAAAAAAAAATCTCCAACTTGGTAGGATCCAAATTAAGTAAATCCAGCACCTGGAACAGGAAAAACTCAAAGAATGGGAAAAAAGCATCTCTTCCTTTCCCTTCTTCTTCCACAGGGTTCCCCCCAATGGAGTCTAGGAATGCTGGTAACTATGAAGGCTTTCATTGAATAGAAAACAGATTCTCTAAGCTCTTTTCAGTGTAGAAATAAGTGGTTACGTATCCAGTAGTGTTTTATATCTTTATGTGCTTTGTAAGCTTTATCTCTTCCTCTTCTTTATAGTTTTCCACTTAAGCTACCTTCTGTAGCTTTGTGATAGTCATTCTGTGTTTTGGCACCAGGTAAGATTTTGTATGCTTTGGCGACTTCTCTGAATTTCTTCTGTTACCTCTCTATTTTTTTTTTTTCCCCTAAGGACACAACTTCAATGCCAGGCTTTGGTATGCCTTTTTAATGTCATCTGCAGAAGCACTCCTCTGCAAAACTAGAGCTAATAGTAATTTCCCACTGTGCCAGAATGACCTCTGCAGCAATAGCACATTGCCTTCAGCAAATAAGCAGAGGACCAGTTAAGCTTCAAGTCTTCCCAGTGCTTTTCTCTGTTCTTTCTCCAAGTGACTGCAAACTGCATGGTTTTACAGTACAGCCAACCCATACAGCAGCCAGCAGGCCCAGATGCTCCCCCATGCCATAGCTCTGTTAGAAAGCAGCAGTAGACACAAGCTAGCATGAAACTTGTTTCCCTTTTGACAAAACACTGCAGTGAGGCCAGTAACCACCACTGGGTCACTTGGGCCATCTGACTATTGCAGTACTAATTGCTAAGAAGCCACATGGGCAGTAATGAAGGTGAAGCATAGCACTAGCATGTCTCACAGCACTGCAAACAGCTTCAGTCTTTGAGGGAGTCACAGCCCTTGTGCTCCCAGGGAAACCTCAGCCATGTACTGGCAGACAGCAGTTCTCTGAAGGTGTTCACACCCTCATGCTGCATCTGCTCTGCCTCTTTCTTTAGTTATTCCATGCCCTCAACTTCTTGGATGTCTCAGTTGCTTGCTGAGATTATGGGGTTTTGTTATTGGGCGACATCTTTCAGTTGAATCTGTTTTCATCAGTGAGCTCTTTTGACTTGCTGACATCAGCAGAACTCCAAGGAAGAATAATGGTATAATCATCTTACAGTTCTCACTTCTTACCAGTACTTACAATACAGTTTCAATAAAACATTCTGCAGTCCTTAAAATATCTTCTCATTTTCCTTAAAATGTAAGAAAAATCAGGCCTTAAAAATTCTTCGAGTCACTTGCTTTGGGTGAGTCCAAATGTATTCAGATTCATCAAAAGAATGTGTGGACTCAGTTATGGTTGTGTAAAAACTGGATGCAATGTTAGATCTCAGGATTATATTCTAGGCTATGGATATTTTGTAAGGAAGCCATTGTGCTACCCCTACTGCAGTTCAGTGAATAAGAATTTCTGTGTTGTAGATGAGATGGAATACTTTACTATTTACAATCTCAATCCCCTTTGAGTACACATTCAGGGCAGTAACAGATCAAATGAAAATAGGTTTCTGGGGCCTAGGCAAGCTGCAGTATAAATGGCAGAGAAAAACAGAGACAGCCAGAGGTTCAGCTGCACACCTGGTGACTCTATAGACAAAGGATGGCGAAGGTTTCAAAGTGAACCTGACTACACTGCCATACCTGGAAGGCCTGGGAAATCCTGGTAACAAATACTACAAACATACAGAGTGGACAGTAAACAGTGTGGAGGAAACAGACCACCACTACTGGTAAAAGGTCAGGGACAGGTTTGGTCTTAGGCCTGCTCCTGGTGCAGACAGGGAATGGGCTGGCAGAACTGACAGGAAGAACCAGGCACTTGCTGTTCCTCATGTTTCTAAAGGCAACAGAGGGGAAAGGAAGTGGCAATGAATTCTGCTGTGAGTGTCCATCCCACATCTCCTGGATGTATCCTGGTGGCAGCTGACAGCCCCTCCCTACAAGGCTTTGGCATTAAAGCAAAGTCAGGAGCAGAATCATAGCCACATGCCTGCCCGTGGCTATCCTCACAGAGCCCAGGCAACACATTGATAAAAAGCAGCTTACTTCAGCTATCCTCCTGAAGCCACTTGCCCTCACTACAGAACACTAATAAAACCTTTTCACTCTACTTCTATGCTGCTCTCCATCAGGCTGTTGCAAATTGCTTTGCCAAAAGCCATGAGTTAGCCTCACCTTGCTGCTGAAAGATCAGTGGGAATTACTGCAGTATTATTGACAAGCCAGCTGAGATGCAGAGAGGTTAAGATATTTGATGAAAGTCAGAGGTATCTGTCAGTATAAGGAAAAACCCCAGAGGCTGCAATTACTTTGCCTGTGTGGATTTTTTTTAAGCTACATTCCCAGAGCTTTTGAGGGGACATGGATGCTGGTATTAAGCAATGGATACACTTAACTATTTTTTCCTGTTTACCCATCTTTAAATTCTGAAAAATTAGTAGCAGCTGCAGAAAGACCCTCTCTCTGCACCCTGCCAGAGAATTACCCAACCACCAGGCTTTTCACCACCAAGAACAAAGAGATAAGTTCAGATACTCTGTTATAGTCACCAGTTACAATCAGACGGGATTTCATTGTCCAGGTGCTGAAGCTCAGCAAGAACAGGTAGGCTGTTGGCCAAGTACACCAACCTCTCTATCCTGCTCCACTTACACATCTTACCAGTGTGCTGACAGGTGAGTTACAAGGGGCCAAATGGCTGGTATGCTCTTTGCTGGTTAAAAATACCAGAAGAAAGCCCTCCGTTAGCAAGGGCAGTTACAAGGCCCAAAACCCAACCTCTTTCTCTGACTGAGTCCTACAAACATGCTGCTTCTGTGCTGAAAAGCTTTCTTCCCTTTTATTGACAACTTATCCTTTCCCTGTTTAGTTCAATGAAGCACAGAAGCCCCTTTTTCACCCTAGGTCTTCAAAAGCAACTTGCTGTTTAAGAGCCTTGGGTTTGTAAGGACAGGTGAGTGTATTTACATTACACTAAGGAGGAAGGGAATTACCACTCACATTTTAAGTAACACGATAGTGCAGCTGAGGGGGATTGTATAGGGACAATGAATCCAAGCTGGAAAATTTGTTTAGATTCCTAACCTTTCAGATGACTGCTTTAAACAAACTCCATACCATTATCTACACCTTGTAGAACAGTATTATTACTCAAAGATCATAGTCCCTAGGATATTCACTCAATAACAGACTGAAACATCTCCCACTAATGTGGGATTTTTACTTCCATTTAACAGTATATAACCAGGTCCACAGCAAATATATGCAATGTGAGAAACTGGTGGCAGTCAAAAAGTGTCTCCTAACAGATTTACCTGTTCTTGAAAAGCATTGGCTTGTTCTTCAAATCCAGCTGTTCTGAAATAATTCACAACATCGATAACAGCCCAGTCAGCAGGATCCAGAGGTCTCCCATTCTCTACTGAACTGCAAAGTGCAAATCCAGACAAGTAATCACTAAATGTGTGCAGAGCCTCTTCTGTTTCTCACGTACATCCCCTTCTTCCTTGTTACTCCAGGAAAAGTATTGCTCAACACACCTCCCCCTGCCCTGATACAGAAAAGTCACTCCTCTTTAACCTCAAAGACCTGTTGCTGGGGACAACTGAGGTACCTCTCCCTTCAGAAAAGACAAAAGTATATGAATCTTCACATCAGGCAAAGGTAATCAGCCAAGATCCTTTCCTGCAAGTGTGTTGCTGCCTTTGCAGCTGGAAAACAAAGACTACCATGACTGAGGTACCAAGGCCCTGTCTTTCAAGAATGCAGCTTGTTTTCAGCTACCAAGCACTTGGTAGGTAAAAGAATTACAGTATGTGGATTATTCTTTTCCCAGATTAGGCTGTGCTTCCTCGTAACATGGGTAGAAACTACTGGAAACCATCCTGACCTTGCAAAACAACAACAAAAACCAACGATTGAAATAACTGCTCAGTATGGAAAGCTTCCCAAGATTGTTTTTGAACTCATTTTTGGACAAACCTTTGGACATCTTAAATAGCTATAAATCTGAGAAAAATCTGTTAAACATAACCAGAATTAATTCCTTCAGTGAATGACCCCAGGCAATTGCTTTCCACAGTAGCAAACCCAACTAATCATTCATATTACTGTTCTCCTGCATTTCTCATCCTCAACCTGTCATCACCCTTCTCTCAGATAACCTTTGTATATCTGCAGATTCTTGGTAAAAACGATTTACAGTGAGCTTGGTTGCCTTTCCTAAGACAATTTATGAGGATGAAAAGCAAGTCATCAAAAGAAAGAACTTCTTTCACATGTTTCTCCATCTGAAAGTCATAAGGATCACACCACATATTTTCCACTGTTCTGCATGCTTAACCATAGCACTAATGAAGAAATATAAAAAATGTACAGATCAGGGCAGATGTCAGAATCCTGTCCATTTCAGGTCCTGAAGCATTTTTGCTTCACAGTATTTTTGTTCTGTCCTTCAAATTTTTATTTTCCAACTGTCACCACCTCTGTCTTGCCTAGACTTGTATGTCTTACAGCAATATAACTGAGTGAGTCAAGGGCCAATCATTTTTTTCAACCAGCTATGAAAATAAGTGAACAGAATCATATCTAGAGAGATATAGTGCCTCTGATCACCAATTCCACATCATCCCAGTTTTTACAACTACCTGAGCCCTGGGAAGGAGGACTCATGAACACAATGATTTTTGCTTGTCCCCCTTTTTTAAAATCAAAGAATGCCTTTCAGTTAATATTTTTGGTGTTGTGCAGGTTTTGAGGCTTAGAAAATAAAATGTGAAAGCACCACATGAAACCTACATATATTTGTAAAAGCAGTACTTGAAGAATTATATTTAAATCTCTGCATTTTCCCCAAGAGCTAGACTATCACTTTCAGTGACACATCTTCTACATAAAATTAAACAAAATCCCAACAATTCAGTATTTTTAAAAAGCATAATGAACCCTAAAAGGTATCAAATCTAATTCTTCTTAAACAGCAAATAAAAGTTTCAATACATAAAAATACCTTATAACTGCATCTTGCACAATTTCCAAGAAAACACTGATTTCAAACTAAATGTGGTCCAGACCCTCCTCAGGTTCATTAGTTCTTCATGTATCTCTTCTTTTACCACAAGGGAACTGCAGCTTGGTCCAGCCCCATCTCAGGCTCTACTGCAATGACTTCAGGGGCTTTACCTTAGTCATTAACTAATCACGGGAAACAATTGCAAGTTCCTGCCCCAAGGAGTAGCATCATACTGGACTGAAAGTGGAGCAAATTTCCACAGCCACAGCTGCAGAAGACTCAAAGGCACGTGGCAGGCTGTTGCAGACTGGCTGGATTTTAACCCATCTACCCACAGATGCTCATTTGGCTTCTAGACTTCAGCAATATCGTCCTTGTCCTGCTGTTGCACATGGCTCTGTCCTTTATACAGGAAAAGACAATACACAACAGCCATACACCAGTTCATGGCAGACATCCTGGATGCTGTAAATCTTAAGAGAACAGGCATTTCAGGCTTTGTAACAAGACTACTAAAGACTAAGCTTGTCTGCTTTTCACTGCTGTCCCTGTGCCTTTATTGCCATCATGTGGCAGAAGCAGCAAGGTCTGAAAGGATATTGCTGTGAACAAACTGATTTTAACCAAGCTATTTATAACCACTTCAAGAAAGTGCCAAATACCTTCTTTGTACATATGCATGCATGCATACTATATACATTAATTTAGTAACCACAGTTTAATTACAATCCCCATCAGTTTTAAAAAGCCACCTTCCCAATTAGCAATTGAGCCTTTATCACTTCAGCCTCAGGGGAAAATCATTAAATGCAAACTATCTGTGCTTTGACCGCCTCCCTTCTCCCCCCCCTCCCTCGACCACTTCACCCTCTTGGTAGAAGCAAGACTGTCAACTGAGGGCACCTTCCGAGGCACATACGTGGTTTAATCTATTCATAGTCACTGAATAGGGAAACGCATTTTCTGCTGATGTGGTGTAGCCACCGTCTCAAGTGAGGAGGGAGCGCACCGATTTTAATGGCTGCCATCAGATCTTTTGATGCTGTGTCATAATCGAGTGTTTTATCAGCATCCTGAAGTGACCATTATTACTATTCATACTACTCTAGTGCCTGGGAAATGAAGCATTGTCAAGTTTTCTTGGAAGGCTTGTAGAAAAGACAAGGAAAAGAATGAAGTGCAGCTCTGCAAAAGTGCAGTTTGTGTTTCACAAAAGCGCTGCAGTTTGAGAGGGCAGATTAAGGACTCTAGGATCTTTCTTTGCATGGGTTTTTTTTTGCTCGTGTTTTTGTTTTTTATATACATTTCTATATATGTATATATCTATAACAACATAGGTTCTATAGACCTAAAGCTGCAAGGCTAAATTTTTCTACACAAATTGCCACTTCTCAAATCAGAACTTTATCCAGAACTGCAAGTCCTAATCTAAGAATTGCTGACATTTACAGATACAGGAATGCCTTCAAAGCAGTTCCTATCCTTTAGCCTGCAGTCCACCACACCAAAGAAAATCACAGAGCAGTGCAAACCATGTCTATGTCTTAATTCCACCCTTGGTCTGATGTAAAAACCCAGCAGTTTAGAGCTTCCTCAGCAAACAGCTTAAAATGTTTGTTCCAGAAGAGAACAGACATCAAAGACATGCTGCTGCTGCTACTACTTCTCAGCTCTAGAAGGCTGGGCAGTCAGCAAAGAAGGGCATATGTCTTGCTTAAAGAGACTTCCATACATTAGCCTTTTCTCCCATCAGGCACCAGTTTTGCAAAAGCCACTAGCAGACAGGTGAGCAGAGGCAGAGTATTGCTTAGTGCTACCACTTGCTTTAGCCTCTGGCTGAGAGGAGAAATCAATGGAGAAGGCATATCCCTAACTGAAGTTACTAACCTCTGCATCTTTTCATTGCTACACAGTCCTTCCACATACCACTTTTAATCAATTCAGTGCCTGAGTCTCTTCTGTCTTGAAGTGGAAATACAATAAGAGTAATTGAGAACAGGCAAGGTTTGAAATGAGCAAAGATGTAAATGTCCACCCTTGCCAACCACACTAAGTCAAATGACAATCAAGATCCATGTGCTGTTTACATAAACTGAACACTAGGGATTCACTTACTTTTTGACATCCAGAGAGCCATTTTCCTTGTTTTCCATGTCAACAGTTAGCATGGGGAGGATAGAGGTTTCTTTTACTTCAGCAACTGATCAATAGGGGGGAAAAAAACTGTGTTTAATTATTAGTGCTATGAAATGAGCAATACAATGTAACAGAAACAAGCATTCTACAGGGACACAACCCTGTTTCTACCTGAGAGCAAAGGTGTTGTCAGACTGCTTTCCTCAGAAGCCTGGCAAAGCTGATAATAGCTACTGAACTAGGAAAATCTGACCTGTGGTTTAAACACAAGAAATATTTCATGCCTGAAAATAAGGAATGTAACATTGCCATGTTACATTTGATCCTTTTCAAAGCTCATAAAACTTTGATCAAACTATACATTCATATACACAGAGGCTGACCTGCATTATATAGCTGGATATCCAAGAGGGCTTATTTTGCTTTCAGTTATCCTGCTATACAGAGGGTCGACACAGACATCTGATCTTATCCCTAGCAGGGTTTTGAAATTCATAGCCTTGTTTTGCAGGTGGGGAATCTGGGATAGAGATGAACACAAAGTGACTTATAACCAACTCACACATAAAGCTGGTAAGCAGAGTTACTAATTGAGTTCCAAACTCCAGAGGCCTGTATCAGAATATGATCAGTGTCATAAGATTATCCTTCCTGCACTAGCACAGCTGCTTCTACAGGTATAGTATACTGAACTCTGAAAAGGAAAGAAGCATCCGAAGGACACAGGAGAAAATCCAGTTTGTTTCTCTCCTCCCAGCGTGAAGTACTTTCACCACACAGCTTTTTCTACCACTCCACAGAACATGCAGAAATGACTCGAGCCTTTTCTTTCTCAAGAAAGCCATTTCTATTTCAGAAAACACCAAAAAACTGCCCAAGGACTCAGGATGTTCTTGCTGTAGCATTAATGGATGCCCGTGAAATGTCACAGAGCTCTGGGAAGTACAGAATAGGGAAATCATGCTTTTCTGATAAAGCTTTGCAGAAATAAAGGATACCAATTAATACTGAAGCTCTGAAGCTAAAAAAAGAAAAAAACACCCTATAATATACAGTTAGCAGCATGTAAAGCACCAAGAAAACAGTAACAAACTAATCGAAAAGATGCTTATTCCTGTGCCGCTGACCAAATACACGCATTCCCTCAAATCACTCACTCCTCGGTTCACCTGAGGTGACTGCAAAACGACAACCGCACCATCCTGTCAGCCGGTCTGCCGGAGGTCCCACCGTCCCGGCCGCGCAGGACCCGGCAGCCGCCCCGGGCTCGGGTCACCGCACCTTCCGCGGAGCCCACGGCCCGGGCACCGGCTGGCTCCCGGGGCTCCCCTTTCTCCCCCGCGGCGGGCGAGAATAAGGCTCCGCCGGGACTGTGTGACACCCGTTCACCATTTTACAAGCATCTCCGAAACCGTTCGCCAGGCAGCACTGCACCACATTGTCATTTTTTGGCTGGGGGGGGAAAGATGGGGAGAAGTAAGACAGAAAAACCTACCTACGAGACACTAAACCAAAGCATTGCTACAGGCTGCTCCGGAGCGGCGGAGCCCCCGGCTCCCGCCCCCCTACCCCGCCGGCNGGAGCGGCTTCCCGCCGGCAGCGCTTACCTGCGGCGGAGCCGGGGCACGGCGGCGGCAGCGCCGGTGCCGGGGGGCTGCGGGCAGGGGCGGCTGGCAGTCCGCCACGGCACACGGCCGGAGAGGAGCGCTCAATGCAAGATTCATGACCTGAGTTTCTTGGGACCTCCTTGTAAACATTTCTACTCCTCCTACCAAGTGGGGTGTATGTGGGCACCGGAAGAGTGGGGAGAAAGGGGAAAAAATCCCCAGGCATTTTTGGAAGGATGCAGTAGCTAGCTTACCCCAGGAGATTTTACACAAGGTGGGAGATAGGAACAGACAGAAATGGATAAAGTTACGTAAGATTCGTTTCTAGAATGAGTTTGTCAATTTACAGGTGAACAGCAGATAGTTGGCTGTCTCTGGAACTGGAGCATTGGCAAGTGACAGGTGACAGTAAAAGTACTGACAAGGGACGGCAGAACCATGCCACCACCACCGTGCCAACCCAGGACTAGGGGCAGAGAGGAGATGGGAGACAGCTACATCTCATACTTGCATGAGCACCACGCCTTATTTCACAAGGAGACCCACACAGATGCTATGCTGTGGGTAAGGTACAATTCAAAGTGTCTACAAATTACTAAGTCTGGCCCACTGACAATAAAATCTTTCCTTACAAATGTCAGCAAATGTCTTCAGCAACTGCACCTTTTTCTTTATTATACTAATTTTTAATTTCTTGTTCCAAATTTCTCTTGTTTCAGGATGTTTTCTAATGACACAGAAGTGTTAAGTGGATGACATGCTGTCAGTCCTAGGGAAATTAGGTAAACAATAGCAATCAACATACCCTTCCTTCCGCACCAATGGGCTTTGGAAACTTTTCTTTGGCACCAGGGCTGCCTCCCAAACACAGCTCAGATGCAGTGCCCCTTTGACAGCCTGCATCAGTACAAATTTGTGGGATGATTTACTTGAAGAATTTCCTTCTAAGTCAAACCACTCGAAATGCACCCTAGCTGTTCACTCTGAGGCAAGAGGGACATTACAAACCACTTGGGGATTCGCACAGAATCAACTGTTGACTTCTGCCTGCTCCTGCAAAGGAAGTCCCAGCTCTGTGACCTGAGTGTCCCAGCCGGCACTGACAGAGCCTGCAGGCCAGAAGAGAGGGAGCAGAAGGCTACCCCAGGCACCCTGCATCTCCCTCATTCGCAGGGGGAGCTTACTGCATCCTGACTGCACTTGTGAGCAGAGACCCGAGTCACTTAAGTGCTACCCAGATACAGTTTACAAGCACTAAAATCACAGGGAAAAGGCACTTTTGTGCAAAGGACTGTAGGCATTGGAAAGCTTGGAGAAACTGCAAATAATGTGACTCAAGTAGGACTGCTGAGAAGAGGGAGCAGCAGCAGTCTTCACTGCTTTGGATTTTAAATAAATGCAAATAGACAAGTTAAATAGAGCATTAAACATACTGCACCCTAAAGAAAACCCTCTTTACTTTACATCCCAAAGTGTACTGTAAAACGTGACATATTTGTGTTGGACAAGTAAGCAGCGGAAGGCAATTCTTTTTTGTCTCTCAAGAAATAAGCATTCTAAATTAAGCCATAATGAGTTTTCTGCATCAGTTGATTTCTAACTTTGGTAATGAACTGACATTTGAGGATACAAATATAAACCATCTACTTTACTCACACACTTCCATCATTTTCTTCAATTAATCCTCAGAGTACCAGAAGTGAGGCTCACACAGTGCATGAATTCTGTCTAGAAGACCTTGGAAAGCAGAGATGAATTTTAAGAAAACAGGCTATGGAAAAATTCAATGTGGAATATGATCTGTGATTTGTATATTCATTCATTGGGGTAAGGTAATTTAATTAAAACGAGATTATGCCTGGAGGGAGATAAAGCAGGAAAGTGAATTAGACTTCTGTTTTACTATTTCCATCACACTTCTGGCAAAATACATTTCCAGGCCATGCAGGGCCCAAAGTGAGACCTGCAGGGGTCAATCCTGCCTGTTCTGAGCTTCTGCTGTTGCACATGGAGAAACAAGCAGAAGTCAGTGTGAGTGCTGGACACCAACTGACCCTGCTTTCCAGGTATTGGAAAATGCCAGTTTTCTACTGAAAAACTACTAATGTTTTCACCCCTGGAAGCAACAGCAGAACACGAAGACAAAAGTTGTTGTGCGCATGGCAAAGGAGGGCGCAGCACCCTGCCTGCTCTGCGACAGGCACTCAATTTCAGCTCCTCCAGAGAAAAATAAAAACTTTCAAACTTTTCTCATTCCAGTGGCTTGGCTAAAAACATGGCTAAAGATAAAGGCATGGTTAAACTTGCTCATCAGGAAAGTTTAGTAAGAAAACAACAAAGGACTTCTGTGGTTTCGCCGTGATAGAAGCTAGGAAAGCTCCTGTGTGTAAACTAGTCGTTTAAAAACTAGTCGTTGTAAACTAGGAGGGCTGTGGATGGCTGAGGAGGGCTCCAGAGGGCTGAGGAGTTCCGGGCGGGCACAGGGGCTGCCGCCTGTCAGCCAGGGGCCCCGGGAGGGAGGCGGCAGCCACGGCCGCAGGGGCCGTTATCGCCCCGCCCATGGCCGCCAGCCGGGCAGCCGCGGGGCCTGATGGGACCTGCAGTCCCGCAGGGGCCGCGCTCCCTCAGGCCTGCGGGCTGAGCTGCTTGACTGCCTGCACTGCCCGCACTGCCTGCTCTGCCTGACTGCACTGCCCGCACTGCCTGCACTGCCTGACCTGCCTGCACTGTCTGACTCCACTGCCTGCTCTGCCTGCACTGCCCGCTCTGCCTGACTGCACTGCCTGCGCTGCCTGCACTGCCCGCTCTGCCCGCTCTGCCTGACTGCACTGTCCGCACTGCCCACTCTGCCTGCACTGCCTGACTGCACTGCCCGCTCTCCCTGCCCTGCCTGCCCGCACTGCCTTGCCTGCACTGCCTGCCCTGTCTCCTCTCACAGGCAGTGGAGGGGAGTAGCCCGGGATGTGGCTTGCAAAGCAGCGAGTTCCTGTTGCTAACTGAAATACTGCTTAGTATTAGTATTAGTACTGCTTACCTTAGCTGGAAGGTGCAATGCTTTTTTCCTCTGAGTGTTCAGGTAGACGTTGTGGGCTGGAGCTAATAATTTGTGGTTCCTGGTGGCTGGACTGGAAATGCTGCTCACCACCAGGAATAGCGTTAACCAGGGATGGCCAAAATGCTGAGACACATGGTGAGCAGCCAAAAATCATCAGCTCTTCTTAATGTGCGGCACTGGAGACAGAGGAAACGGGGAAGGGGCACAAGATGTTCTAAAGTAATTCGCGTCACAGATGTGTGACACATTTAACATAGCTGCTTGCCACCGAAACTGAATTAACTTACAACTATTCTCTATTAAGAAATAGTGATCTAAAAATCCCTTTTCCATCATCTTCCTAGCAATACAGGGCTTAAAAGGGACCTTTCAGGTCAGGGAGTTTGATCTCCTGCCCTCACAAACCCTCACATAGCCCTGTCTGCATCTCATGCTGGTTTTGAGCCCATAAGGAATCTCATCCCTTTTCTTCAGTCAGAAAGCCCATATCATGTACCTCTTTACTGGTGGTTAAGAACTTTGAATGTATAACTTGAAAAACACACAGTTTATACCTATTTGTTCCCATAGTAATACTGTTAATATTTGATTTCTCTGTTTCTCTAGCTCTTACTTGCTTTTTCAGACTCAGATGTCTGAATTACCATAATGATTGTAGCCTTGTTAGACACTCTCTGTAATAAATGATGAATTTTCTGTGCTTGTTCCCCTTTCCTCTTCCTATATGTTTGCTTTCCAGGAACAGACAGGGTCTCGGCTGTACCTTCTGCCCTCCCTGTCTGCTCTGAACAGCCCCTAGTTCCACACTACACTTTCGGGAGGTCTTTTATCACCTCTGTATGACACTGATTATTTTAGGCCTCCGAGGACTGCTAAGTACCTCAGGGTCGTTTCCAGAGTCCCCAGCAATTCCTGTAGACCCAGAGTGAGGCAAAATACTCATCCAGGTTACACCTTTCCAACAGCTAAATCTCTGACCTGTCTTTCCTCTGTTGAGGTCTTTTCCACTCCAGTCCATATACTTTCTAGTTTGCATCAATGGAATTTTGCCACTTGCTCCACCATGCTGACAGCTTAATACCTGTTATTCTGCTCTCCCTTTCCTACTTGGGCATTGCATAGAGGAATGAGGGACAGTTCCCTGCAAGGTACTCCAGTCCACCCATGGAATTAAGCAATGAAGTTCCTCTCTTGGGTTCCTGCCTCGGCCAGGAAGGTCATCCAAAAGCCATGCTGTGTCTTCTTCAGAGTTGCCTTCTGACCTGTCAGGGTTTTCTGCACATCTGAGCATGGTCATGTTGCTCTGAAGTTCTGTGCAAAGCCTAGACAAAGGGCCAAATAGCACTGGTGCCAAACAAATATAGAGGGAAGGAAGACAGAAAGCCTATGTCAAGAATATGGCAGAGTGATTTGTACCAACCTGGCATTAATTTCTAAAGCAATTAAGTTGAAGGGCATGTTTAAGTACTAGGTCAGAGCCCAAGAAGTCAGTCATCCTTGATTTATATTCCATGCAGTTACCTGGGTACACTCTTATAAGGTAAAAACCAGGGTTCATAGATGTGCAGAAAGTTTTGTAAAAGCTCTGTCTTTCAGGGACAATGAATAGATGAGAATTTCTGCAGGGATTCAGCACTGAATTAGCAACCCAGCTCTCTCACTGCAAGCCTGAAGGGGAGGAGCACTGCTCAGATTGACTGACAGTACTGTAATTAATCGAATGGCAAAGACATTTGTTTTGTCCTGATGGGGAGTCCCCTAAATCTTTGCTTTAGTTTGCTGTGGCTGGTTTTTTACACAATAAGAACTCTAGTAAGATGCAACTGGAGTTGTATCATTTTCACACACCAGGCTAAAAATTAGTATATACAGAAGCTGACTATAATGCAAGGCCAATGTTACCTTTCTGCATTTGCTTCCTCTGGTTTGCAAGACTGAATTGCTTAAATAAATCTTCCTGCACGTGAATTAAATCCACTTCACTGAGAATTTCCTGCCCTACTTAATTTGTTGTACTCCTTCTTATTCTGGTAGTTGCTCATATTTAATAAAGCTAGTCCAAACTTAAAACCTTGTTATTTTAAAGCTTATACTTTACATTTAAAAAAAACTCACACTGTATGAAACACAACTCATTCTGCCCATGCTAGCAGAAGTACCCGCCGCGTATTTGCTTAGCTTGTGACAATGTAGCAAGAAGCTTGTAAAAATATTAATATGAAATACCAACACTCCAAAACAACATTCTTCTCTGCTGGGACATGAAAAGCCTCCTCCAGAGTTGCCCATTAAGGTGTCTGCTCAGTCCTACACAGACTTTCTGGGGTGTCATGGATTTCCCCTCAAAAGCACCATTGTAACATTTTTCCTTTACCTTGCCATCAAGAGGTTTTCTTAGAAACCAGGGTCAGTGAGATTCAGGACCATGCATACACTTAGTAAAGGAAAGAAGAGCAGAAGCTTAGACAAAAACTCACCTTGGTATCAGGAGTCCAGCCGAAGCACTCCCTTCTTGTATGGTTTTCTTCTAAAAAATATTCTGAGCATGCTGAGATCTACACAGTATTTGGATAGTGGCAAACTCTTGAAGGGGGTCCACCTCTGCTAACCAAAGCCACTTTGGGGAACTGTCAAGTTTCAGAGGTGTTAAGGTGGATTATTCAGTGGGTTTCTAGAGAGGTTAAGTTTTTTCCACTTTATCCAGTAGGCAGAATGAGCCAGCAGCAGGCAGCTTTAGCCTGCTTTAGAAACATCCAGCTTTCTAAGATTTGTCAAGCATGCACGTCCTGGTAAACACTGGAATTTTTACAGGTTACAGTTCTGGTGTAACTGCCAGGAGTAACACCAGGATGGGAGATGTGAGCATGGCATTTCTTGCATGGCATTGATCAGCCCTGGAGGATGCTGCTTCTCAGCCCACTGAAAACACCACAGCCCCAGACAGGCTGAGGAAAACTGAGGAAACAAAAAAAAAGTCATGGCAGCCACATGCTTTGTGTGCAGCTATGAAAGATCAAAGCTGTTGTTTGGCAGACCATGGGTGCAAACGGTACAACCAATTGCAAGAAAGGAACCAGTGACAGCAGGGTAAGTGTTCCAGTCACACATTAAATGATGACCCCGTTTCCCCCCTCTACTCTCCCTGATATAAAACAGAACCAAACAGATACTCACTTGTGAACATGAGCAGACATGATCTTCAAAAGTTAATGCATTAAGGTTATAAAAGTTAA
Organism: Florisuga fusca; assembly: GCA_038090715.1. Classification (NCBI taxonomy): domain Eukaryota; kingdom Metazoa; phylum Chordata; class Aves; order Apodiformes; family Trochilidae; genus Florisuga; species Florisuga fusca. The sequence goes on from JAAWXA010000008.1 coordinate 15,977,503, forward strand.
ACTGACCTTGTAAAAATCTGCTCATGTCTAATTTTACTGATGAGGGTGTTTAGACTCTTAAAAACATGTTTGTTGTACCTTTACTTCCAAACTCTTCTGGTGGTCATGACATACAAAAAAATATTGAAGTGTTTTTTGCTTTTAAACATTAGAAGAGATACATCTAAATTTGATCAGCATCCAACTCTAAAAACATGCACTCTGTACTGTAAGCACCGTAAATTTAATGAACTGGTTTAGATGCACTTTTCAATTTTTTTGTGACAACTTTTGATTTAAAGCAGTTTATTTATTAATGTTCAAGGGAACATAATGCAGAAATGTGACAGTGTGCTACGAAAACACCTCCTGGTCCAAGCCTCTCATGAAAATAGGATACATCAGTCAGGGATTTTTAGTGGAATTTTCTTGTGCAATAATACATATTATGAAGAAAATGTTTCTTGCCCAAATTAGTGTCAAAACCTCCTTTTTTGCTGATGCTGAAATGAAAACCAGTAAAAAAAAAAAAAAGCCACGTTGCAAGTAGTAATAACTAACTGTAAAAGGATTTAGAGACAAAATTTACTACATGAACAGCAAATACTCATGGTTGGCATTGCATTCATTATCTGACATATTAAGTGAATGGTACAGTCCAAATTTCTCATTCCCTACTGCTCTTAACTATTTTCCATGCCTCTAGTTCTTACTGTTCTCTGCAGCTGACACACCTTACACAGTTCCACACCATACAAACGTGTCATCTACTCATGGCAAATGGCAAATGTGCCACTCATGGCAAATGAGTGCAGATAGAGCACTTCCTTAAAGAGAAGCCAGGTGAAGGTGGAACTGATTTGAGTCCAGAACATAAAAAAAAGTTCAAGAACAGTGAGAGTTCTGTTAGTCAACAAGCACTTGCAGAATTAGGATCACTTTAAAAACTCTAGACATAAAAATATGAATGCCCCAAAGCATTGCTTTGGGTTGTAAAAATCCCTAGTAAAAAAGTGTTTGTGTTGATATTCCAGGTTTCCTTGTGCAGCTTTAAAAAAGGCCAGCTAATTTAGAAGACTTTAGGGAGTTATTCTCCCCCCTTTCCCTCCCTCCCATTCATTGCAATACGTGTCTTGGCAGGAAACATACCTTGCAGCTGACCCAGCCCATTATGTAATTCTCTTCCAGAATGGGCCAGGCATGGGTGCTTTGGCCATGGGTGGCAGCTCTCTGATGTGGAAACCCTCCTGGAGACCCAAGTCCCTGGTTTATGCCATAAGCCACAGAGCAGACACTTCCATAGAAAGAGAACCACACTCCTGACATGAACACATGTGCTAACATTAACAAACTCCATCACTATGATGCAACACCTGTATTACATGTAGCTCTTAGAATGACCTTGCCACCACAGTCTTGTTTCTGGTACCATACCATGTATATACTAAGGCTACCTGTTCACCTCCTCTTGCTTTGCCCAGCAGTAAGCAAGCTTGCAGATGTGTATATCCCAGTATGTATGGTAAGAGAATAGGAAAGAAAGAGAACATATTTACTGGGGAACTCACATTATAATTTCTTTTTGAAGTGGAAATTGAAAGAGATTATTTTATAAACTCCGGGCATTTGTGAAACAACCAAGGATTGATTGATCAGCCTCAATTAACATACCTGCCAGACAGGTGAATTATGTTTTTTTGCTCATCCAAGGCGTTACCTATCCTTAATGGAGTCCTGATGCCTAGATCCATACTTTGTGCAAAGATCAAGGAAAAAGATGATAGCAAAGAAGGAAGCAACTGAAAGGACATACCAATTATTTTTGTTGAACAGTTGCATATATCACTATGTATATATATATTCCAAGCAGTGAAGAGCAATACATACTTCTAGTAGAAGATACTCTTTGTGATATTGCTGTGTAGAGCACTGATATGCCACTACACATAAATGAGAAGCGTTGAATTTTCTTAGGGATATAATAAAATTCTTTTGATGGCAGAAGAATTTCAGAAAGCCTTTCCAGTACCCCATTTTTCAATTGTGGAAGTAACCACCAGTATTTCTTCCTGTAACCGACTGGACACACTCAGAACATGCTGCACTGTGTGCCAGGCTGCTGAGACCTTGCTTCATTTGCACAATTATAGCCTCATCTATGTCCTTTCCAGTCTTCCACAGCATCTTGGAAGCCAAGGCAAAGGAAGAAGTCTCTGACCTCTACCTTCAAGCAAAGGAAAACATCTGTTACTATGGCTGAATGTGTATGGGAACAGAGAACTGGTGTCCATCCTCAAATTCCTTCCAACCAGAGCAACTTTTTCATCCTAAAGTGCTTTTGTGCTGCAGTCATGTCCACACACTGGGCAAAGTGTTTTCTCTATCTGATGATTAGAAAAGATGCCTCATCCTCAGGCAGGGTGCTTTTGCTAAGCAAAATTTACAGTTAGATACTACATTGCTACTGTGTAATCTATCAAAATCTAACAAGGCACCTGCAAGTTTGTCACTGGCTCTTCCTTACACCTTTCACTCCCCATGAGTGACTGCAACCGAGCACCACAAGTGCGCTTAAAAATAATGATAAGAAAAAGCCACATAAACCTCATTTTTAGAGCTACATTTGTGCAAAGGCATTTGTAGTTTACCCTTTGAGGGAGGCAACAGGACAAGCAGACTGTAAGGATTCTATAAGAGATCTTACTGACTTTGAAATAAGACTACTGAGAAACTCACCCCAATTAATAAACTACATTTTCAGCCTCCAAATTTCCTTCACGTAGGCACCCCTTTTTCAGTATACAAAAACAAAACCAAACCAACCCATCCAAGACCAAACAAGGAATAACAAAAGATGTGACCTCCGATTTAATTCAATCTTTCATACACCATCAAGCTCAGAACTCAGGAAGGTAAGCTGTCTTGAGAGCCTGGCTTGCCCTGAGACAGCCGTCTTACATTTCTGAAAAACCCAACACTTTACAAAATTGCTGTTTAAGATAACATATTTACTATTTATTCAAACATTCTTGTGGTGCTCTAACCCTTCTACTGGAACTGATCACTGCCTAGCCCTTTTTTTTTTTTTTCATCCACATCAGCTATATGCACCTGAGTTTCCTAGTGGAACAGTCTTATTTACCAGTTTCTTAGGGAATGGTTGTCTAATTCTGATCTGGGATAAGTCCTCTTTACACGTGGCAATTAGAAAAAACAGATGTGAATGAGACTTTCAGATCTGCTGCTCACCAGGCTGTGTTTGCATGGGAGCTGAAGTAAAAGCAGAAGATAACTTCTTGTAGTTTCTTATCTCAGCTTTAGAGAAAGTACAAAGGCCTTTAAAACAGAATATAGCATTTGTACTACAAAACCAAGAACACAAAACCACAGTCAGTAGTGGTACAGCAGCAGAAGCAAAGAGACCAAAGCTCCCCTCAGAAAGCAGGAAGAGGAGGAGCTGTGTTACAAGGAGCTGGTACCACAGCCTCTCCGAACAACATTTGCAGAAAAAGCCTCAAGACAGACAATGCCAAGACCATGAACAGTCTTTACTTCTATCAGTTTCACAGCACAATGAGACACAGCACAAAGTTTGTACAGCGGGATCTGCAGACAGTTTAAAAACAGGCAATTGTTATAAAAAGCATAGAGTCTGAATGTGAAAATATGGAGACAAACAATATTGCAGCTAATGACCACCTTGCTCATCTTTGATTGTCTAAGAAGTCCAACTCACTGACTTCTCATAGAGCCTTTAGTGTTCTCCACATCATCTTCTTCGAACACCCTAGTTAGTGTAAAGCTTAATGGGTCCCAACTAATATGTGCAGTATGTTTCCTCTTGCTTCCAAACCCTGTTTGCAGTGTGTGGGGAGATGCAACAACTCTCATCATACAACATTCTGATTCACAAAGAAGCAGCACAAGTGTTGTACATAATTTAATTTGCACTTCTGTATATAAATGTTTACTATATTGCACACTATTGCAGCACTTAAAAACATCTATTTGCAAAAATTAGTAAAATACTTTAAAGGATTTAAAAATAAGGGTTTTAATGCAACTGACAAGATAATAAAAAAGCAATTTACTTAATGAGATACAATCCTTTATGTTGGAAATGAAAGTTACATACAACTAGAGTACAATTAAAATATACCATATAGTTCAACACTTAATTCCTCAAATGTGTAAAATTAACAAGCTTCTACTGTCATAGATATACAATTTTTCCATATTGTGAAAAGGATTTTTCAAATTAAATACAGGTAACATAATATTCTGTAGTTATATTTTATGACTGTGTTTAAATGAGAGGGTTGTATAATACTCACATTGTCAAATGTACTTGCTAATGCCTTGGAAATTGCACACTTCCCCTCCTTTTCCAAAATAGAATCTCATTTCCATGCTGAAGTCTATTATGCCACATTGGAAAAGTGTTTTATTTTCTAACAGGATTTTCATAAAATTAAAAAAATAGCATAATACCATGGCATTAAGATGACTTTTCCACTTATGCCCACACAGAGTTTAATGTGGGTATCAGACAGACATGTCAGAACCAATTTCCTAGACTTTTGCCTCATTGTACACGCAAGATGAATGATTACAGTATTTTACAAAACAGATAAGTCTTTGAACCTTAGAATTATAAATGTAATGATTAAAAATTAAAATCATAACAGAATCAAATTGTGATCTCCAACATTTATTAAAATCTTTTAAAGTTCATAAATGACAACAAAGTTACTGTAGAATTTATCGCATACAGCTAGCATACAGCAGCATGTCCTTGGTCTAAATGATATACAAAAGGTTTTAACATTTTCATACAAAGGATTTTTTAAATTTATTAATGTGACGATATATCTTTGTTACATAAAATTTGCTACAGCAAAGTATCTTATACTTTTCTTGCACATATGTAAATATGGGTGGACAAAGACTGCATTCAGTGTCAGCCTCCTAATGATGTTGTGCAAAAAATGCTCAACAACCTAAACATACAGAATGTTGGATGGTACATTTCATACTCTTTTGTAAAATGTCTACAAAGGCTTTTCTTAAAGGAGTGTCATACAGATTAAAAGGGAGGAACGCCAGTGGTTGCTTTATTTGCACTGACATTCAAACAAATACAATGGCTATGTATCAATATAGCTCATTTTTTAAAAAAACAATTAATCCTTGTATGCATGTAAATTTATCGTAAAATATGAGTCTAGTTTAAACTGTTTTGATGTGCTGTTTTAAGACAGGTCACTGAGACAGCCAGAATTAAGTGTACAAATAAAACTACTATGAATAAGTTTAAAAGCAACCCCCAAAAAAGTGCTGAGCCACTGATTATTAACATTGAAATAAATGTGTAAAAGTGCCCAAAGCTAGCACATGATAGCAGTATCTTTTAAGTCAGTTGGTGAGAGTATACAAAACATGATTAAGCCCAAATACTTATATCTGTGACCATACATTCTGTTTGATTGAAAGAAACTAGGTTAGAAATGAAGACACCACACAACTAAAATAAACCCAGCTGTTGCAGTTTTTAAAATTTCTCTTTTCTTCATGAATGAAGTGCTGTAATTAAAAAGAAAATGATTGCAGCAGTACTCCATCCTCAGTTTACTAATATAGTATACCAGAATAAAAACTTGGCAATAACCTCTTGCTTTTAACAGCTAACAAAAAAGAACCGTGTTCATCCAGCAATGCATCTAGAACATTATTTTGCATTTGCTAAACCATTTGTTTTTCATAGCTAATGGCAGAGCGCATTTTACATTTTGTGGTGTGGTGGTTCTTATTATTTTAGTGGATGCCGTTTTTAATCAAAAAAGGCTCAAAATAAGGAATAGTTTCAGAGCCCAACACTGGCTCTTTCTTTTGTTGTTTAAAAAAAAAAAAAGAAAACGTGAATCAAAATGAATCATATTCTCTACAATACTGACCAAAACTTCCTTGAAGAGTTTAGGGTTCATGTTCTTAAAAAAGCTGTTTCATACCTGCCAACTGAAATGCTGGTAGTTGACTTGGTTCAATACGGTTCAAAGTCCAGACCAGGTGGAATTACTCCCTCTCATGAGACTGTAAGCTTTCCATGGTACAGTCTGGTTATGGCAATTTACCTACTGCCTAGATGGAAAATAAAAAGGAAGGAGGCAGTGATGAAAACTGCAGGGATGTAGAAAACCAAGGCACGGGGTCTAGCTACTGTCCCCTACTTAAGCCATCCAATTGATTCTACTGAATTTTGGTCAGCCTCCAGGAAGAAATGTTTTTAAGTTAATTTAGCAGACATCTATATGGCGATAAATACTACCTTCAAAAATGCTAAAAATGTTGGCTAGGTTTAGTCTGAGCTACTAAAAATTATAAATGGTAGCATCAGACACAAGACAGACAAGAATTATTGGCTGGCACAGACTAGAAGCAACATTTATCTTTCACTTCAGTCTAAATCACACTAGCCGCAACACCTTCCATTTCACTCACACAAATAATACATTATTCAAAATAAAATGGAGCATTCTTGGGTAAAAAACTACTTCATTTTAAAGGGGAAAAATGAACAATACACAGAAACAAAGAACGACAGAAACCAAAGTTAAGTAGGAAAGTGGTCTATAATTCTGTGTTACTGCACAAACAGTGCTTGCTTAATTGTGCCTAGTTAGAAGGGTTGGTGCAAACTGCACACATGGAAGATGGCAATAAAGACCTCAGTCAGCTTTGTGGAATGAAGTAACTAGGTAACTGTTTTGACATATGATGGTCTCAGCTCCACCTCATCTGTTAACAGAGTGCAAAGATCCCAATGTGAGCCCTGATGTCATCTTGTCCTCTTACTCCTACTAAAAATCAGCAAATTCTTTTGCACATTTTTCTGTTAGAGATGCACGAATATCTTCTTCTTCATAGTCATCAAAGTTGCTGGTATCTCCAGGGCCTCTGCACTTTGGTATGAAGGGAGCTTCTACCTGTATTTTTTGGGGAAAAAAAAAAACACCAACATAAGAAATGTTATCAGTCTATTACTTTTAGATTTAACACTGTGATAAGGAGCACAACAATATTCACTTATTATTATTCCTGAAGTCCTGCCAAGAAACTAGATATTAGAGTGAACCAGCTTAATGTCATGGCACACAAAATTAGCCTAAGGTGCAGGCCTAGATGTATGAATGAGTTAAAAAAGGCTAATATCTCATTGACAAACATTATAAATTTAAACATTTTAAATTATAAATTTAAAAATATTTCCACTTCAAACCAAAGTTTAGCACTGTTCTTGCAGAAAAGACCCAGCTCCTGGAGCTGTGTGGTGTGGCTGCATGTAGGAGTCACACGGTCATGGCAGAAGCAGAGCAGAATGATTCCATCAACACTACTCAAAAATCTCAGGGCAGTTTGGAACTCCTCTCTTCCTACTTAACACCAACCCTCTATTTCCAAAGAAATACTAACCTATTATCAGTTTAAAACAATCTGTTCTGCATCTCCTACAAAGTTCCTTCTAGGGCCTAACTGTAAGAAAGAAGTGAAAGTCTTCTCAAAACCAGACTACAACTTGAGAGACCAGCAATGACTTGAGGGGGCCAGTAAAAGATTTTACAGAAAGCCAGTTCTAATTAATGACTGAAATGCCCTTCTGGGTAAAGACTGCCTGCACATCCTCACATCCACATCCACACTTGATTAGCCTTGAGATTCAGTGCATCCCATGCCAACTGTATGTCAGTAAGGCATGCACACTCAGGTAACTGGAACCAGTCATTTTTCAGGGCCCTTTAAACTGCTGCTTCTTAATACTGAGGGAACCTGCAGGTTCTTGAGGCTGAATTTATAATAAAGTCCTTAGGTGTGGCTACAGCTTAAGTGTTTCCATCTTTCTCTCCCAATTTAGCACACACTTCAGCCTCTACTCTTTTTGAAGTTAAGCTAAATATCAATTTAAATGAAGATATAGGTCAGCACAGGGACACACCTGCAGTTTTACTGCCTCACAGCTTATGCTGTCCCTACACAATCAGGGAAAAAACACAAGACAAAAACCCAAACCAAACAACCAAGAAAAAAAACCAAAAACCAACAAAGAGCCAACCAAACAAAAAAGATACAAAGGTGTTGTTCCCAACTTGCAGACACTGAAATGCTATTTTTGGGAACAGACTACTAAATTCCACCTTCACTCAGATAATATTAATTCACTTCTTAATCCTTCTAGTCTATTACACCTCCACAAAATGAAGCTTAATTACATTCTAAAATAACCTAATTTTTAGAATCAAATGCATGTTGAAAGAAGGAATAAGCAGGGTTTGGGACTGGAGGGATTTTGAGGCAATGATGGAGAATGGACGGTAAGGAATGGACCAGAGAGAACAGAAGACCAGGGAGAAGGAGAGATGCTATGCAACAAGCTAAGGACAATCTGGATTTGGAAGCATGATTATTGGTACCACATTCCTCTTTTTCACTTGACAGATGTCTGATCTATTCACCTTTATGGTAAGAAAGATTACTGAGGTGATTCAAATTTAAACCTGGACATGCAAAGCAATCTGACAGGTCTCTCTCTCGGGGACTTCCCAAGGAGTATGTGTGCCAGAGGCAGCACGGTGGGGAGACAGATCTGCAGGCAGAGCTCCAGCTGAGGCAGGGAATGAGATCACACTGTGCAGGAGCTGCTCAGTGCCCCAGGTAGATTACTGATGGCTGGGCTGTGTATGCATGGAAATCAGTAAATTAAAGAGGTACAGCATAGACTAATACATATTAAACTCTGCTGACTTTGCGTGGAACTCTGCACACCCGCAAGAAAGAACGCAAACTTTCTCCAATTATAGACTGTGCTACAATTCTCATGTCTCTATTCTTTTGTTCCTAAAACAGTGTACATGTTTAGGTGATGAATCCTGACAGAATACAGTCTGTGGACACACCTACCCTACAAAGGCATATTTTACCATTATCTGATTTCAGTCTCTGAATCTTCTCAAATTGATTTTCAATTAATTTCTCACAACAAAGCTCAGAACACAAGAAATATCTTATTTGCTGCTGGAATTTTAGAATACATTCACAAAAGACCTCTCAGACTTTCCTATTATCTTCACTATGGAAACTGCTAAAAAGAGAGGGCAGGAGATAACACTGGTTTATAGTAGAAATGCCTGTTTGGCCCTAAGTGCAACCATATCATCAGACGGTATTTTAATAAACAGCGATGCTAACACACACAGAAAATGACTTGATGTAATCTGAAATGCTAAGTAATTGACAGATTCTCTTATGACTTTAGCGTAACAAATTATTCACATTACATTAGCTGCCAAAGAACACTACATTTACTGAGGAAAATAGATGGTGAGGCAAAAGTCACTGTGAAAATCTAATATAAACCTAAAATCTATTGCAGTATTTCTGTGACTGTGCAAATGATATCACAATTCATGCTGTTGTTTCAGACCCTGAACAGTATTTATTTCTTATAATTAGAAGCTACAAACTTACTTGCAATCAGTCTTCACATTCCTTTAAAAGTAGTAATAGCCATTCTGACTGTAGTACTACTTTGTTTTAAAACACTTTCATCTGTAAAAGTAAATCTCTATAGCAGTGCACAAGGAATGCTAAGAATATTTAGCACAGTATTAAAACACCTGATTTAATATAGTACCTGGGTATCCCCAGACTGCATACTGGTGGATGAAACTCAGTGCCTGTAAGTGTGCCTTGTAAACAGGCACTGAGAAGCAAAGAACAGATAATTATAATTCTGCAGTGGGGAATCTTTTTTAAAACATCTACACTTAATAGAAAGAACACAGGATGTGGTAATTGTACCCTGTCTTCTGGTAATTAATACATTAGTGAATACTACAACAACTGCACTGTCAGTTTGTGTAGTCAAACAACCAGTTCCTTTTTATAAACTATTGTTAGTATTTAGGTCTGGCCTTTAAATACTGCTGCTACAGCAGCAAGTTCACGTTAGCACTAAAACAATGGAAAACAATTCCTTCAAATGTCTTATCGCTTCATGCTAACCTCTTCACCCAGATCTAGACACAAAATTATTTCTCCACATGAGCCATTTGGTGCAAATAATAATGAAGTTGTTTTAGTATTTTATTGTTGCCTATTGAAAAAAACAAGAATTCCGAGGTTGCATTTAAGAGAAAAAATAAAATTCTTAGGAATCTATTTTTAGCAACTCACTAATCTCCAGATATTTAACTTCGACACTACCTCCCAGGAGAGAGGGGGGCTTTGGAGCTACTGAAACACACGCCTAAACTAAACTGTCATCATCCTCATTCCTTTTCCCAGCTCTGCCTCATTCATCCTGGCAGCTACTAACTGCCTCTCCAAATGGTATTGGCTGCTTGTACTCTGAAAATATTGCCAACTGTCTCCATTGCTTTGATTCTTACACAGATCTAAAGTTCACAGTCCAGACCAGGCATGGACTTTCTAAAAACCATGTTAAAAGTCATGTTGGTCAGGCAAGTCTAGAAAACCATCTAAAAGTGGCAGGAAAAACACTCAGCAGGGCTCTTCCCATTAATGCAACTTATGGAACTGCAGTCAAGACAAAAACTCCTCAGTAGATGCTCTCTACAGCTGACCTCCTCCCAGTCTCAGATAAAGCAAGAGCAAGAAGGAGGGAGCATACTTCTTTCTCAGACAAAGAAAAGCTCTAGCTTTGGCTAGAGCTTCTCCACACTGAAGCAGTCCAGTTGCCAAGAACTAGCTGGAAAGGAAAACAAATTCCTCTCTGCTGTGAAGGAGTATTTATAGATGGCACTATAGCAGGGGTTAAAGAAAAAGCGAGAGAGGCAGGAGATGGCTCATTCTGAGATAATTCCAGAAATAGACTAAAGCACAACACAAGTTAAGAGAACATAAATGCAACACTGAGGTCCAGGATAAAATACCAACAGGAAACGAACATAATTCAACCAATATCTACTCTTCAGGGTCTCAAAGATTAAACTAGTTTCACCTTTTCAAAGCAAAAAATTTAAAAAATAGTTGAGAGATTTTACTTCAACCCCTTAAAGACTTGTAATAGTTTTGATCAGGAAGGTTCCTACCTTTCTCTGATAAATGGCAATCCAATCTGTAGTTGCAAACCACTTGTGATTCTTTATGTCATTTACACCATTCTTGAGATTTCCATATCGTTTGGTCAAATCTACCTGGAGTAAATTTCTTAGAAGATCCTTCAGGTCTGAACTGAAGTGTGATGGGAACCTTACCTAAAATTATACATCCACAACATTAAAAGCGATGTACAAATTTGATTCTTGCCCCTGTGAAGTAAAACAATGTTCACACAAAAGGAAACATTTGAGCCTTTTCTGTTCTTCCACTAAAACCAAATCAAGCAGGAATGCATGACAAGAGAGATGGTTATTGTTCCACACGTTCCACATGCATATCTAGTTTTTTGAGCTAAAATTTTCTAGATGTGATTGAATTGGGAAAAAAATGACAATTTAATGTAACAATGACATAAAAGCTATAAATTTAACTTGGTGTCTCACCAGCACCACATCATCTCAAGGCATTCTCAACTATTTCCTAGAACTGAACTTTTCTATATTTTATATCTATCTATATAAATACACACAGAGGCCCACAGGAGATACAGTATGGCATGGCATATATATAGGCTATAAATATATATCACAGCTTGGCTTCACAAATGAAGATTTAAGAAGGGCTCTACCCACACTGCAATAATTGAACATTCAACAATCATATATGAAAATACAATCTGAAACTTTATGCTGTACTGTAATCCATTTCTGATAACACAGACACCAAAAGCCTTATATAAATAATACAGCATTATTTGAAGACAGCACACAAATGAGTGACTTGTGAATACAATTCATTCAGACCTGGCTAAGGAATATTTGAAGATGATTAATGGGATGCAATTACATGAGGTTTTACTAGCAAAAGATCTACTGACACCATTTGAGATGGGAGAGAGAAGAAAGGGGAAAGGAACAAGCAGAAAGTTGAATCTGTCATGCTCATATTTTCAGCATTTTACATTCCCTATATTCTGCTGATCAGTTATGAAGTAAATGCAGAACATGAAATTAGTTAACATAAAAACACGTTCTGAAATCAAGACATCTGATAATCAAGAACACTGCTTCAGTTTACCTGTCAATATGGCTCTACTGTAGTGCATGAGAAATTTGTATGTTATAATGAACATAACACCTAGATAGCTGAGAAGTAAGGAAATGCTAATTCCTTTGTTAAAGTAGAGAATTAAGTGCATGAGGTAGATTAAATTGAAGATTTCAGATTACAAAACAAACATACTGCTAGCTGAGAATTGAATGTTAGAGTTTCCAGAGTTTAAGTCCATTGCTGTTCCTACAACCATCCACCCTTGGAATCAGTAAAAAAAGGCAGATAGTCAACAGCAGAAATGTTAGCCAAATCAGAACTGAACTGATTTGGTAAAACTGAACAAAATCATCAAGATGTGATGATCTTTCAAGGTCCCTTCCAACACCTAACATTCTGTAATTCTGTCAAATGAATTCCCATATATTTATGGAGACATAAATATATGTGAAGAGTCACAATACTAGTCTTTCAAAAAGCAACCACCCTCTTGATTTAAATAAGACAAGAATTGCCCACTGAGGCAATTCCCTTAATTAGAGTTACAGGAGTAGGTGAGATGGGGCATGGCAAGTGTTTATGTAGGGACAAAGAAAAGAAGAATTGTAATAAATCAAATGAACACAAAGAAGCATGAAGACAACACTGGTCAGCAGGAGAAACAACAGAATGATCACATTTTCATGCTAACTGGAACATTAAGAGATACTAATGAAAAATAAAAGTGAAAACCAGGGAACACTTAAAAAAAATTTTGTATAACAATGAAAGCTGAACAGAACATTAGACATGTCTTGCAGAAGTAAAGAAACCTACTAGGAATTATGGAAACTCTGCAGAACTTCTCAAAAGCTGTAAAAATATTTCTAGAAAAGGAAATAGCTAACCAAATTAGTCATAAAAATAAATAGCTGTGCGATAATTTTTATCTAAGCACAGAAGGATATAATACCACCATGTCTTTAAGTTTAGTAACTTGCATTTAAATTTGAAGACAGGGAACAGATTTTTAGAACTTTGATTTTTAATATTACTGTAATGATGTCTGTACTTCAGAAATATACATTACAAACTACACTGTCTAGTAGCTAGTACATTCTGCAGCTACTCCACACAAAAAACCCAAGACAAACAACTGTATCTGTGAAAATAATTAGAGCCTTCACTCACCTTGCCAGACACAATCTTCTCATAAATCTGAATGGGCTGATCTGCAAAGAATGGGGGATATCCAGCTGCCATTTCATAAATTAGCACTCCTAATGCCCACCAATCCACTGCCTTGTTGTAACCCTGGATAAAATGAGAAATAACAATATTTGTATAACTTCTAACATAGTTTAAGATTTTCAATACATATATATATATATGGAATTCAAAGAAAGCAAGCACAGTATTGGCTGTCTAACACAGGACTTCCAACCCAGCTCAAAACTCAAGCTCACTGATTTCAACAGCAATAAACTTAATACATTGATGATAGACAAAAAGTGTTAGAAATGACAGTTTGCACACACTTCTGCATTGAGTTTCAGTGATGCCTTTACACTGATGCAACAAGACTCCCTCCTAAGTGACAGAAATTAACACTATTTCTTTATTTATAGTAAAAATAATCTTGTGTCAGAATCACTGCAACTTCTTTCAAGGCTTTGGGAAATTTCATTAAATATAATGACACTTCCTATATTCTATACCATCAATTTTTTGCTCCATTATCCGTATTTTGGAACATTCATTTTCATATTTAATTAACTAACTACAAGAGCATAAAAGTTTAGTTAATTAGCTGTTAGAGTCATTTATGATTTGTTTTTTAGTGCCTGAATAGAAAAGAATTAGTAAATCCTCTTTAGTATTAAAAAAAGACCAAAAACTCCACCAACACATCAATTGCATATGTGATCTCCGAGATCTTTTACAGAGGTCAGGTCTAATATTCAGTCTTTCCAGAAAAATCTGCTAGGGAGAATTTGCAGTAGACACACCACAATTTCTTCTGCTGCTTTAGGGGAAAAAAAGCTGCAAATAACTAACATTTTCTCCCATAATAAAAGCATTTTCAATTTACTTTAAGACCCGCAAAGGTTATTTCATTAACCCACATATTAAATACAGCATTTAACATTATGCATTATGAATGTTTTATATCCTAAGCAGTTCTACGAACTATAAGGGTATTTTTTTCTTCGTAAAACATGAAGGGCTACAGTTGATTACCAATACTATAAACAGTATTTATTCTATATTCAAACAGTGCAAGTACTAGACACAAACTCATCAGTGCTAAACTTAGACTGCATGTATTTTATGTATAAAACCAGAGGCTTATATGTTTGATTTAAAGTAAAGGGACTATTGATTCATCCGATATGAGATTACTTTTCCTCTGGAGCTTCTGTTCTACTCTGTTAAAACTTCAGATCATAATCACTCAGATGTGATGTTCTGATATGGCTGCTTTTTAAATAGCCTAATTACAGATTCTTCAAATCCCTCTTTCCCTTGCAAATTACATGGCAGACAGGTGTAGAAAGTTCTGTACAGTTACGTGTGCCCCTGCTTTGGAGTAAGTTTTAGTACACCAAATTTACAATGCAATGATTACATTTTGGGTAATTAATAAAGAGCTGACTCGTCAAGATTTAATTTTTGGAAGTATCAGCTACTGTCTACCCCTAAGAGCTTAAAAACAAAGCATTAAGTTTTAACTGCATCAAATACATAGCTAAATATCAAGACAAAGTACCTTGCTGAGAATTATTTCAGGTGCCAGGTATTCTGGAGTCCCACATAACGTCCAAGTTCTTCCTTTTACTCTTTTTGCAAAGCCAAAGTCTGTGACCTGTCAATAGAAGAAATTGACTGTAAGTGCATTTCTGCAACAAAATTTACAATTAAGTACTTGTGAAATACTTGGGAAAGCTATTTTATATAGATGAAAAATCTGTTTTGTAGTCAGATATACCTTTAGTAGCCAGTTCTGATATTTCTACTTCAGATAGAAAAAAGGTTTCTCAGACAAAACAGGTATTTCTCCCCTTACATAAGCTTCTACTCACAATTTCAAAAATCAGTGGGAACTATGGCTTACTATTCTTCTACATGTACTGTAATTACATTAATAATTTCTGTTATACTTTTCCCATCAGACTGTTCATGCTGCTGAAAGCTTAAAACACATGAATATGAACAAGACATTTATCTTTTCCTTTAGTTAACAAATTAATGAATCACAAAAAGGGTCAAGGTATTCATCAGTCTTGCAAATTTAGAAGTTTATTGCACAAGTGTATAAAGGTTAGAGGTCTTCCAGGAACTGCTGATTCTGAGTATCTTTGACTGTATTGCCAGAGTCAAGCTTGTTTATGTGAGGACTCGGGGGTGCATGTGTTTGTGGAATATAGCAGTATCTTTACTTTAAAAATGGCAAGTTCTTGGCCATTATAAATTATTCATTCCATTTTTCACGTGTTCTGCATTAAGTTTTCAGAACTCTGTATGGGATATCATCCTCACTGTGATTTTTCCTGGACCCTACTGTGAAATAGATAGGGAAGGACACGGAGTTAAACATGAAATTCTGGGATCTACTTCAAGCTAGGGAGCTATGTGTTTGGGGATCCATTCCTTTTGTTTCCTCCTGAAAGCATTTTCAATCTATTTCCTGAGAAAGCATCCTGCACCACCATGATAATTATTGCTAATTATTCAATAGCCTGTGCTGATGTTTCTCATTCACTTGTGTCACAATTAAACAAGCCAAAATTCAAACTATCAAGGCAGCTTTTGCTTCGTTTTTGGTAGAAACAGCAGCAATCACAGTTGGAACTAAACAGAGAAGGGTGATGTGCTGACTAGAGAGATCTGCTTCAGTCAGCAAAACATCATTTCGAGGTCTGTGACTGCACATCAGTCTGTGTGAGAATAGCTGCAGACACAGGACAAACACTAATGGCCTTAAAATTGCAAAAGAAAATGAATGGAGTTTCTAAACAAAAATCCATTTGAGCTGCAGTATCAACATATGAACACAAATCTCTCTGTTCAGAGGCAGAAGAGAACCAGCCTCACATGGGAAGAGTGACCGCTGGAGCCGTTCTTAATACCTGCAGCTTTCCCACCACCACAAAAACATTCTGCTGCATATAGTTGCCACTTCTGGAGCAAACCCTTCATAGCTTTACATTAATGGTGCTCCCCAACCACATTAACAGCACTTGCATTTCTCTTCTCCCTACAGTGTTATTATATTCTCCACGCACAATTATTTTACAGTTGTAAACAATGTAAGATATGAATCCTTTTCACTTTCTCTCAAAACATTTTTATTATGAATTTTACTGTTAAGATTCTGCTACAGCAAAAGGTGACACAGTGAGGAAAGAAAAGGTTCCACGGTTTAAGGACTGCAAAGTCTTGCAGAGTTCTTGTCACTGTATAGCACCTTCTCACCTAGGTGAAAAACACAAGAGCTAAAAGGAAGAGGAGAAGGTGCCATGAGAGGCTGCTGTAAAACCAAAGTTGTTATTTGCAGCACCACAGTGAACTGAGCTCCTACTCCAGATATGCAGAGAAAGTTAGGACTCTTCAAGGGTGGGATTCATCTGAGTGAAATTAAGTACTATAGTGTCAACACTGACATCTAAGATGTTTATGCTGAAGTACTTAGATAGACAGTGTACAGAACCAGACATTTTAGAGCACATTTCATTGTGTTCTAGGGCAGACGTATAAAATAGGTCAGATGAACAGAGCCATGTAATCACCTACTTCTCACCACAGACCCCAAGGCAAATCTTGACAACTCGCTCAACTGTAGACAGCTCCATTGTGCATACTTAATTTTAGTCAGAGGAAGTACAACCTAATGGTTTTAACCATTACTAAGCAGTAAGGCATTTTAATGCTCCCTGGATGCACACTAACATGCCAGCCAGTTTCAGACCACTTTTCTAAACACATTTGCTAGAATTACCTAGGCCTATACTGTAAGATGAGACTCCACTCCCTAAATATATGAAGAATATCATACCTGGATGTATCCTTGCTGATCAATTAAAAGATTTTCAGGCTTTAGATCTCTGTAGATGAGGTCTAATGAATGGAGGTACTCAAATGTTAGCACTATCTGAGCTGCATAAAACCGTGCATGTGGTTCACTGTGAAGAATTAAAAGATTATTAAGTACCACAATGCTATACTAAAACATTAAAACAACCATGTAACTGCCAGGGATAGACAAATTAAGTCTCTTTCTACTTTTTCTTTCACATTGTAACAAGGGAAGGAAAAAACCCCAACAAGCAAACAGCATATATATTTAAGAACTGATACATTCATTCCCTCAATTTTATTTGTCTGGTGGGTAAAATACACATGCAAAACCAGATGAATGTACCTACAATACAGAGCTTAGACTTTACATTTTACTTTCAGAAACTATCATAAATTTCAGTGATAACATGCATATGAGATTTTCAAGATTTGAACATGAATAGATAATGCAAGATAATGCAGTAAACTAATTGAAAAATACAAAATAATTAAAAGTTTTTTATTGCTTCACTAGTTTTAAGTCCTCAGAAAGAGGGGTAAATTAAATGCACTTATCCCTCCAGAATTTTTTCTTCAATAGGAATGAATTTTATGAAACCCTCTTCCAAATAAGCACCATAAGCCTTTTTCAAGGAATTATGCCGTTTATACTCTTACCTGAACCTTCCAATTCTTCTTAGATGTGAAAACATTTCACCACCAGGAACATACTCCATTACCATGTATAAATTAGAATTGTCCTAAGGAAGCAAGCAGACACACACAAATACATGTTAGGCATGCTATAGTGTCTGTAATTCCCTGGGTACAGTGTATTTTACTAAATAATGAAAATTGTAGTCATGCAATGACCCTAACAAATACAAAGCAACACAAATATAAATTCTGAAAAAAGTGCAGATACATGGCAAAAGGAGCACATGGTAACTCAGGAAAATAATCAGTGAGCTCCTGACACAGAATGGCATGAAGGCAGTGGATATGCCTACTTCAAGACAAAAATTTGTACTCCTAATAGTTCAGAATTGACATCCTGAGGTATGTCCCCAACAGTCCCAGCCCCAAACCTCAAAACTCTCAAAACTGTTAACAGGTAGAACATGTTTGTTCGTTTTACTTGGTATTTAGAAAAAAGGAAAAAAAACAAAATTAGGGGAAAAAAAAAAAAAAAGGAAATGTATAAAGGACACAATTCCATAAATTAGGAAAATACTTTATTTCTTTACAAACTATAATATCCTGTAAACTAGAAGTTAATCTCTAAGTTGTTTCCTTCACGGTTAAGAGCCCTGTCTCAGGTCATTAAGCCCTGTCTAAGGTCTAAATCTCAACCAAAAATATGAAGAGCAATTACAATTAATACAGAAATACATCCTCCAGTTTCTCTCAAAGACAGAATTCCTGTAAGATCCTCGCTGTACAAAAGCTAGTATCTCTCCAAAACAAGGGTAATATCTAAGATTTAAATTAAATTAAGTTTAATTTAATTTATTTGGAGGTATGCTTTCAATCATCATCTGGTGAACTGGGGTGTCTGCAAGTGTGCCAACAAGAGCAGGAACTCCTGCTCAAGATCTGGCAAGAGTGCCAAGTGAAGCAACTTTGAAAACAAAAATAATTAAACTACTGAACTATAGAAGTTAAATGTTTTGATGTTAAATGTTAGAAGTTAAATGGTTTGATCATGTGCTTCCCTGAAACCCAAACAACTACTTGCAAAATAATGATTACCTTAAACGAATACTCCAGTTTTACAAGGAAAGGGAAGTTCACTGCTTGTAATATTCTCTTCTCATTCAGTGTGTGTTCTATTTGCTTCAGTTTGACAACCTAGGAGAGAAAAAAATATATTCCATTTAATGACAACATTTCATAGTTGTTGATAAATTTTCCACTGTAAAAAAAGTAGTTGAAAGCAAGCTTATAACTTTACAAATACTGAAAAACCTTCTGTATTACTAGTACATCGAAATTGCCAAGAGATCTAGAAGTCTAACAACATTTTAAAGAGTCATATTAATGCAATACAGTTTGCAGATGATTCTAGAAATAGTGTTTCTTATTACATGCTGAGTATAGGAATCAGCAAGGAAAACAGCTGTTTATGTTTCCCTAAGAATCACTTGTGCTTGTAATGGAGACACTTCTGCAGCAAGATGATGGTTCAATAAAATCCATTTGATCTTTGTACCCTTGGCTAAGAAAGGCAGGAAATTGTGTCAGGAACATTTAATTATGAATTTTGTGATGTGCGAACAGAAGCAAACTGACTTGTTTTATACAGCTCACAATTAAGTATGGAGAAGACCAAGGAGAACACAATCTCAAAGGTTTTATTCTTGTAAACCATGGATACCTCTGCCAGACTTTCAATGGGTTTTGCTTTTCTGCTCAAACTGCTTAGCAAAAGTATTAAAAACATTAAATCCTACCTCTTTAGGATCCATTATGATGTTAAGCAGCTAACAAGGCAGAAAGTGGCAGATTTCTGATCACTGTCTTTTCTCAGTAATTAACATTTGGTTAAATGGGCTAAATCCCAACATTGCACAATCAATTATTTCCATTTTACTTATCCCTATTGCATGATTTATCTACATCTTATTTTGAGATTGGCACAATTTCAAAGTCAAATTACTTCTTTTTTTCCATAGAAAACAAGAAGAAAATGTACAAGAGTGATCAAAACAAGTCTGGTTTTACATGTTCAGCAATCAAATGTAACTGCTATAAATAACAGATAAGCAATATATGCCAAACCTTACTGAAACTGAGTTTAAATTTGACTTCTGGATTCAAAAGTTAGTATCTATAAAAACACACTCCTATTTTAAAGTAAATGTCATACAAAAGAAATCACGAGTTAAACATACTAAATCTCTCTTGAATCACAGATCTTCAGGGACCAAATAAAACTTATACTCCGATCACCTCATTTGGGAGAAGCATCCCCTTCATCCCTAAAAAGCTATGGTACTGCAAATATCCTGGCCATTAAAACAAGCAGATAAAATTTTAGTTTGATACTGTGAAGCATTCAGCAGAACTGCTAGCCAAGATTTTATCACCCTTTCTCCATCTTCTACTGGTTATACGGGAGCATGACAGCAGCAATACCACAGTCTGAAGTTACTCTTTGATGCTGCATAATATCAGAGTGGAGCCTCAGACAACAGGGCTTTGCTCACATTTAAGCTAAAGCTCAGGGCATGTCCAACGACAGCTTCCTGTAGATCAAATGATACCTGGTAATGGTAGATTCTCCAATAGTTTGTGTCTCAGATTTGAAAAATAATGTATTTCCAGAAAGAATTACATTATGAAACTAGCCAGGTAATCTTGTGTTACAGCATTCCTAAATCAAAGCAGACAAAAAGGAACCAGACACACTGAACTATTGGCTACATCAATAATTTTTTTCCATATCCTGATGAACCAAGTGTATGACTGGATAACAAAGGGACACACAATAGATTTTCTCCTAAGTGAAATGTACATTTAAAAAAAAAAAGACAGACTGAACATTGCCTAGTTTCAGGCATTTGTACATTTTCTCTAATATATAAAATAATAGAAATCCATTCTCCCTAAACCATTTCCTATTTTTGACCAATTGGTACAAGTTACTAGTATAACATTAATATATTATATAATTTCTAACAGACTACACAAATATGTGAATATATATGCTAAGTTGGGTTGAAAAACTGTTTATTTTATTAAAGCAACAGTCCAGACTTCTGATAGTAGGCAAAATCATCATATTTTCTATTATAAGATGGATAGAAACATCTTCAATGCTGTGAACCTTTTACTGCAAGCTCACTGTAATAGTTAAGTACGTGATCTTTTGCTTGTACCAAATAATTTTGTAGCTATAGTTATAGTTCTCTTTGTAGCAGTGAGACAGTCATCATGCCCCGTGTTACAGCAACGCTCCCCTCACCATTCTGCCAGCCATGCAGAGGTTAATGGTGGGTAACACAGGCAGAAATGGTCTGGGATGTCTTTCAGTTGTACTATGTTGGAATATCTTTTGAAATAAATTGGATATTTTAAAAAGTAAAATTTAGAAACCATTGTTATAGGAGAATGCTGATGTTTAAAAAAACTGAGCTTTTCCAATTAAAAAAAATATTTCAGGATTGACATGAAAAGGTAAGTTATTTTAAAACAGTCTTCAATTAAATGATGTACTACTCAAGATCCAAAACCCCTTAATCATATCTCCAGAAATTATTTTTTTAACTACAGCAGTATTTTGCTTTCACCAAAGAATATACAGGTCACCTGATAACATTTTATTAATGCCTTGGACACAAATTAGAGCCTCTTTACCCTGCCATTAATTTTACTGAGTGTTGTAAGAAAGCTACTGAATCCAAACAACTCAATCTGCTGGCTAAAAAAAGACAGTTAAGTGTTTAAAGTATCTTCAGTGTCTAAGTGTGATAAGCAAAAGCACAGAAAGTGCAACAGTTTAGTCACAATTACCAGATCTTTATCTACATCAAATGCTTGTACCACAAAACCCCCTACAAATTACACCAACCTTCTGTTTATCCAGTATCTTCATAGCATAATACTGTTCTGTGGATTTATGTTTCACCATCATAACTCTCCCAAATGATCCTGTTCCAAGGGTTTTTTGCCTTTCAAAATCATCTAGGCCAGCAGTATTCTACAGGTACAAAGATATAATGACATTATTTACAATCTAATATTCAAAGACAATTTTAACTGTATGAACTGATTTATGAAAGAAAACTGAGTAAAATCACATTTATCAAAGACAACTATGGCCAACTATACTGTTGTTATCATTTCATGCCTGTCAAATTTTAGTAAGATGTTTTATGCTGCACTCATTAAAACAGAACACTTAAATGAACTGCATCAACATTTCTGTAATTTGTCCATACAGATGACACATGCCTAGTAAGAAACATTTAGCAATAAACAGATCCTGAATTTAACATGCAGGTAAGTAACCCCCTCACGTTTCACAAACAAGAATATTAAACCCCAAGCTAGAGACATGGAAGTGGTCTGGAGAGCATAAAACCGAGTAAATTTTCTCAGATATTCATTACTGTAGGATTTCAAATGCTGCTTTAAAAACAACAATGACCCTTCCTCAAAAGCCCAAGCTCAGCTTTTGAAAGATTTCTCTCTTAACAAGCTCTTTAACTTGCCCCCAAGACCCCAGGCAGTAGACTTAATACCTTTAATTCTCCTTAACACCATGGGAGAAGTTATTAAGAAGGTAAATTACAGATATGCCAAAGCTCAGTGTTACAAAAAGCCAGCTAGAACATGCCAACAGATTTAAAGTCTTGTCATGTAGTTGAACATAATTCCCAGTACAAGAAAGCTGTTGATCAGTATAAGGACTTCATCAGCTCAAATCTGGAAGAGTCTTTGCTGATAAACTTCCATGACAAAACCAACATTCAAATACAAACTCCTTTAAAAATTAAGCTTATTTCTATTTTCTGCACTGCTCATTACAGATTGATAACACACTGATAACACTATTAAAACAAACAAACAAACAAAAGACACAACAGAGAAAATCAGTGAATGCTTAAATGACTGATACCTGAGGGGGGCTCTCCCATTTTCTTAAGAAGTCTTCTTTGGCTTTGGCTAGGAACTCTTTCACTAAAATACACAAAAATAAAATATAATGAAAATTAGTATAATTCATCATGGATGTAATGGAGATGCTTTGTTAGCAGAATATGTAAACTTCATTATTAATTTCTTATTTCAGCTCATAATATGCTATTTTAACCATGTATGAAAGCAAGCACCAACGCCTCTATGAGTTCTGCAGTATCTCCAAGCAACCACTAAGCTTTCTGGAGTAACTACATAATTCTACACAAATTACTTAAACTACACCAGCTCTAGTAAGTCACAACACTATATAAGCAAGCAGGCTTTAAGGTGATGTAAGATGTTCTTAATACTGCTGGGAAAAAAAACACAGACACCTAACACCCATAAATAGCCATTCCACAGACATAGACTTTTCATCAATTTTTGTTAAATGAGATTGACATTATGCACTATCAGTTGAAAAAAATGCAAATCTCATTGCTTTTTCCCCCATCACCTTCATTTAAAGGCTGTTTGCAAGCTCAGGTACCAAATGGAGAGCATTACTGCAAGCAAAGACAAAGCACAGGGCTACAACACCACCACACATTAGGCATGCCCACAGTCAGAGAATATAAATTTTTAGAATCAATTTTCCATTGCAATTGAAGGAACTGGATGACAGAAAAATTCTGGATGACTGTTTAAAATGTGCACCAACATATTTTGTTCAGATTATCTTCCAGCTGTTCTATTTTTTTATATCAGTTATCAGCCAAATCAATGCAATTATTTAATATAGTCATAAATGAGAGGTGTTTCAGACATTGTTGTGGTTCTGGAAGAGTCAGAGAATCAAGAAGAAAATATCGTACTGTTTTTGTGTTCTCTGAATCATTTCACATACTACAATGTTAATAATAATAGTGGATTTTCTGTACTGACGTTCTGCCATGAGCAATTTCTAAAAATACTCAGCAACGTGCCAAGATTATTCTGGTCACTATCTAGAAATACATGTTTTAGCAACTGTATTTTACCTTCTGATGGTAATTAAAAAATTGGTTTTTAAGGGATTGTACACTATCATCTAATAAATCAAAACTTTTTTGTACTTTTCAGAGAATATTAGTATTTACACAGAACATTTTTGAAAAAAATCTCTTATTATTCTACTACTGTTATAGTTACAGCAGCAGTAAAAAAAAAAAAAGCAGCCCTGGAGAAGGCTGATTGTCATGATTTTTTGTTTGTTTGCTTTCCTTTTTTCACCTCCTTAAGTGTGCTACAGGGCTCAATTATCACAAAATACTTAAGGAAGTGTTTATGGCTCCTACTGTCACTGGCTCTGATTAAGTAGCATCACTACAATGGAAATGACAGAAAAAATTGCAAAACTCTGTAATTTTATTTTTAGAGAAACAAACAATATCAGTCATGAGAAACATACTTATTACCCTAAACTTTTGGTTAAGTAGAGTGAGAAAACTATGTCAAAGGAACTATTTTATATTAGCATTGAAACTCACTGAGTTAAAAATGTCTTAGTGAGTAATCTGTAAAACTTTTGTCATATTTATCCTGTGTGAGGAAAATATTTCCATTGTTTTTATATTATGAGGGTTACTCATGTAATGACTTTTAATGATCCTAATTTGAGAAAAGGACAGGATTTACTGTGGCATGGAATAACTTCTCAACATAAAAAAGGATAACTAACTATGTCCAAATTAATTCTTGATGATCCTTCTTCCATTAGGAGAACAGAGATGACCTGATAAAGTTTTTAAAACATCAATTTATGACAAAGTATCATGAACATGATCTCCTCTTATTGACAGGAAAAAAAACCAAGACTGTCATTAAGATTACCAAAAAACTGAGCCTTCAAACTTAAGTTGCTGCAGCTTAGAAATGAATGTTAACTTTAACAATGTACAGCACAACCAAAACATTAAATAATTTGTCTCATTTTTTTCATGTTTTTACAGTAGGTCTTAAATAACCCATTGTTCATATAATTTTTTTAAGTTTCCACATATTTTAAATGGAAATACAAATATTCAGTATTAATAAAAATATGCATTGACATTTACATGTAGTCATCTTTGTCTCTATTCTACTTATGGAATAAGTAAGACAATACCAAAAATAATTTTAAAAAGCCACAACCTCTCCTTCAACAGAACTTCTGCTTTATCCTATTTTACTCACTCTCTAGTTGGAAAGCAACACTGAACACGCATTTTCAAAACAAAGCTACCTAAAGGCACTCATTTATCTCTAAACTAGCTATATATATTTGAAATTATTTCATATTCTGTGGTGTGCTTTATTAGAATTCTGTTTACTTCCTAATGAGAAAGTGTATCAACTTGTGCCTGGGTCTCATTGTCAGAGGCCACACGGGCTCCTACCCCACACCACCATGGAGCAGGTGCCTTTCAACAGAATTTCGGCAACTTAAACCCATGCACTTCAGTCACTTCTGAAAACAGGACTTAAAATTTGGAATAGGATAGGTACTTTTGCAAATTATATCTCAATAGGAAATCATTAGCTCTTGCCTCAGTTCATTTCTACTTGTCAAGTGCAGAATCAAAATTTACACCAACTGGATGGTAGTGGATGTTGGTGTTATTGTGATGATGCAAACAAATAGGTTTGTTAGATAATAACTTAGAGGTTTTCCTCAAGTGCACATTTTTAGCCACTTTTCATTGTTAAAATGCAACTCATTTGCTTTCTAGTCTTTAAGTTGTTCCTAGTATCTGTGACTTTGGGCACTAATGAAGGAATGAGCATACCAAAAGTCTCTATAGGTTCCCCAAGGGTTTGCAGGAACATTCACCCACACAGATGAGATGATGAAGAGAGGAAAGAAAGAGAAGAAAAAAAAAAGTTTTATGCATTTCCACAACAAACACATAGAAAACACAAATACATTCCACCCTTTTCCCTCCCCACTCAAGAACGGACCCTGTAATAAACCAGCCCTTTCCCACACAGACAGAATGACTCATGCTAAATCACAGAATGTTGGAGCAAAGAAATGAGGGAAAAAAAAAACAACAAAACCAAAGGCAGCTAAATTCAGTATGAAAAAAGATGATGCATCACAGAAATAAGCACAGCTTACAAAACTTCAGGAGATCAAGTTGACACATTTAATAATTAATCTATTACAAGACACACACATCCAAGGAACTGATGCTAACAAAAGTATGTTTATCTCTCTTCATTGCATCATGCTGGATTACAATAAAACCTGTAATCGGGTGATCTTCCCACTACTTATCACTCTGTTCCAAAAGACAGCATGTGTGAATTGCATGGCATGTGGTAGATAGCACAGAAATGGCAAACAGCCTCCAAAAAATTTTCACAAGCAAATTTCAGTCCTATTACCCAAAAACAGCAACAAAAACCCCTTGAAAAGTCTGAACTGCAGAGCTGAAGTTGCTGTGTGCACTCTGGGATGCATACAAGAATCCTGTATGATCACCATACAAGTATGACTTATTTTTGTAAGGACATCAAAAAAAGCACAAAACCCAGGGAAGAGCTGTCGATATACAGGTTCCCATAAGCACTGAAGAGCAAGGATCACTCGTGTATGGCTGAATGAAGATGAGGATGCAAGGAATGTATGCCAAGGCCAGCAAACTGACCCTATCTGCTGGTTGCACTGGGACAGTAGAAGCAAGGGAGGCTGAAACAGAAAGCTGCTGCTCAGGAGAGAAAGGAGAGGGCACAAATAGTCTGGAGATTAGGTAAGCACAAACACACAGCATAAACCTAGCTCTTCATGTGCAGCAAGAGCAATCGTTGGCAGGAGAAGCAAGATTTATGTGATGCAAACACCCAAAGCATATAGTAGGAAATCCAGAGATTCAGAAAAGGGTAGTAAGAAATAGGCTAATGGCCAATGAGTTACAAGCGGAAGAGACAACTTTTACAGTTTCTGCTGGCTTTAGGTCAAACTCTGGTCAGAAGAAATGCTACAGGTGCACAGAGAGCTGGAGAACACATAAGCTGTCCCCTTGTGTCTCACAAATGGCATGAGACTGGGCTTGCTGAGATCTGTACTCAGAACCAAGGCAACATGGTGATAAATAGGGAAGTCTGGTGGAAGATATTTTTAACAGAAGGCAAACTCAAAATCAAGAGGTCCTTGGCATACAAGAAGGTATTAAAAGAAAACAAAATAACCCAAACAAATGAAAAAACCCCTACCACATACAAGACCAAAAACCCACCCCCAAACAGCAGATTTGTTATCTAACAGTATGTTCACACAATGCACAGTATTTTCATTTTGTTTCTTAATTAACTTTTGCATGAAAAGTTAGCAAAGTTATAAAAAAATTGTTAACAAATGGTCTGTGAGTATTTTATAAAGTACTCTGGCCTAAAAACAGTTTAAAAACAAGCGTATCAGAGGTAAGGTCCTGAAAAAAATTGAAAGGTTTAGAACCTCAGTTGCAGGAGCACAGTGACAGCAGAGGGAAAGGCTCCAATCTGTGGAAGGAGCAGTCCTCAAGAGTTACCATGAATTACTTTGCCATTCTCCCACCTCCCACGTGCAGTGTATTTGTTATTCTCAAGCACATCTCCCACAAGAGACAGTAAACCAGAATTTTTCTTTTTTAGGGGGGGAAAAAAAAAAAAAAAGTATTTGGATAGGATTCATGGCAAGAAAGCAAGAATTAAACTGATTAAGACTAAACATTGGGCACCACTACAAACCCCCATCTGCTGTGCTAAATGCCAATCTCTGCTTGGTATTTAAAATGCCCTTTATTAAAATACAATTCAATTTCTGTTCCAACACTGTAATATAATCACTTGAAGTCTAGAATTAAATGGGCTATTTAATTAAATCTCCACATTTCATTTAATGGAGAAATAAGTATCTATTAAGAGATTATGGTAAATATATGTGTATATCTCATTTTTATAAAACCAATATTTATAGCCTTAAACATTATTGAGATGTATTTAGATGCCTCAGTGAATCCTGTGGTTATGGTATGTTTCAGAAGAAGTGAGAAGTGTATGACTCAAGTCCTTAGTCCCACTCTTACACCATTAATCTGTTGTCTTAAATATCTACAGATTTCTCTTTTGAAGAGCAGGAAAAGCATTGCAAGGCTAACAGCCAGATTTTTCTACTCTGGCAAGTCTTTGAAAATAAACACAACTAAGTGTTAATACACGCAAAGGAAGTCTGGTGAGAAACAATTACAAATTCAATTGCTGGGAAACTCTTCAAAACACAAACTAAAACCTATAATTTAAATGGACCATCAACAAGAACAAAATGTTTCTCACAATATCAAAGTGGTAGGGAAAAAAAGTCCAATATGATAGAAGCCCGGCGCAGGGCAAGTCAACCTTATCTTAACATTGTGGTGGTTCTGCTGTGAAAAACTGTCCAGTGAGAACTTTCTCCTGTTTCTCCCCTAAGAGATGCAAAAATCACAAAGGCTAAATTAATAAACTCAGCATCAATTCAGTATCTCGTTCCCCCCACCCCATCTCCCATCTCCCATCTCCCCCCCCGTTTTTGTTTTTGTTTTTGTTTTTTTACTTTGAGAGCAAAGTTTTGGTCTTATATTTGTTTAAACATTATGATAAAAACTGGTGATACAGGCAAACTAACGTGTCCAGCTGCAATAAGAACCTTCAGTTAAAGAAAGCCTCAAAACACAGGGGGCAGTTCTTAAAGAGCTCATTTGCTGAAATACAAAACCTGAAAGTTCTTTGTAAATGAAGGATCACATGAAAACTATTAACTGTATATAAGTTTGCAACTAAAATTGAAGTGCTAATACTTAATCTAACCACACACTGTAAACAGTTCTGTGAAATATTGGGAATGCTTTTAAGAAATGGATGAGAGAAGGTCATGGAAAAAATATGGAGAAAAAGGAGAAAAGAGTAAAATAAGAGCAATTACAGCTGCAGTGCCTAAAGGCTAGTAGGAAGCACTAGAATCTTATTTTTGTGGGGTAACATTCAATAATTAATATGGAACGTGCAGCAATTGTAAAATGCAAATTGTTCCCATCCACCAAAACTCAAAATTCAGAACAAAGGCAGGTTTTAATCCTGTCCACAATTTTGAAGTCTTGAGCTAGCCAGTATTTTGTCAATCTTAAAAAAGCAAATTTGCATCTGTTAGGAGCCCTGTAAAGAGCAGTGAGCCTTCCTAATGCCAGAAGTACAACATAAGTGAGACCACTCTCCACTCTGGGGAGACAGGAGCAAACCTAACACCAAGCCTCTTAAAATATAAATCTCTGAAATTCTGTTTTAAAAATTCCAAACATATAAATCAGTGAATTTATTCACTCACAAACACAGTAAAATCTCATACTAGCTTTGCTCAGTAGAGTTGTAGATGCGTGCGCCCCAATTCAATAATTTCCACTGAAAATATATAGATTATAGAAATCCTCTGCTTTCTCAATCTAAAAGGGAATCCAGATCCATTGTTAATAAAAATTTACAAATTAATATTAATTTTAAAAAGTTACTCCTCAAGACACATAGGTAAATGCTACATTTTCCAGCTACAGCAAAAGCCTCTCTTCCACCATGCCAAAAATCTGAAACAAAAAAACCCAAAAACTACAAACCAAACTGTGATTTATTATTCCAGTCCTAAATCACAGAACATGCAAATCTTCCTAAGTGCAGTCAAGCAGAATAGCATCATATGAACATCCAAGCATGGGACACAACAGAAAGTGTCTTGCAGGTACCTGATGGGAGAACACTGTTCCATCCCTTCAGGTCTTTAGGTCCTTCAGGGTGGCACTTCTCTTCCATGCCCAGGCTTTCCTTTCTAATGAATGCACCGTGAGTAAGCTTTTGCTGATTGATTAGAGTTGATTTTTTATTCCAGTTCTCTAAAATTACCAGTGAGAACTGGCAT
The DNA here is from genome assembly GCA_038090715.1 of Florisuga fusca. Lineage (NCBI taxonomy): Eukaryota > Metazoa > Chordata > Aves > Apodiformes > Trochilidae > Florisuga > Florisuga fusca. The sequence goes on from JAAWXA010000008.1 coordinate 16,007,252, forward strand.
CCAGTTAGTCTGGGAATATGTTAAAACAGTTTTGGCCTAAGGAAAGGAGTTGCTCTCATACTTGCTTTCTGCCCTTGGAGTGTTCATTGAAGGGAATTATTCCAGACTGCCAGAGCCAACACATTCACAAATCTGCCTCCTCTTCTGCAACAATCCACAGGCTTTGTGGCTTAAAAGTCAAAGAAATAGCGGTTATATTTGTTAGGATGAAGTTCAGTGTTCAGCTTGGGCTGGTATAAATAAATAAATAAAGAAATAAATAAATAAAGAATCAAACCAAAACAGTCCTGTCCTTGCACAGTCACTGCCTCTCTGTCACAACCTTCCTTGAAAGAGCAAAGGCATCTTTGTGGCTGACTGCCAGGCCAGGTCAGGGAATTAGGCCAGATTCAAAAGTAATGGACAGAAGGCAGGGCAGAACAAGGGAAGCTAATTTTAACCCAAAGCAGCTCCCAGTTCTTTTGATCACATGAATGTCCTCCTGGGTTGAGGGAGAGGACAGGTGGGATAGAAATGGGAAAATATGTGGGGCAATGGAACTGCTCCTTTTCCAAAGGAATGCTGGTTTGTGCTAGTGTAACACGACCACTCAAGTGCAGCACTGGACTACTGAAAAGGCTTCTGAGCAAGAACTGAAAATGTAAATTAGTAATCTCCAGTTATTTTATTCGATATGGTAATAAAATTAATCTAAAATTGTAAATTAATGCTTATTAGTTCTATAAAATTACTTCCAAAAGCAGTATTTAACATTCTCTACATAGAAAATTAGTTCATGCATTAAAGGTTATGTGAAGAAGTGTTAACATGTAAAATCCTCCATTATCATACACTGAAGTGCTTTGTGAGCGCTTAAGAATTAAGCTTCATCTGTGCAGTTCCAACCTCTATAGTTGTAGCTGAACTTTATCTAGCAAGATATCTAAAACATGGCAACTACCATAGGATCTATAGTATTAAAAGACCATCTTCCTGTTTGAAATACAACAGGCACTACTTTATAAAAAAACAAATTACAACTGCTAAAATTGTTGAAAATTTAAACCCTTCTGTTTCTGCAGTGCATGCTTCCATGGTTACCATGTAAAAAGGAAAACAAAACAAAAAAACATTTTAAAAATCAGTTCTAACAACAAAACTTGCAGGACATGACTGCAAAATACCTTGCAAACGTATCACATTCTTGCATAAGCATGGTTATCAAACTCTATTAGTTAAATACAAATATAAAAAATCATCATGTTTTCCTCTTACAGTGAAAAGCATGTACAAAGCAAAATGTTTACAGCACATGCTGCAGATTTGCTCTGGTTAAGCTCTCCCCTTCTCTAAACTGTAGAACCCTGGGTACTTTCCACATTACTGCCCCACCTTCCCTCTCTGTGAAAGTTCAGTGACCAAAGAGGATAAGGTATCACTGAAAGTATGTTTTATGGCTGATTATTAGAAACAGTAAGCATAAATCTGCAAGAGTTGATCTGATATGGATATTTACTAATAATTTCCTGCAAGTAGGCAATGCTTCTCATAATATTAGATATACTCATGCACAAATATTCTTCTCTTTAGAAGTAACCCAAGTTTAACTCAACTATGTTTTTCTCTATACTGCAAACAAAACAACTGCAGGGGCTGTTCAATGTATGGATGCATTTTACAAGTTACCTGAAAAGAGCAACTCTTGATTTGCTCTTTTTTCAAGTATTTCATACAAGGCATCAAAGTAACAGTAAATATGCCAATATTGGCCTAACTGCACTCAAGTCTAAGCCCGCTTTCTGCAAAGCTACTTCATCCCAGGTCTCACATTAAGAAAACTACACAGATTTTGATATACATGTGCTGGAATCAATAAGACATCTTCATATCTGACAGGATAAATCAGAAAAACAGCTCTTCATCTTTTTGCAAGACGAGAGATTCTGACACATTGCTACACTGACATATCTCACAGAGAACGCACGTTCAATATTTACAGGAAAGGGTTGCCTGCAGTAACCAGCTAAGCAGGAGAATTTCATTTATAACCCTAAATAGCAGAGACTGACTTCCTGAATAAGGAAGTCTTATGTAAATAAACACATTTCACAATTCAACACAGAGTGAACAACAAGTTTTTGTTTGCCTCAGGATCAGGTCAGGCAAGAAGTAGGTGAGAGTTTTTACTATATACTCTGATCAAGAATAGGACTTTAGAGACCAGCTGGTTCAAGCCAGTGCTTATTTGGATAAAAGGCACACGTAAAATTTGCACAGAATTGAGTTGCAAACCCTATCAAAAAATTTAAATAAAAACCCCTGAACTGCATGAATTTTTAATGGATTGGGGAATCTGTCAGCAACCAGAATGAATAAAAGATATTACCAAAAATATTATTCAAGTTACTAAACTGCCTGTAAGAACCTCAGTAATGAAAGGTGGGAAACTCTTGTTGTGAACTTTGGCCTGCAGCAGCAGTACCAGCAGCAACTCATTACATAAGCCATTTGAAATGTAAACTAAAAACCAAGGAAGGACAAAATCCAAAATCTTTCTGGTAACAAAATTTACGTAAATAACAACAGGGCCTCAAGTAAGTCACAGTTCAAGAGATGCAAGATTACAACATACCAAATCTGCTTTGCTTTGGAAGAAACCCCAATCTAATTAAAATATTTGTTTTGCTTATATTTGAAAAAAAGCACCCTGAGGAACTGTTCATGGTATAGATGCATTTTAGGAACTATACCAACACAGTAACTCTTGTGTTGCCTTTTCTTTTCTTCAAACCATTTATACAAGGATCAGAACAAAACATGAACCCAGGTCAACCCTTAAGACATTATCCTAGTCTGCTGTCAGAGTGTAGGTAATGGGTAACATTATGGAATTTTGGAAAGGAAGAGACCATTAGTCCCAAGAGATGCACATATAGTTCTGTCTGGCACCTGGAAATTTTCTGGTATGCTTCTATTTTCTAGTTTTTTCAGCAGTGAGAATAATCTGCTCCTACTTGTTGACCTTTGCCCCTAAGAGATGTTCCCAAAGAACATAACCAAGATATCTACATTATCTGCCTTCACCCTCACTCCTGAAACACTTCTGTTCTACAGTTGCACACAAAGCTGGACAATAATCCAGGAAAGTCTATTAGCATTGCTCAGACCCTTTTCCTCATATTGCTCCATCTTCCTCCACATGTATTTGGTAACTACTATCTTAACAAGTGTACATTTCTGTATTAGCAATCACCTCTATTTGCAGTATTGGAAAGTCCTAGCCCCATCACCTACTTTGAGATAGCTGGAAGTACTAAGCCTGTTACTAGCAAAACAGATCTACAAGAGAAGTACCTTTCAGAACTGGGTGTTGGGGCTATTGAAGTTACTTGGCCTTCTTGTTTTATCTGTTCAAGAACTTTCTGTTGTTTAAAGTAAAAACCCTAGACCAAAGGAATTAAAACCCGGTTTCTCCTTCTTTGAAATCTTTCCAGGAAAAAAAAAAAAAGGTATAAAAAATTCATATAACTCGAGTTGTCCTGGGGGGAGAAAAGGTTTGAATAATAAGCCAATTGCACTTGCAGTTGCAAAAAATATATCACTTTTTCATCAAGGTTTCACTTGCATCTTGGCAATCTTTCACAAGAAGAGCATCTGATTTTATCCACTGACAGGGTGTAATGTAACACTGCTGCAGTGAAGACAGCCACAAAGGTGCACCAAAAAGCAGAAGTGGTTTATATGGGGAAATGGTTACAGCAAAGACTTAATCTAATCCTCACTTGATGGAGCAGGAGACTGTCACCTTTCACTTGTCAAAATTAGACTTCTCATATATAGATCCTTTTGACTGGGAACTGACATTTGATATTAGTTACAGCTATTTATTTCTATTTTTAATGAAACCAGGAGCCTGGATATCAAGATAAATGAAATCTTCAGAAGCAAATCGTGGAACACAGCCCCAGGGAAAACAAAACAACCACCACCCCCAAAAAGCAAACGACAATCAAAACACCTGTGACGGCTTTTCCACCTCGCTTTTAAGAAATTTATTCCCTTAAAATGAATTAATTATAACAGAATATAGAACCAAACCAACATCCAAGGCAGCAAAGTTCAAAATTCGTGAAGCTGATTTCCAAAAACTGTAATTCCTGTGGAAGCAACAACCTAACTGTGTGATGGTAAAATCCAGTCTGGTAACGGGTTAAATAGACTCTGACCTCAGGAGGGACCTCTCCAGCAGCACACGGGGCTGAGGAAGCTCAGCGAGTTTCACTCTTGCTTTCCAGAGAAGCTGAGCAGGGGTTGGAGGTCCCTGCAGCAGGCATGAGGCTCCTGCTGCCAGCATCCCTGCAGGGCTGTGGGAGCACAGGAGGGAGGCCGGGCCACCTCTGTCACGGGCAGCCCAGCTCTAGGTTTGAAAAGCCATGACGCTGTAACACAAATCTCCATCATGTGTGTACAAAGTTCTGAGACCCTGCTGTGCAACTGTACCAGTTCTGACAATTTGTGTATTGTGTTTTGTACACCAGGGACATGACAGCCACACTTTTCATTCCAGGGAAGATGACCTCAACACGTTTCTGTAAGTATATATAAACTGATATTAGATAAGGCAGTGGGATGACTTCTCCCACTCTTTATTTCATGCCATGTACAACAGTGATACCTTAGTAAAAATGTTAAATCTGTGAGATAAAGCAAAAAAAATATTTTTAAAAACCACATTGACACAAACCCCACATCCACGATTATATCTTTTTCCTTTTCAAGCAATCTCTAATAGTCTCAAGTAATTTTCCAACGCTCCAGACTATCTGCTTGAAACAAAAAAGCATGATTTCAGAAACTAAGATATTTGGTGTTTTTCAAACCATTATCAAAGGATATCCATTTCTAAGAGAATAAATTAACAGAACAGTGTTTATATACTTAGATACAGCTTTCAATAATATTCTAAGTACTTTATAATTCCATTACATTCGAGGTAGTAGTCACAGTGGTTTGAAAGCAAATACCTGGCTGTTACGTTTACTAGATCTATTACAGTACCTCATTTCAAACAAGACTCCTCTCCCCTGCTTCCATGAACGACCTCAACTATGCTGCTATCCTATCATTTAGAAAGAATAAAAAAGATAGCAGAATAAGCTGGTTCAGATTGAAAACAACAAAAGCCAGTTTAGAATTTTTAGGTCATGACTATGGTAACATCAGAAGGCTTCTCTGATTTTTATCAGTTCACATAAAATAATTTATGAGTGGCACAGAGAATTAAGTGAACCAACACGTATGGCATTCAATTACAAAAATTTCCAAATCCGATTCTGTGCCTTACTGAATGATTTGTAGCAGTTCTTTGGAACAGAGAGATTTAAAATAAAATTGCAAATACTAAATACCAGGTATGCAAAGCACAATACATAGCAAAACCCACAGACCTTGAAGACTAGTAATTTTTAAGAGAAACCCACAGTGAGTCAATTACAAAAACAAAGAGATCAGTAGTCGATGCAGCTATGTAGACAAGAAGCGAAATGTGGGAGAATTTTCCTGATTGTGAAGATGGAACAATAAAAACAGTGCCAAGGTAATCAAAAAGACTTACCATTCATGCTGACAAGCTAGTTTTCAGAAACATATTGCTCCTAATACTAATCCAACAGTCGATGAAGTATGTTAATCTCTATCAAATCAGTGATTCAATCTCTAAAAACACTTACACACTATCACCGGAACGAGACAGCACACTGTATCCAGAGAGCTGTTCTTCCTTATGAGCTCCTTTGTGATGCAAAGAACTATGAAGCTCAAGATACCAGGAGTAAACCAAAATCAATATTCAGGACACGGGTATTTGGTTTTGCTCATTAACTACTTCTGTTCTGACCAATGCTACCTATTCATGTCTAAAGCAACTCAAAATGGCAGGGGGAGAAAACATGCAAACACCAGGAGGTTTTAAGATGTTCTCAATTATATCAAGCACTGGGTGTTTCCATGGCAACCTTAGACCAGAATTATCTGTTGACTCGCACCCAACTAGTAGTTATTCTAAAGCTTTAATCAATTCACACAATGTACTCTGTACATGATTTCATTTCTTTACATGGATTTTTCTCTACACACACACACACATAATAATTATTCAGCCAAGCCTCAGTCTCAGAAATTAATTTGAATCAGAAATTGAATAATATTCCTTTGACTATTCATCACCCACCCATTTGCATTTTAGAGGCTATGAAGATGACAGAAAGATACACTAGTGGCAACTCGCCTGAATATTTCACTTATCCAAGTTGTTAACGTCTTCTCTTATTATGCACAATTTTGGAAAATACTCGTGTCAGCTCAAGAATAAAAGATTCACACAAATCTTACTGTCTCTACACTCAAAACCAAGCAGCCTCTTCCTCCTTTCCTTCCCCATTTCAATCTTTCAAAGAGCAACACACACCTAGGAAAACAAAAATCAAAATGTAGATTCCATATAGATGCAGGTGGTCACAGTCAAGACCTCTAGAACTAAGAATGAAACACATTGTCTGCTGACCACCATCCCATCCCTTTTATCCTTTGGCTGTGCAGCACAACTGACCTGGTTACCTGTTCAGGCTGTACAGTCACACACATGCTCAGTCAGCTTTTTAAAAGAGATTCCAAGGCCCACAGTGCCCTGAGCCACTTCTGCCCTACTGGATTCTGAGGAATTTACAAAACACATTCATTTGTTTCATGCATTAACCAAGAATCCAAGGCACATTAGAAACTGTGTGTTTTATCTATTAAAATGGCAAAGCAAATATGGTAAGTTTCAAAATCGACCACTAAAAAATGCCTAAGGTCATAGACCACGTAGCAAACTACTCAAACCCACTGTACTAGATGACAAGACAAACAAAAACTCCACCCTACAAGCAGCAGCTCCTTCCCCTAAACCCATAGCTTCAGCAGCAACTGCTTGTAAAAGGCCATAAAAAGAAACAGACTTGTTACACTATTTCATTACAACAGAAGATACAAATGAATTAACTTTCTTTTCAAATGGATTCTACCTGAAAAACCAAAAATTCTGAGACATCACATTCCAAACTTTTTTTCAGGAATCAAAGAATGTTTTTCCCTTGAACGTCGAGAGTAGTTCATACTGTCTGCTATGTAGCTTCACCTAAAGTCTTACACCAACATTTTTTAAGTTACAGTGATACTAGTTGAGAATATTCAAATATCTTTACAAGGCAAGCACCAGTATGTTTTTAAACCAGTGCTTATTCATTAAGCCCACTTTTAAATTAGTGTCTGACCTGAATTCAGTGACCCTATGCAATGCTATGACATTGAACCCTAAGGTAAAGAAACAAGAAAACTTTTATTTTCATTTCTCACAGATTATGTATTTTTCTAAAGATACTATTAGGGAGTCAGTAGTAGACAGAAACAGCCCCTCAGCTGTCCCTCATCTTCTCTATCACTCCTTCAGCTACAGTAGTAGTGAAATGAGAATCCTGAAAGGTAGACTGAGTCTCTGTGTACCTGTAGTATTTTTACTTACTCTTTTTAAAAAACGATCTGCAAATTTAGAGTAAAGGTTCAGGATAAAGATTCAGGATTTCACCCTGAAACCAAAGGTACATAATCAACCACCATTCGGCTACCAGCTCAGTAGCTTTGCCTCAGAAAAACTGCACACAACCACTGTGCTTCATTATGGCTTAAAATAGTATTTGAGGAACAGCCATTTTCACCATGTTTATCATCGAGAGACACGACAGTCCATTTCCTCATCAATCCTGTCATATGAGGAAGCCTGCCTTAAATAGAGAGGAAAAAATAGTAGACGTGTATACAAACAGGTCACAATTTTTAAGTGTCAGTAGGTCAATACCATTTTTTTCTTTGTGCTATATAAATAAAAATGCTTTAGCGTTATTTTTGCAAATAGCTATTTACATAGAAAAAAAAGAGCTCCACAAACACAAGTAAGTTTCTATTTTTACCAAGCTGAAAACATTTTTGAGAAGTGGAAGCTCAGAATTTATGCATTTTCATCACTTATCTTTCTCAGAAAACTAGTCAATCCTTCCCCATCTTATCTGGGAGACCTAGATTTAATCTATTTTAGGTCAATGCATTAACACCTTTTTGCTTCCACGTTTACTGCTTATCCTCTGAGAACAGATTCACTTCCTACTCATAATATTTTAAATTGCAAGCAGGGCGATAAACACTGATTTTCTTCATGGTAACAGTGTGATGCTAAGCATTTCCAACAAGGCCTATTTTCAACTGAAATAATCGTCCTATCTGAAACTCATCAATGAATCTGAAATGTGGAACAAAATTATCATCAATTACCATATTGTAACATTTTAAAATGAGTATTTCACCACAGAGACAATAATTGCTTTATAAAATAAGGTATATCTTAAAGAAAAAAAATAATCTCAAATGTCAATTTACTTCAGTTGTGATACTTTCTGAAATCTCTAAATCTTTTACTGGCCAAAACGTATTCATGAAGTTTTATTCCTACAAGTATTCATACAAGTAACATTGTAAACTGTTTATTAATTAGGACATTTAAGCTAACGATAGTCAGCATTCCCACACTGAAGTAATACACAGTTGTATACTTTTTATTGCTGTATAGTGTTCTGATGTATATCCCTTTAAATAAAATGATGAATGATAAGAAGTTGCATAACTAGAAGTTTAATCTGTGCATCAATGTCTGCCCGTTCCAGAGTTTAAACATCAATCTAATGAATTTTCTATTTCTGCTGAAGGGGTTGATTTAATTTGATTTCTATAAAAATAAAGAAAGTAACTCAGAAGTAAGAACTGGGGAGGGGGTTCGCCAAAATAAGTCGTCTGTGCTCTAAAACAAAAGAAGGAACGAGGGATAAATTTTCCAGCCAGTCAACGGTCCATGAACCAGCCCCTCACCTCCCCCTGCCTGATACAATATGCTCTTCTTCAAACTAATACCTTTCGGTAATAAACTGCAAAATTGCCCCTGGAAAGCACCACAGATCACTGTTCAAATTTGATTACAAAAAACACAAATTCTTCACTTACTCGGTAAAGCAAAGAGCAAATATCTAATAAAACAAAGAAAAAAAAAACCCTACTTACTTGATTTGTCCCATAGGACAGCAAGTTCAGAGCATTGCTGGCTCTCATTTTCCAGAGCCGCTCTCTGTTCATGTGCACCACTCTTTGAATGCCTATGGAAAAGACGATTAGCAAAGCCCTCCAGCCTCTGCAGGGCTGTGGCTGTCCCTGTGCTCTGGTGACAAGGTGCCTCCTTCTGAGCCGCCATCTATAAATACACACTGGTGACTTTTACAACAAAAGAGAAAATACCCAAAGGGAGCTGGAGAGCCCAGTGCTGCTAAGAGCTAAGCATGTGTCAAGCTTCCTGTATGCAGTGTTCACTAACCACTGCTCTCTTCTACTTCCTGTTAAGAAAAGCTCTATAGTGTGCTGGTTTCTCCTGCTGAAAATCTCTCTTCATGTCAATTGAAGTCTAGTGTTTTGGGTTTTCTGTTTGCTTTTTTTCTTTTTTAAATAGACAAGAAATGCTCTAGCATGTACTTTCACAGCTTTTTAAAATTAAAATTTCAATTATACATTTTATGTTAAAATACTATAAATTGTTTTTAAGTAGAGATCAGAAGACAGATTTTTTTTTTTTAATTTACCGCAACCATGCACAAAAAAAGAAAAGCAACTGTTCTGCAATTCTTCCCATGTAATTAAGATGGAGAACTACCAACATCATAGCAAACAACTACCTGTAATTTAATCAGTAATCTCGTTATTTCAATTCAAGAACTTCCTCAGATAAGAGATTACTTGCAAAAACTACTGAATCAACTATTATTTTATTATTGGGGGAAGTCTTATTTTCCCCCTTTGAGAAAAATCTGACTAAAAAAGCTGAATTGTAGTGCACATGCAAACATGACTGCATTATACATATCCAAAGTGGGCTCTGCTTACTCCAAGAATTAATTAAATGCATGTAACTTTTTGAGGAATTATCTACCAGAACAGCCAGAGGTGGCAGATCTTTATCTAGCAGCATGCTCACTCTCTCAGCCCCAAAAGAAGCTGGAAGGAGACTCACAAAGTCATGATCACCAGCTCCCAACAGTGCTCATGTAAAAGCTTTGCAATGCAGGTCTCCTGAAATTGTGTAAGAAAGTTCTTTCCTTCACAAGAAGTTTTAGTATTTTCAGCTGTAGAGTAAGCCTACAAAGCATCTTTATTAAAAATGAAAAAAAAAAAAAAAAATTGAAACCAGTATTTAACATTGAATTATATTAATTTGAAAGTTATTTGATTTTGTGTGCTTACAACAGGTAATAATAAATATTAATCTTTGTGAAAATGGAAACATACATTAGGCAGGTTTCCTAATATATCCTCCACACATATAAGCTGTGGCTTCTTACAAATTTAGGCTATTCTTAAGAAAGACTGAAATAACTTTTCCACAGTCTGTCTCCTGTCTTACAGCTCATACCTCTCATTTTTCAGCACCAGACTTCTTTCTGAATAGTTTCAAATGTCAGTAGATACCCATCCTTGGACATCAGGTAACTGTTTTATAACAGCTCTGTGCTTCAGGAAAACAAAATAAACCCACAACCAACCAACACCAACACAACAAAAAATCCCTGGGGAAACAAACAAACAAATGAAAAACCCACAACAAAGAGAAAATCATGATGACAAACTATGATAACAAGAAAACAATAAAAATGCCGAGGGACAGACCTTTCAGAGCTGGCTACATTGCTGCTAACAGGCACTTCCATACTTCTTGTAATCAGCTACAGTCAACACACTTTAAATTTCTAGACTCTAGACAAAGCACAGAAACGTCCCTTGCTTTCAAGCTACAGATACATCCCAGGAACATAATTTCTTCCTCCAGCACCTGTTCAGAATTTGAAACCAGCAGTCAAAACACATTTCACACACTGGTAAATCTGGATGATTTGGATGAGGTGTCCCATGGCAGAGAGGTTGGAGAAGATGATGTCTAAGGTTCCTACCAACCTAAGCCATTCCATGATTCTATGATTCTATGATCACCTGTTGTCCTTTTTGTTACCAGGCTGCTCTTCCTGGATGCCACTACAGGTCTCTTTCTGCCTCAGGACATCCAGTCTTTCACTTGCTTTGGCATAAGACCAGTGCTGACTTCCATGTCATCCCATCAGTTCAAGCCTCTGCTGCCAGGAAAAAGAGCTGGCAAAGACCACGGGGATCAGTTTGCCTTATCAGGGGTTATAAGCAGGCAGAAGGGCCTATGTTCTGCACCACGTGTAGCCAAACTCATGATCCAGTAATGCTATGCCACCTTTCTTACAGCAGCACAAGAAACACACAACAGGAAGATGCTTATTATTTCCCTGCCTGATGAACTTCATGGGGCAGGAAAACCCCCTCTGGAACTATACAGTTGTGCTCTCCTCTAGCTCACTACAAGTCTCTGGGCATAAAGGGAATCATAGAATCGGCTGGGTTGGAAGGGACCTCAGAGATCATCAAGCCCAACCTAAGAGTCTATTATTTTCTCTGAACTTGGCTTTTCTTCCACCAGTAAACCTGGTATGATGGTGTCCTCATCTCTCCCATAGTTCTGAGTCTTTCAGTACCCTGGGTCTTTCATATAAATGTTCAACTAATCTCTTTGGTAACCATAAAAGATGCTAATTTACAAAATTCATCTAAGTTAGAGTCTGACAACCCTCGAGTTAACTGAGAGATGCAGCAACCCTGCCCACCAGAAGTCAGAGCTCTGAATGCAACCAAGTGACTAATCTGGACACCTGAATTAGATGCCAAAAATAGGAAGGAGAAATATCCACCCTCTGGGATCACAGAAGTAAACTGTGAACAGGTTATCAAAAAGGGATTACTAGAAGATACTCTAAGAAAAAAATAGGATTTGCCAGAATTCTACTCATCAGTGCTAGCAAACTCTGCCACAGAAGTTCCCCGTGTGCAAAAATATATAGAAAGTAATGCCCATGTTTATATTAGATAATAACACTCTTTCCTAACCCTGAAATCTTTTGGAATTGAATGGCATTGCCCAACTTTAATACAAAATATCAACACATACTTTCAGTAGAGCTCACATCCCATGTAGACTTCAATGTCTTTAAATTAAGTCCATGATTTTTAAAAATAGAATCTCGTATTTTGTTTTAGCTGATCTTTCATCTTATTGACATACTAATCTTCCAAATCAATGCAACATTAATTTTTCCACACCAAGTATTGCATATGCTATATATGAAATACTGAATCCACACGATCCAAATGATTTTACGACCCAAAAGCTCATTAATCAGCAATGAATGGTGCTTTATCAAAAGATAAATTCTGTGGCTCTGTTTGTTTTAGAATTTCCACCTCTTAGCCAGCACTGCTTCTCCTTAAAAGAGTTTATAAATCTTTAAATACAATTAAATGCTTATAGAGACATGTAAATGGATCGGAGGTCATTTTACTTGTGCTCTGAACTGGATGAAGAACCTGAGCCAGTTCACACATAAAGCTGTGCAGTGGTTGTGGTTAAGCTCACATACTCTTCCAAAGAGAAAAAGCTGGCCAGACCCATAAACATCCAGCTAAAAAAAAAAAAAAGGCTTGTGTTTTATTAGTTAATTAATTTCTAAGAAGCAACTCTACCCTACTACTCACAACTTAAAAATTAAGGGTTAAGAGAGAATAGTCCTCTCCCTGAAGAGCCCAGATGGATAACAGAATGACTTGCACAGTCCTGCTTTAACTGAATACAGAAAAATACACACATTATAATTATAAAATATTTAAGATGTTTCCCAAGTAAAGTTGCCATGAAATTCCTGAATTTTAAAGTAGTACAAGTTAGAAAAACATTATGAAATATAGCACATATTTATATATGTATACCTCTGAAATGTACTTACTTTACTACTAAGTCTCATACATGGAGCTGAAAACCCCTCACACTAAGTCAAAACTGTGGGTGTCTTCTCTAGTATTTAATGAAGAACATCTTGCAATCAAAACATATTGGAGTTTTTAGGACAATTAATTGTATTCCTTGACAGGACAATGAAAAATGGATCCATGATGCAAAATAATTTTCAGATCACCTACAGATAACTAGAACTTGGGTTTTAATTCCAAACCTTGTATTTTCCTGGTTACCATAAAAGCTGGATCTCAATCTGCCTGTTTATATGTATTCTACTTTACTAAAGGTTAAATAAAAAGATACTTTTCTCTCCTATTTTAAATAATTAATATTATTTTAAAAATAAAAATCATAAAAAGTATAAAAAATTGATAGCTTGATAAAGCATGTATTTTCCTTTATGCATCAATTATTTCAACACCGAAAGTCTAACATTAGTATTTATTATTTATTAAAAGAGGAGTGAGCAATTATTTGATAGTAAGTGCTCGTGAACATTGCTCCAATCTTAAGAGCTTAAGGATCTTGCTGAATTTAACAGGTCTCTTATTGACCAATAAAATATTTTTAAATTAAAAGATCCATCGAACACATTTAAGAAAATAATTTTTAATTATAAAATGCAATAACGTATATGCATGTAATAACTCTAAAAATTATTAATAATATATCCTAAAGAACCTAGAATGTTCTCTGCTATAAGCCTCAGGAAATGTATGGTATCTTTCTAGTTTTCATACAAAGCTTGAGAGTAAAGGATGTAAAACTAAATATACAGATAGCCATTTCATAACTAAAAAAACATTTTTATCAGAAATTATGCAATTAAACACAATCCATCTTGAGCCTCGTCAGGCATGCATATTTTGGAAAGAATTATGGGTAGAGAGACAAAAAAAGGCCTCTTGAAAAAGCAGATGTATTTTGATTTTCACTGTATGTCCAGCACTGTGCCACTAGCTGGTATTTCTTTTTAAACACGTGGAAGAGCACTATTTGCTAATATCTTGCAGGTTAATGGCTTTCCATTTTGAAACAAAGATTTTTCAAAATATATACAAAGAAACACAACCAACACCTTCATCATTTAATAAAACACAAGAAAGTAAACCCATGCAGTCCTAGTGTGCTTTTATGTGTACATTTTTTTCTAAAATGGTTAACCCTTAGTAAAGAGCCCCTCTGAGAGCAGTACTAAGGCTGAGACTGCAGCACTTCTATAAATAGGACTTCCAAGAGGAAGTTGTTGCTATGGAAATGCTGCTCATAGTTCTATTTTCACTCAGTAGACCTCTACTGGCATCTACTGTACACGAGCTTAACTGCAGCACACATCTTATACTTCATCTCTCATCAGGAAGTATAAATTAAGGCTTGCAAGGTCCAACAGCATAATTTTGTATAATCATCGATAAGGAATAAAGGAATAAAAAAAATAATTAAGAACTTAGTAAAAAAAAAAGAAAAAAAAAAAAGTCAAATTCAGCATCTGATTTTTAATATGTAAGAAGCTAAAAGCTCACTTCCCATCAGTTTTCTTGTGGAAATTTGACAAATTCAGTATCAAAGATGAAGTGATTTTCCAGGTACATGTGCCAAATCAGCAGATCAAGTTTCCTCATTTCTATTAGCACTTTATCTAATTATTTTAAAGTCAAAATAGCTTGTATTCACAGTCCCAACTCTAGTGTTGAGAAGAAGAGGAGCATTCAATTACAAGCTTCATTACAAGCACAGAAGCGTCCAACTTGCCAGAAAAAGGTTTTCCTCTCCTTTCTAACACAGCTCCTTCCTCCAATCTCCTTTCTTACATCTTCCTTCAAGATGATGTGCTCCCTGGTGCTTAGGGTCTGGACTGGCACACTGCAAGGCAGACGCTTTCAGAATCAGAAGATTATGCAATAACTCCATAATCAAACAAAGTTTTGCAAAGGTCCATCTTTGAAATAGCTGCTTTCCCATAAATACAAGAAATCTTCCAAGAGTACTTGAAGAAATCTGCTTGGTCTATGCCCTTCCAGATCATAAGTTACTCAAAAATTCCTCCATAGCTACCTCATAGCACTATTTAAGATGGTTTGACATATAATCAGAAGATTTGTACAAGCTGTTACTTTTCAACAAAAAAGAAAGGGCCCTAAGTATGTTATACTTGCATAATATGGTTGTCTGCCAGGACTAAGATACTCTGGCATTTGGACAAAAAAGGTCTTTTAAATCTGCTAAATATATGGACTTATTTAAACTAAAATCCAAGGTTAAATTTTGAAGAAATTGACCTCAGTAACTCAGTCTCTCCAAAAAAACAACAGTAGACAAAGGTTTTTGTCCACTAAATTTACACAAATACAGTGAATTAATAAGGAGCATTAATCAGTTATCCAACAAAATCAGTAAGATGAAGTTCCTGAATTATACGAAATACACTAAAAACTTAAAGACATTTTGCTCAGTATCTGAGACTAGGTTGAAGGAGAAGCTACCTACTTGAATTCTGGCTGGTGTCCCACCAGAATAATGAAGCTGAAGATCTGTATAACAGAAAAGACTCCTGCAGGTAAGCAGCTGCTGTAGAGGGGATCTTGGCTACAGAAAGCTTCAGGCTGATGTGCTTTCCTTTTTGTAGAATCTGCAGGTTAGGTCTGTCCTTCCTCAGATCAGCTACTTCGTTTTAATAAAGATCTGCCCCGTAAGAAACACTTTCATGTCTGAAAACCACTAGTCAGGACAAGGAAGCATTATGTATCCTGAGTCCATAGTGCCTCACACAACAAATGAGAATTAAAGTTGAGAGATCTGGGGTGATGCTCGGAGCTAATTCCTGATATGTGATAAAAGAAGGAAGTCAGAGAAGGGACAGTAGTAAAATGCTCACCAAAACTAAGGTCTTGTAAATGAAATTTTTTAACTACAGTAGTAGCAGCACTCTACTATCAGATTCCATATTGTACAGTAAAAGACAATGCAATGATAATTACTAGGGTTAACTAGAATAAATTTAGTACTTCTTCCAGGAAGCCTGTTTGCATTTTAAAATCACCAGCACATTCCCTAGAGTAAAACCAAACAAACAAAGTATGAAAAACAAAAGCAACTGACTCTACTTTGAACTAAATATTTTAAATTAATACTTTTGTTTTCCTCCCAAATCAGAATGTTCCCCAATTATATGACGTTTAGGTTCAACTGGGAAAATATCCAAATAAGAAAGCAACCCCATAGTTATTCCATCAGAAGGGACAGTGCTTCTTGATACAACCAAGGAGTACAGAGAGTGCAAATCAGAATACAGTAATGGCTTTCAAAAAGTATGGTCTGAAGTACAAAATATTTCATCAGGTGATGGGGAGGTGGTCACACCTCCACCTGATATTAGGAACAGATCTTGTATTCCTGCACCTTACTGCTAGCCTACCTGACTGTCCTGGTCCCCCCACTCCTACCAGCCTGATTAGTTTCAGATATGCCACAGAACAGGGGAAAGACTGAATTAGCAGAGAACTAGCACCACCCTGACAGCCACCAGTGCAAAACTGGCATTAAATCTCTGAAAAGTAGAAGGGGTGCTGCTGGCCCCAAGACAAGAGGCTGCAGAATGTGTAAAAGGATATTCCAAAGGTTGTTAAATGCTCCTAATATGCAATTGTGCTAAGTAAGCAATATCCCAGTTACAGGAACTTGCATTGATACAGAGGCATCAGAAGTACAGCTCAGGCAACAGGACTTCTCTATATACTGAAGTTATTGACACCAGGGTTACAGAATTTCTGAGCCTGCACTGAAATGGAACAACAAATGCCATCTGAGGATTTTCAGACCAAACAAAATGTGAGGTATGAAAACTGGGACACCAAACAGGAAGATTGAAAAATATTCAGACATTCACTGGTAACGTGTTGATAAACACAACAAAGTATCTCAGATTTATTTAGAGGGGAAATGATTAACACAGGAACTTTCTAATTACTGGCTACTTTTCTTAGTGAGGTAGCAGCAAAGTGAACAGATCATATTTTTTCCTGATCTGTGATGGGTTTTCCTTTATAATTTATAATTTATACCCAGTTTGTTTCATGTAAGGTGGTTTATTTATTAGCAGTCTGGATATTTTCTTAAAATAGTATTTATATGTGACTGTAACAGAAACATTTTACCAAGTTACAGAAGTAGTATTTAAAATGAAACAGTTCCCTTTTGCTACTGATAAAATGTGTTTTGCAGCTACCAGTAAGCAAACAGGCACTTTTCATCTCAGCCCACAGTATTCTTTTTACATTCCCAAATGTTACTTTAGATTGAAGGCCAAAACAACTTAAGCTCAAAAGGGTACTTTGAAACTGAGAAAACTCTATTGCTAAGATACAATGGCCTGTAGGCAGAATGGTCAGAAGATCCATCCTTCACTCTTACTAAGAATGAAATACGTGACTACAAATATTTTTAATTTATTCTATTTTTTTCAAGAACAGGAAAACAGAAAGAACTTTCTACGATTAAGCATTATGAGATCAAATGCATAGCCCTTTCCTTTTCTTAATGTAAACTTCACAAGATGCTGTTGCACTTGATACTTATTAACACAAAAAAATCTTAAGAATAATAAACAAGAATTCTAAAATTGCTACATCCATTTCTTTATTCACAACACAGAACTCTGAGAAAACCTATAGAAGCAAGTATGGATAAAATACATCATTACTTGTAATCCTCTGAACAAATCCAAACAATTCACATGGCATGTCAGCTCAGCATGCAGTATAAATGACAAGGATAAAATACCTTAACACTGTATCCTCAAGCAGCCACGTCCTTGCAATTGCATTTTCATTCTCAAAGCAAGATATCAAATATTTTTTTTTAATAAGATCAAAAGAAACTGGTGGCGTCGTTCATCAGCTTACAGGGAATAAGTTACAAGCTGTGCTAAACATACAAATTTTGCTTACTTTCAGTGCCAAATCAGTACCTGATAATATGCAACATCTTTACTCCAAGAAGTTTCACAATTCTGCATTTCGTTTAAAAATAAAAGATTTTCCTTCTAAGAAGGAGGTACTCATTATGCTGGCCAGCTATACTATAGCTCACTCCTCTGCACAAAGAACAAGCTTTTCCACCCTTCAACAACATTCAAATTGATTTTAAAATATTTATTTTCTTAATCATGATATAAACCTTTAATTGACAAGTAAACCAACAGCAAATATTCATGAAGTAATTTTTTAATTAGCTACAAGAACATCCATTAGTTGTAACTTTATTTATCTTTAATGTGCCTTAAAGAGAAGTAGGTGCAAATGATAAATAAAAAGGAATCCTGAAAATCACTGTATTTTGTTCTGTGAAATGCCACAAAGAGCAGCTTCTCACTGTAGGCCACCTCAAAGTATTGACACTCAACAAGGACATTGCAGGGCTCTTCTATACCACTCTTATTGAAAGAATTTCCCAAACATGTACTCAAGCAAAATTCAGAGATCTCTCCTGTTGCCTACTGAGCTAAGGAACACTTTGACAGTTGATTAAATTTTTGCAGCATAGATCCAGTGCGTGTGATACTGAACAATACTGGCTGTCAAAATTCACTCTTAATCTTCCAATTGGTTTCTATTTCTGATATTTACAGAAATTAAATGGTCATACAAGGCACCTCAACATATACACACCTTTAACTCTGTTCTGACCTTAGTCTCAAAAGCCAAGAGAATTTGAGAACAGTGACAAACGATAAATGTCCAAATATTTTCATCCTTAAATGGAAAATCTCTGCCAAAAAAGCCTGGAGTTGCATAAATGTGCATGTCTGAAATAACTGACAGCTTCACTGCACACCTCCACTGCAGATTGTACACAGGGAAAACAAGAGAATTTGCCTACACCACCATTTGGGACAATTACAGCTAATAACTGGGAATCTGATCCTTAATCTTGCAGTGAAATGGGCATTCTGTTAATGATTACTACTAATAGTTTTAAATATTCCTATTTCGAATAGGTAAAGCCTGCAGTATGATAGCATCGTGGGGGCCCTTCTCATTTCTGGGATGCAAAACTCTCCCCAATTTGGCAGATACTTTCTCTCTTTAATTTTTTATCTTAATTTACTTGAAGCACTTTGGAAAATATGCCTAAATTTCTGTAACTTGCCAGAGACTTCTTTTCTTCCTCCTTGAAGAACAAACATGTTTGACTTAGAGCTGCTCTCAGATGCTCATAACTTTTCATAACAACTTCAATACAGAGTTTTTATTTCTGGGAGTCACATGGCATGTGGGATGATTCTGGTTTTCTTCCAATTCCTCTCAAGTTAAACTCTACCCCAGAAAACTGCCAAAATGCAGTAACAGTTGAAACACACTGGGCAAATCTTAAAACTTATTTCCACTATGAGATCCACCTTCATCCACTCTTGAGGTGGTGATAGAAGGAAACACATGGCATCCCGTTAAAGTAAAATACCAAAATAATGGTTTTAGTAATTTCAATTACTGAGCACCTTTCTCACCTTTCTCATGTGAAATACCCTTATACTTAAATAACACAGAAATTAAACCTTAAATTAATATTTTATTGAACTGAAAAGGGCTGTTTACTAATTTATTATTAGGTAACCTAGTTTGTTATATCCATTCCTTTGCCTCTATGAAGACAAACTTTCAGCAGAAAGTATCAACTGATTTATCAGCCAAATCAGGCAAACAATATATTATTATAATTTCTGAAAACATTGCTGTTACCTAATTTTTCTAAAAAGTTGTGAAAGGTTAACAATGCTAATAATGCTGTCTAATGCAACTCAGCACAGTTCCTGGAAGGTTTGTTGGACACTCAGGATGCCAAATAGGGCCAAGTTCTGAAGATTAATGGCTCTTGGGACTCCCCACTGAATGCAGTTATAGTGCAACTCAGTTTAAAATCTACAGTTGAATTACTTTTTCAGGTATGCCTTAAATCTGTGCAACCCCTGTTGTATCCAGCAAAGTAAAATACAACTTACAATGTAGTGAAATACCACACAAAGTAAAATACAGTTTCTTACAGAACTTTTCAGAGGTCAGAATGAATAGATACATCCTGAAACACACATCAGGAAGTGAAAATCCTACTTTAGTCCTCAGTGACCCAATGCTGAACCTAGCAAGGTGCTAAGGATGTTGCAGGGCTAAAATGAACATATGGAATGCTGCATAGAAAGAGAAAATAGGAGACATGCAGGTGGCAATCATTAAGGTAATTATTTGAACTAACTCAAATCATGCTGCTTGTTCCTTACGTAAAACAAAAGCAGCACTGAAAGATTTATAACTCATTTGGATTTTGCTAACAGTTTATAACCTGTTTACTTTTTGTTCTCTCAGGAGATTCACTTGTAACATTTACTGGATTAACAGTCTGTACAATTTTGTACCTTCCTTATTATCTTCAGATATATGTTCAGTAAGACCTCTATCCATGGACTAATTAAAAGCCAATTAAGTAGAGTAGTAGCCTACAATCCATTAATGATGACTGCTTTAGGAACCCTTAAATCACATCCACTAGCAATTGGACTACTCTGTGTGCAGCACCAGGCCCTATGGAGAACAGGATTCTAAACTCAGTAATAATATACCATATGGATGTCAAGTTCTGAAGGTATCTTATCTCCTTATTCTGTGTAGAATAACCCAACTCATAAACTCTAGTAATAGAGCAGCATACTCTATTCCTGTAACTTAAAAGCTACACCACTAGTTCAGGTTTAAGAACATTCATTATTAAAAGCACCTCATTCATGTTCATCTCCACCTTCCGCCAAGACTGTAGCATTTAAAACTGTACATAGTTCATCAGCCTGTTATTTCACAGAATTAACAAAGCAGACTTGACAAACTGCTGAAAAGCAAATACAGGATACCTAATTCATTTGCACCTTCTCTTATGTTTGCTTCACATGCATACCCTTGGATGCCCTGAGCCCTTCCTAACAGTGTACCCAGCCGACACAGAAATCTATGAATCTAAGCTAAAATCAGTTTTCTCTTACTCCTTAATTACAACAGCTAAAAGACCAAAGCTCTATACTTGGTGGAAAAACTTGCAGCCTAATAGCCATTCATGTGAAAACACAAAGTTTCTCTTCCTTCTTCTAACAAAGGATAAAAAGTAAAGAAATAAAAAAAAAAACCCAACAGAAAAGAAGCTGATATCCTGAGTATTTTGTCCTACTTAAAGCAATCTGCTCAAAGACTATAGATAAGAAAAGCATACTTTCAGTAGAATGTTAAACAAAACCATAACAATCCTGATAGCAAAATGCTGGCAGTCACCTAGAATAGATCTGAAAATAGCAGGGTAACAAACTCAGCATGAACCTTTAAATCTTCTCCTTATCTACAAACACAAATCCTTCTCAATATGATAAAAAATACAACCCAGGTTTTTTGGTAAATATTTTAATTCTGAACACCATGTAGGAGCATCATTGTATAACTATGTATATTTTGAAGTGTTTCCAAAAACCAGAATCTTTCTCCCACTCCATCTCACTTGAACAGGTTTTATCATTTGTTTCACTCCCTTAAAGGACCAAATTGACACCCAGAGATACAAGTACAGAGAGACCCAACTGGGACACCACATTTGCAAGAGAGGAGGCCAAATACAGCTGTACAGTGTGCAGTGGGGCCAAGCTCAGATGTTCTCTCTGCCTTTCTTTAAGGCATCCTTTGTCACCCTTGGTTTTGCAGACAAATAGCTCTTGGATATAATTTTGTCCCACATGTTACAGGTTCAAATACTTCTCCATTCAGCTTGATTGCTCAGTATGC
The DNA here is from genome assembly GCA_038090715.1 of Florisuga fusca. Lineage (NCBI taxonomy): Eukaryota > Metazoa > Chordata > Aves > Apodiformes > Trochilidae > Florisuga > Florisuga fusca. The sequence continues at coordinate 16,029,035 of JAAWXA010000008.1, forward strand.
CAAAATTTCTAATCATATATTCCATCTGTTTTAACTAATTTGCAAGTGTTATCTAAAACATTGGTAGCCTGAATTTTGCTATAAAACTAAGGTTTAAATATGGAAGCAATTTCAAATAAAATTAATAGGGTATTTTTGTTTTAATTAAAAATAAGACTTCAGTGTTTTAAATGCTTAAATTGGCATCCTGAAGTTCAAATGTTGTTAATTTTTTTGCATTAGTCAGACTTCTGAGAGTGAATAATTTAAATTGGCAGACATATTACTTAAGTAAATAAAAAGTACACAGACATAAAAGTATATTTAATAAGATCTGATTCCTATGTCAAATAAACCCCCAAAATTTACACCAGCAACCTTAAGATTAATTATTGCTGCAACAGGCTGAAATGATAAAGGAAATTATGCTTTCTTTTTTGCTTACAAATAACCTGTGCGCTGTTAATATACAGCTTAAAATTAAAATATTTTCTATTAAAATATTTCTCTGCCATCAAGTGTCCACTTTGGGGTCTATGATACAAATACAGCAAACATACAATACTATATTGACACTGTCAAAAATAAAAATTTTGCAACAGAACTGGGAGGGGGAGGAAGCAAGCAAATAAAAGGCAGAGGAAGAGCTAACAAGCAAGGAACTGCCTGAGTCCTGATGCAAGACTCCATTAAGGAGCTGACACAGACCAAAGCTAAGGAAGGACAGGACAAGGGTTCTGCACCTGAAACACCTCCTGTGAGTGGAGGCAAAACCACCTGCGTTTGACCATAAGGTAGAGGGCAAAGGAAAGCATCTTCACCAGTATTTTCCCAAAGAATCACAATAGTTTTATTCTCCCAAGTTAAAAAAAAGCATTAAATTTGGTGCCAACTACGAATGGCCTCATTAAAAAAACAGCATCAAACAAAAAATGAGAGACACAGGTTCTAAGAGCATGGGCAAAATTTTTCTAGATGAAAAGAGATCTGCCCTGTCACTGGTTATGGAGATGAAGAAAAAGCCTAAGCCCTCACTGCCCTAATTTTTCAGCCATTTAAATTTAAAGGACAACACTCTACCTCTAGGACTATATACAATTTCACAGTTAATTATGTTGTAAATGTCAATTTTAGAAGGTCAAAGGTCAAAAACCAATTCATCACAATATCTCATATAAGTTCTCAAATTGAAACAAAAACTTAATTTAGTTAATGAATGCCAACTGTGCATAAATGAAAGATGAGAACACCCACTTCTCCAATATTCTCCAGTAATTTGATAACTTCTGGTTTAGCAATAACTGAGTCAGGATATCAACACCAAACTACAGATACCTTATGGGCCTACCTCAAACACTAGCTTGGTTAATTTTACTGTCCTCCTTAATTTGCATCTGATGTTGCTACTGATAGTGATTGAGATGCTCGAGTTGTAAAACAGAAGGCTGCAGCAAAAAGACCTGACAGTGCTCTCTCTTCATCTAGAGACAAGAGTGAAGTATAAAGAGTGAGTTCAGAAAACCCACACAGCACTATTTGGTTCATAGGCTAAGCAATTAAAATACAGGTAGTCTATTCTGGATTGTGTTTACTAATCTTAGTCACCTAAAGGTACTCCCTTGGATCCCAAATTATGATGCAGTTCAAATTACACAGATAATTGATTTCCTTTATCATGTTTTCTTAAATACTGATATAATCTTTGTGGTGTTGCTTGTTGTTGATATTTTTGTCTTTGTTACTCTCAGTCTGAATTACTACAAACAGCAGTTACACAGATTTACACTCAAAAGCCAAACTCCAGTTAGTGTACAACACAACTCCGTACTCAGATGCAGCCCTGGAACCAATCAGTTCAATAACATTTCATCTGCTCTCCTAAAGATTTATCCATCTTATTTTACATGTCTTCAACCCCCAAATACTAAACCACTGCTTTGGAGGGTCTCTCTTTATAAATTTTCACTAGCATAATAACATGGTAAGGTGAGAACCTGCTAGAGAAGTCCTAATGTTTGACTTGAGCCATATGCCATGGAAGGAAAAGTACCCCAGTTGATAATTACAGAAGAAATATTAATTTATGTATAACTTTTGAGCCATGACTCCCTGATTACAGAGTAAGAAAGGTCGAGATTTTTTCACTTTCCATTAGTGAGTATATTTTTAATGAGAGACATTTAATATGCTTTGAAAAGCTTGCAACATACACACAGGGAAACAACAGTTATTTTTTGGTGTTGAATGTAAGTTCACAGAGAAAACGTTTACAAAACAAAACAGCGTAACACAGTTCTGAGCTCATGACTTACAGCAAACTTCTCATTTTCCTTTGCAGTATAAGAACATTTTTCAGGACTGAAACGCAGATGGAGTCTCCCCAGGTTTGCTCATTTTGAAAAGGGATTTACACAATTCACTTGACTTTTATTCCTTTTTTTTTTCTTTCTTTTTTTTTTTTTTTTTTTTTTTTTTTTTTTTTTTTTTTATTACTAACGTAAAAGCCTTGAAACATGGCCAGAAAGACCCATGGGTAATACACAGTCCCATTAGGAGGCATTTTACTCAGAAATACACAGAAAACTTGCTCTATGATAGAAGCCAAAAGTTTGCAAAGTACTTTCCCAGAGTCCATTTAGATTTAAAAATAGATAAGTAGTATTATGATACAGCAGTCACATGTGGTACATTTGATCTATTTTGAGCTAAAATTAATAAGCACTTTGAGAACGTGAAATTGATATGCTAATTGCCATAAAACAAGATATAGTTTTCTCTCTGTAACAGACTTGCCAACCTAAATGCATGACTAGCAAAAAATTAGGATACATGTTATTTTAAGTTACTAGAAGTGTTACTACAAGCTTACAGTAATTATAAAAACTCACTTCACTGTATTGCTGTATGCCTGAATATCTGAAAAATTAATATATGTGCAGTTAGTTGCCAGTTTTCAAGATGTGCTTAGCAGTGCCAACTGATTTTTAAAAGCTACTAATTTTCCTAGAAGCTGCACTCCCCCTAACAGAAATTCAGAAATGGTTAAAAGCAATAGGACTGTTAATCCTGATTGCATTGCCCCTGCCTTGTTTTTCTGGAACATCACGACTGTGAAGTAAGGATTTAGACAATCACATGACTCCCAAGTTTAACAGCCCAGATTTTCAGTGCATCAAGCCTAAGTAAGAGGGTCAACAAATACTGTGGTTTGACCTCGGATAAGAGCCAAATCATATCTGAAAATAATTTTCATACTGTGATACCATAATTTGACAAATTTCTGTAACTCTTGCAAAATGCAGAGGGGTGGGTATTTCAACGGGGCTCTTAAAAGAACTTCTGAGTTCATAAAAAGAATTTCCTTACAGTTCTGGCATGCAAAGGGTTATCACCAGCACCTATTCCCTTCTCACAACCCTAAGTGTTCTTTGGTAAGCTCAAGGTAATGTCTATATAAATTGATGTCTTCCCAAAATTTTTAACAAATTCCTCCAATTTGAGCACAAAACCACACTACAAACTTCACCACTGAAAAAGCTACTGGCTTTAGCTTTATTGTATATTTAAGAAACAATAAGCAGAATTTGACTGACATTGGATAAAGAGAACTAATCCACAATCAACCTATTGTCATACTGATTATGAATATTTATTAATAAAGACAATAAACTCACTAGCAGAAGTTACTGCTTTTTATAGGAAGATTTACAAATCAAATTGCATAAACAACGAGTTGTCCAAGTAATGTATTTGAAACAGAAAACTATGTTTTAAAAACAATTATATTTAATATTTTGGTCTTCAATAGCATAAAGAAAGTCAGAATTAGCATCATTTTTAGTAACCTCAGCACAGCCCTCTTTTACACTTGCTGATACCTCCTGCAGAACATTGTACTGAACTGCCCTGGCACTCATTTGGGATTAAGCAGTGAAGCAAATGGATCTGTAGGGCTCTTCTGTGTAGGGTGGAAAGATTCACACCACTCTGGGAAGCAGCAGGACACACTGATGATGAAGGCTACTGAATGCCATCCTCGAGGAGTGAACACTCTGTGACAAGTTGCCTAAACCACACGATTTTCAGCTGCGTGTACTGCTGCTTTTCTATCCAGTGTGATGAGAAAATGGCATTTGGGTGCCTGTTTCACAAAGGAGAAAGAACTGTAACTTCTACAGAAATCTATATAAATAGCACCTCAATACTTCTGAAGATTTCACGTATTAAGTGTCCCAAGAAATAAAGCCTTTATTATATTAAACAGGGTTTCCTAAATAAAGGGAAACATTTTACCTTCATCTCTCTGTTCCTTAGTTCCCTATTTGTAAAAATGGGAATAAGAAAACCTCCTCATTAAGCAGCATGTTTTAAAAGTAAATTCAATGTTCACAAACCAGCTGTATATGAAGATAATGATTTCTGTAAAAAGCTCCAAGGAAAATAATAATGTTTGGAGCAAAGAAGGCAGACAGACACACACTGGAAACAGTAAAGGAAATAAAAAAACTCCCTGTGCTTAATGAGTACTGTGCAATGTCCTGTGTACTGAAAGTAGCAAGATCCTTTAAGGGTGGGGGGAAGCACATAAACACACAATTTTCTCTCTTACAATGTAGATGCAAGGGACTAAAAAATACAGCCATATAGGCAATTTTAATTTTGCATTTCCTGCCTTTTAAAATTTGCAACATTATTTTTCCTTCTTTCTTTCTCATTTTGATTCCAGAAACTTAAAGGACTTTTTTAAAAAAGAAGCCTAAAAGTCAAGTATCACATTGGGGCACTATATAGATTAAGAGGTGGTTCATCAACAGACCTTCCCATAAACCTCTGCCACATCAACTATGAAAACCTCTCTTGGAAATGTTTTCAAACAGAAGAATGACAAATTTCAAAAATACTGGGTTCCTTTCATACTTCTGATAACAAAAAATCCTGTTGATCTACTTGCCTTCTTTTCACATTTCTTCCTAATCCTTACATTTGTTTTTGCTGCATTTAGCTGCCTGGTACCCATTACAGGCAGTCAGATTAAGAGTGTTACAATTCCCTAACCCCAAACAAACACAGAAATGAAACAAAGTTGCAGCAAACCCATTAAAAACTCTGTAATATCAAAATTGCTAAGGTTTCCAGGGTACTCCAAAATTTCACTTTAAGATGCAATGGAGATAGTTGACCCAACACTACACTGAATTACTATTTTTTTGTTCCACGAAGTGATTAGAAAGGACAGAAGCAGGGCAGAAACGATTGATTTTATTTTCTATCCATTGCATTACTAAAATATCAAATAACTTTCTCTTAGAAAATAGAAAACAGTTTGAAATTACATGTGTGTGTTACTGTATAAATTCCAAAGTAAAAATATAATGGAGACACAAAACTAATCTGGCTGAAACAGACCTAGGTAGAAAGACAGCTTGAAAAAAAGGTGCAACAACAAAGGAGAGAAGGGGTGTATACTACTATTCGAAAGAATTCCAAGAAGAATCAGAAGAAGAATACATAGGAATAAGACAAACAAATTTAATTTCTAAATATAAACCTTTCTCCTTCCCTTCTGATAGCAATTTTAATTTGCCCAAGCAAGGAATCCTCCAATTGCTACAAGAGCTCTATGACTGTAAGAGCTCCTTCTTAAACTCACTCTTAACTCATGGACAATAAAGGTCTGACAGAACTGGAAGAGTTGCACCAGAATTTTTTTAAAGTTTATATATTTATATAAGAGGTGCAAACTTTGTCAGCAGCAAGAAAGCAACAGTTTCGCAAAATAAACTAATACACACAGATCTGGCAATCAAAAACTCTGAGAATAACTTTTCTCTACAGAGAAAACATACATTGGTATTTAACTGCTCAGGAAAGGAAACTGATGTATCAGTTGAAAATTCATGTTTTTGCTTGTTTATATATATATATGTACAAAACAGTCATAAACCAAAAGCAAAGAAATTGGACTAGGTACAGCAAAATAATCTTCAGGACAGTCCATATTATTATATTATTACATTATATTATTAAGCCAGTAAAAAACCCCAAACCATGCTGCTTACACAAATGCACAGAGGTACCTACTTGACCTGAGCTGATTACCTGTTTTCACTCATCACCTGAATAGAAATAAGTGAGATGCTGCTCTCTGCAGATTATCTTGATCCAGTCTTGGGTATTTACAAAGACTGTGTAAAAGCCTGCCTCTGCAAAGAAAAAATTAACCTGAGAAGTTGGTGAGGCTGCTCTAGCCATGTTCAGCCCAAAAATACTTTGGTACGCTTTGCACAGCCCATGTTCCACTATTTGCTCAAACTGTATCTCGTTTTACTTCTTTACCTTATATTCCCCCCAGAAACACATGAGCACGCATCTTAACCAAATGATATCCAGGTAACACTCTCCCAGTGCTGTAGTTCTTCCTCATGAAATATTGTGCTGCTTGCCTTTATTTTTTTTTTATTTTTTTTTTTTTAATATTTTTAAACTGGAAATATAAAAATTGATTGGTTTGAGCTTTGGTTGTTGTTCTTTTGGTTTTTTGGTTGGTTGGTTGGTTTGTTTTGTTTACCAAGAAAGGAAAAGCTGTATTTCCATCTTTCACTTTCACTAAAAATTTATCCAACCCCTAATAGCACAAGTGTGATAGCAGGATTCAGCAAAAGAACCAAATCTCCAAAATGCTTGAATAATCCTATACTTAGCAGGCAAAGTAAGACACTGAAAACCACAGCAAAATAATGTAAACATTAAGCAAAGCATATTTTAGTTAGCATCTATAGTTTAAAATATTAAAATGTTAAGTTAAAAATGTCAAGTTAAACAGACTTATTTTGATTGCTTTGCCAGAAACACTAACATGTGAATGGAACAATAACAATAACTGGACATCATCTCCACCCCTGTGCATTTACTCGAGTATAATTATATTTCTTGTAATAAAGCTGTTACTCTTCTCCTCACTTTCCCTGAACAGAAAATTTATCATGTGATGGTGGTGGTGGGTGAAATTTCCTCTTCTGAGGTTTTCCATCAGTTACTAAGTGAATTCCATCTAGATCCAAAGTATATTCCTACTAAAGTTAGCCATACATACCAGCTACTAGTAGAACTACATATTTACCTTCATGAATTGTAACAACTTGAAGGACCAGATTTGTATCTGGCTGTAGGTCATCTTTCAAAACTGTTCTAATTTTGCTGTCCCTTCTTAAATACTATCAATACTGAAGAAGTACTTAAGAAGAATGATTAACTGGAAGTATTTTTAAAACTGCAACATCTAATTCTAAGCACAGTATTTTAGTACTTCACATAGCAGTCCTCTAAGTTCAGTTCTAAATTGTCCAACACTGTGACAATTAAGCTGTGTTTAGACCACAAAACCACACCAGTCAGAACAGACATCTATAAAATTGAGTATTTTTTGTTTGTGGCTCCAGGTTCTCCTATCTAAGGATAAGGATAAGGATCTAAGGATAGGAGCTGGTGCTGCTACAGCAGACAAGTAATTCTGATTCAGATAATCCTCCTCCAAATACACAAAGAAACAACAACCTCCCAAACAGATGTCAGCAGCATCTACAATTTAATCTTTCATGAGAGAATATGCTCTGCCATATGATGAAACATGAGAAAAAATTTAATGCTACCTTTCATTCAAAAGCTCTCAGTGTAACCACAAATAGAGAGATTTATTGTCCCATCATATTCTTAGAGCACAAGTAAAGGTCCAGCGGCCTCCTCTCAGCAAGGAAGCAAGGATCTCAAAGACAAATACCATTAAGAGATCTGTGAAACAGAATAATCAGAGGTTTTTTCCTACCACATGAAGAAGTTAATGCTCCATGTTACTAATAAATAAAAACTGGGCTTTCATGTGTGTAAATAGTTTGGATCCGGGTTTGGGTTTTTTTCTGTTGTTGGGGTTTGCATGGTTTCTTTGGTGTGTGTTTTTTTGTTTTTTTTTTTACACCTAACACTCCTAGTATTTCTGTTATTTGGAAAAGGTAAAATATTCCTAATGTTACAATGCCATTGCTCTTACTTGTTTTACCAGTAAATACTTAAGTGGGACTAATAATACTGTTTCTTTATTTGCTTTCATCTTCCTTCTTCAGTCTTTACTACTACTACTTCAATTCCCAGTAAACTTCCAATATTATCGTATGCTCATTCACAATACTGAATGCATTCTTCTTTTGCAAGAGCAGCACACATCTTCTTCAAACTTACTACGTTTCCTTTTTTCATTATTAAATATACATTCAACAAGAAATCAAAATTGCTTTTCATTTAAGTCTTGTCCTCTCTTCAGGCTATTCAAGCACTACCACGCTATTTGAGAGAAATCCAGATTGTCACCACTGCTCTCTTTGTCAGAAGTGCACCTCAGTCTCTATTCTCTCCTCCTCAACTTGCAGACACTTTCTACAAACCCTCTCAAGGGCTGCATAAGTAACAATCTCAAGCTCAAGAGGCTTGCTTTACTGGTCCATAGCAAGTCACAGAATACCAGGATGGAAGGGGCCTCAAGGATTATCTGGTCCTAACTTCATTGACAAAAACATGGTCTGGACAAAATGGCCCAGTGCCCTATCCAGCTGAGTCTCAAGCATCTGAACCACCACTTCCATGGGGAGATTATTCCAATGGCCAATTGCTCTCATTGTGAAAATGTTCCTCTTCTATCCAAGCCCAAAGGGACTGTGTATGAAAGGCTTCAATTTATACATTTTTCATAGTGAACATCTACTACTGTTTTCCCAGCCACTGCACTTCAGGCTACTCCTAACAACAAGGCCGGCAGCAGAACAAGTAAGTTTGTATGTATTAGAGGAAATGAATGAGTCAATTTAGTTGGTGGAGAAAATGACACTGTTCTGAACAGAACTGTGGAAAACAAGCCAACTACTATTTTCTGTTTGAGATTATTTTCACACAAAAAAGGCAGAACTACCACAAGTTATCCTTTGGAAGAAAGGGCAGTAAGGCTCCAAACTTTATTTCCACTTTAAATGAAAAAATATATCTTACCGAAAACTGGTATCTTCACCATAAAGTGGAAAATTGAGTTCAACTTCAAAAAAGGTAAATGCAAGAGATGCTTTCATTTTTTCTTGTCAAAGGTCATACTAAATTTGCAGTGCTTATTTGCAGTGCAAGGTTGAGCCTGACTATACCATTTAGGCCAGCTTTGATCTCTGGTGCTTTCACATCTCTCATTGTGCTACTGCACTGATCTGCATGTCTCTTCTTCCTCCTGTTACTCCCTACTTACATGCTGTATCTAAAACGAGTATGTATGTATTAGTCATCTTCCAGTTTTATTTCACCTAACAAATACTGAGTACATTCAGGAATAATTAAAAATATGAAGAGGAAGGCTGGTGATCCTTTTGATAACTCAGTCAAAATACATTTTGCTCTGATGACCATGAGGGCAATCACATTTAAGAGAGCTAAAATGTTACAATGACTATTTTGGTCTCAGTAGTAAGCAAAAATGGGACAACTTCTTCTTCTGATATTTCAGAATGGTGATGCATATTTTTAAGAAAGTCAGCAGCATTTCTGGCTGAAGGGAAGGCTCCAAAGAGCCCCACAAATTAAAACCCTTTTCAAGGTAACATATCTAACAGCTTAGATCAACACTGTCTGATGCTAGCAGTGTTTCACTTCAGTAAAATGCTTAGTACATTTTCTCCAGTGGCAAAATCCACTTACAACAACATTTCATCCTCTTTCACATCCCTCCTTTTTATCCATTCAACCTAGGGTGGGGCTGCATTTTAAGAGAGAACTATGAAATTAGTGGGCAGGCAGGAGCAAGAGTTTTAACCATTTCAGGAACACTTGAGAGCAGTCCTCAAACAGATGTACTGGCACAGAAGGAGCAGCAAATTGTCACTGTGAGCAGAGCAGCAGGGGTGAGCAGGGCAGGAATTTTTCAAGTCAGCTTTACCGCCAAGGAAAATTGGCCATGTAACCACTCTGAAAGCAGCAAGTTGCAGAAAGTTTCATAATTACAGGCTCAAACTTTAAGCTGACAACAGTAACATGCTTTTGTTGCTGTTTGGCTTTTTTTTTTTCTAAAAACATTTAACTGGCAAATATCAGATTCTGTTCTGAAAATACAGATCTTGCCCGGCAGAAACTAAAAAATTGCTTCTAAATGAGGTCCTGAAAAAACTGTTTTAAGTAATACCAACAAGTAATTGTGGCTATAATCGACATAAAAATTCAGCCAAATCATCACAACACTGTCCTACAGATGAATACCACCATTTTTAAAAATTGTTTTTCAATTGGCCAAATAATGTTCTATGTTCCTGCAGTCAATTACTTAGCAAATGCTTTTCTTTAACAAATGGCATAGTTTTAAGCATCAGCTTAAAAAACAAACCAACAAACAAAAAAAACCCAAAAAACCCCAAAAAACCCAAAAGCAACCACCATCAAAAAATCCCACGTCTTCTGAGGATAACAACTTTACCGTACCAGTTTAGCTAGTAAATATATCAAGCTTTGAAAGAAACACTGTCCATTGAAAAAAATTAAAATTCTCTTTGAAGGTATACAAGCAGCATCTACTACTATATTGATAAAAAGATCATACTATGCATATTGCTTTGGTACTGAAAACAGTGGACAATGCAACATAAAACTGTCTCAGGTCAGACTACATGAAAACAGAGGAGAGGAATGCTAAGAAAATTCAGACTGTAGGTATATAAGGGACTCCCTATCACACACATCAGAAGAAAAAACTAAAGATGACTAAAACTATACAACACACTAAAGATCCCTGGCACCTGCAGCAGAACCAAAACACAGAATGCTACTTTGGGCGCCTGGCATGAGGCTGGTCACTGGTGCCCTGACCTGCAATGCCACCTCAATGTGGTGTGTGTGTCTGCAGAAAGACACTTCACAGAATAGCCCTGATATCTGTGGCATTTTACCTCTACCTCCTGAGGCCGAGCATCTCTGGGAAGCTTTCATCAGCTCCCTATTTCAGGATGGAAGAGCACGAATGAGAATGGGCCCTTACTCTGCTTACTACTCCCTTTGGCTCCCTATTTTTACATTTTTGGATTCCCCCTCCTTCTTCTATCAGCTGTTGCATGGTTTCTCTCTGTTCTCTTTTTCTGTAGTTCCTCATTCTCAAGGGGGATCTAAAGTTTTATTAGGAATAAATTGGTATCTGTCCCTAAGGAAAAAGCCAACAGAAACCTGAAGTGGCTGCTTCATAAATGCAAGAACAGGGCAAGCACAGAACACTTCTCGCTTCCCATATCACACACAGCTTTACACCTGAACTATCTAGTCTAGACAGAAAATATGTCAGTTACATACTAATAATTCTTCAAATGGAAAGAATTCAGCACCTTCAGCCATCCGTGTCAACCTTTTCCCAAGTGTTCACCTCCCATGCAATGTGTTTGGTATATTTGTTATTTACAAATGGTAACAAATGTGGACACATTCATTTATAGGCCAAGAATGGCCTACCTTGGGAATTCAATTAAAAAAAAAAAGTTAATTTGCAAATTAAATAAATCCTACATTTGAGTACTAAATGAGCAGCTGCATACTGATATAGGTAGAATTTAAAGAACAAATTTTTGGCAGAAAGGATGTCATGAAAATAGGCAAAACTTAGATAGAAACTGAACTGTTCTTTGGTATTAAGAGACATCTGAAAAACTGAAGCTAATTTTGGTTTTATGTCAATTTTGCATCTGATCATTAGTCCCCAAGAAATTCAAAGAGGAAAAAACCCCAATCTGCTAATTTGCAAGAGAACCAGCAGACACTAAGAACCATTACAAAGCAGTACACACTCTGAACATCTCCCAGGCAATTCCATGGCTCATGAAGCTACTGTGGACTTAAGCTTCAGCAATCTGATATTCATATAGACCATTAAATTAAACTAAATGATCTAGGATCTTACTTAACTCTAAAGTTCAGTTTACATAAACAAGTACTTTTAAAATGTACAATTCTAAAACAACAGAGAGAAACCAGCTTGACCAGGGAATATATTGATACAATCTACACTTTAAGGTTTTTAACCCACAATTCCCAAAGCAGAGTACCAGTGCTGGGATCTGCAGTGCATGCCGAGTCATGAATTTCAATGAGAGCACTGCTTCTCATTGCAGAAGTTTTCACAAGGATCAAATGTATAACTGAAGCACTGAATTTTTAAAACTTGCCTGATATAAAACAGTCCCCCAAAAGTAGATGAAAACACATCTCCTTTCACCATAATGACATAAGTTTGAAGGAAATATCATGATCTTTCAAATTGGTTTGGCATGGTTATAGCAATGAAATGCTTTTTTTTCTTCTCTCTCTCTCTCCACCTACCCTGTTCTTCAATGCAAAACCCTGATTAAAACCTCCAGGCTCCATTTTTATCTATGGATCAGTTAATAAAACACTTGAATACAGGTAATTTGCATTCAAAACTTCATCTTAATGATAGACTTCGGTGCAGTTAAGTCACATTCTCCCCTTGTGCAAATTAAGGCTAGATTACCATATGCTTAACAATTAGAATTTCAATATACAATAAACCTATTATTGTTACCTGCTACAAGACAACCAAAGAATTTGAAACTGCCTAATATCCTAGTAATCAAAACTAAGCTTAATTATTACTACAATGTACCTGCTGATGTATCCAAGTACATACACCCATAATTATGTCATTCCATGAGAGGGAAGAGGCAAATGGATCCTGGGCATAGGCAAAACAACAATCTCTTCTATCTTTAAAGTTTGTCTTCACACCAGAAATGCATTTTCCTCTGTTTTAATTTCTTGAACCACTCTGGAGGTGTGGAAGTCTCTGTGTTTACAGGTGAGTGTTAACAGCAAGTGCACCAGCTTAACAAGTACATGCATGCTGGAAGCAGCTTAACTGGAATGAAACAAAGTAAGTTCCTGACATCCTCTGAGCTCTACAGTATTTTAACAAAAGTAGAAAAGTTAGTAAGAGGCAGAGGGAAAACTAATGCTTACCTTAATAAATCACCCAGCAGATTAGATACTCATTCATCTAAGAATGTGCTGAAGGAGGATTTTCTATGCCTCTTGTTTTAACATCCCTGGTAAGATCTCTTACCATCTCAGTGTTGGTCTCTCACACAGATACCAGACCTCTCATAAGAAGCAGTGCAAGGTACAACAGCAATTTTCTGCTCTTCCTAAGGGGAGGAAGAACTTGGCTCACAATGCTCATCAGGCTTTCTCTGGTAGAGAGATAGGTCATGGAAAAGATTGTTTTGCTTTCTCAGAGTGTGAAGGTCCATTTATCTCTAACATGCAGACTTCTGGGATGTTCTGAAAAATTTTCTCAGGCCTTCAAAACTATAGATAGATGATATCCCAATGTAAAGAAACAGCAAAATTACACTGTTTAGTCTGAGGTAATAAAAATTGTAGCTTACCTTTACTACATCGTAAAATGTCAAGCAACCCACACAGCCCAACTCTTGCCACATGTCTATCTAGGAATAAGCATCTGAACTCATTACATCACAAGCTAGCAAGTCCTCTATGATTACAGATGAGTCCCTCTGGGCAGGGGAAAGCAGAAAATTGTTTAATGAATGAGAAAAGGAATGACTAAAAATCTAAATTTTGGTATATATCTTAGAATACCAAATTGACAAAAAGAGAACTGAAACTATACTTAAAAAATGAAAAAAATAAACAAAAAACTCTTATAAAATTCTACTGACTTAAAGATCCAAATGACAGGTGCAGAGATGGAAAGAAGCAATGCTTTGTTCTATTTTTCTCTATTAATAGTCATATAACTCTAAAAGACTGAAAAAGCAAAGTTCAACTGCTAGGTGCTAACATCTCTCACTAAAAACTTCAATCCTCAAAGTAACTCATTATGTGAACAATGGAAGATAGGAAAGGGGCAGTCTGGAGTTATCATTTTTCTATCAAGTTAACAGGGTGAAGTTTAAGAAACTATTAAATTAATCTAAGAGCTCAATGCTAAGAAAAGATACTCCTTTTTCTTGCCACCTCACCATTTAATTGCCAACACTTCTTTCAGTGCTTCCTTTGAATCTGGCTCTTGCCATCTGACACTTCAGTGAATTAATGTGGCATGCAAAATAAATATAGATAACCAGAAGAGATAAAAAACACAGTTTTCTGCCCATGTAAAATAACTTACCAATGGATCAGAAAAGCACTAGCATTTTGACCAGTGAAGGGCCTAGGAATAAACCAGTATTTTTCAACAGTATGAACCACCAGATGGGCTCAGCTGCTTTGTGAAATCTTGCTCTCAGTGGACATTATTCTGCTCTGATGCTGAAAAAATTGCAAGGGAGAAAAAAAGCCAGAGAGAGAGGCTCAACTGAGCACTGAAAAGACTGGTGTTTACCAGTGCTGATCCTGAACACCACAAGCCGGGGCTACCCCAGTATCTTCCTTTTAGTGCCCTGCATAGCAATGTCTACAAACCAACCTTCAAATTGCTTTATCCCAGTTCTCCTGATATGCAGACTAACAGTCTTGATTTCATCCTGTATTTCCCACCTATCTATATTCACTTTATTATAAAAAACACAACGTGGGCTTTGGAGAAGAAGTTTTCTGGCTTGTGTTTGTACAAACAAAATGGGGTCCTGATTTATGACTAGTCCTCATAAACACCAGGGTAACACAAATAAATAAAGTTACACAGAGGAATGTGTGTAATCCTTTCCCAACCATACCAGAAAGAAAAAAAACAAAGAAAAAACCCAAAACCCAAACAAACAACCCAAAGTGATTTTATCTTTTAGTTTTGAAACTCAGACAACTCATAACTCACTTCACTTACCTACTCACAGCTCCACGGCTACTTTGTCCTCTCCCCCATTCTCCTGGAAGCATTTCTCCCTCACAGCACAGTATGGCAGGAAAAGAGCTGCAGTAGAGCCTGAACTCCCAGCACCACAACGATCTTTTGGCAACACGAGCAGGCAGTGCATTCTCTATTTTCTATCTGTTCTCCAGTCTGTAGTCTCTGTGCCACATCCCACCTGCACTGTTAGTGTAGTTACAGTGAACTGGATCAGGAAGCCGAACCAGGTTAACTGGAGTCCTTTTTGCTCTCCCTTTTCTGCAAGGTTATTTTTAACCTAGATCTATCTCAAATTCATTTCAACTTCTTGTCTCATAAATAGTTGCTCCAGCACGCTTAAGGAGCACAGAGGCAGGAAAAATGTGGCAGGAGGAAAGAAAAACAGAACTGCAACTGAAATAAATGTTCATGAAATAACACCTTGCTACCTGTTACAAAGATAAAGCTGGAAAGCAGCACTGCAGGGCACTCTTTGACAAGTTTTAGCTGTTTCACAAGTTTATAAAAAAAATCCCCACCAACTCAAGGTTCCTAACACTGAAAACTCTGCAAGCTCAAGTGACTAGGATCACTGATTAAATGAAATACCCTCTACCTGGGTCTGATCTGGAACCCACCTGCTGTGCTGCAGAGACAAGACCCTTTATTAAACTATTGTAGGGTTGGTTGTTTTTAAATGCTTCTGAGCAAGCAAGCTGTTCATACTGCCTGTAGTGAGGATGCAGGCAAGACACAAAATCTGACAGGCATCCAAAGGCCTTTCCACAGTTCTCCCCAAAGCAGAGATTCATCAGTTACAGAAGGGCTTAACTAACTGGAGAAGACTCCCTGCCAGCCTGACTTGGCGTGGGACACAGCCCTTGACTCAAGCAGAGCAGCCCACAGCACTGGACCTTGCAGTGTTGCATCCTTACAATTTACCCACTTCCTTCTCAATGTCCACATTCTGCTCCCTGCAGCAATGATACAGTTGATTTTTGTAGCACAGGCATATCTTGAATTGCAATAAGAAACAATGTGACTGTCTAAAAACAGGGATCAGCCTGAGTATTTTTTCAAGATATTACTTGTTATTGTGTAATATCTGTGAATGTGGATATATGGGTAAATGAACGAACACTGAAGGAACCCAGTAACAAGGGAATGTCAAGTAATTTATAATATTCTGTCTCTAAAGCAGTCTGAGCTTGTAATAAAAGCCTAACTACAACAAATAAATACAAAAAGTAATTTTACCACTTAGTGGTCCTTCTGACCTTTTGTTATTCTACCACATGGCCATGGCTATCATTTACTCTTTGCTAGTCCAAGCACTGAAAAAGCATTTTGTTTTTAATTAAAGCAGAATTTTCAGATGGTGCATACTGGTAGTCCTGCACCAGTGATTACAGCAAAGGAATTAGGTTTCTTCAGCAAGCTATTATAATTAGTTCAGATTTTGAGCTTACAGAGCTCCTTATGGCTGAAACCTAATTGATCAACAGTGAGACAATACAAGCCCAAGAATATAAGGAAAGAAACTTGAAATACATTGTTCAAGAGATGTTACCCACAGTCCATTCCAGCATCATTGGCACAGGTATTGTTAATTACTTGTTACACAACACATACTACAGCTGATGTTTTAAAACATGTAAGCAAGACTCCAAAAGGTATCCATTTCAAAATCATAGAGAGCATAGACACAATGAGCAAAAGAAAAAAGACAACAGCTGTTGAAAACTACACTCAGATCAAAAAGACTGGAACAAGAGTCTCTGGAAAAGCAACAGAGAATCAGCAATTTTGGAACAGTAATGGCCACAGAGCTTTTCACCTCTGCTTCACTGAATTTGATCTTATCAAGGTCAGCAGTGTCAGACCTTTGCCTCACCCAGTCTTTACAGGAAACAAACTTGTGGTCTCTTTTGGTACTCTGTGAGGAAATACAGCAGAATACCCAGCAATGAATGCATATGAAAAATAAGAAAAAATCTCAGTTTAAGAGATGTCCCCTGAGGAGGTTAAAATCTACTGGCAAAGAAAAATGAAGGCGGCTGCATCCTCCTGTCAAGCACATTTCAAAGGAGCACTACTTACAGAATTAATTAGAAGAGTTAAAAAGGGAAGAATTGACTATAATAGGAACTCTGTCATACTGAAGACACTGTAGTGGGAACACTTTGAGGGGGAGGAGGAATGAATGAACATAAAACTCTCATGCAGAATACACATCATACACGCTGTACTTGGCTATTTAAAGACCACAGAAGTCAAAGCTTGTAAAGTCATGTCAGATTAATAAATTCCTCATGACTAGAAGCTGAAGGTAAGAAGATATGTGTACAGAATTCTCTTTTGAAAATAATGTATAGTTTAATTCTAAACATATATCTTAAGAGTAATTTACTACCATACACTGCTACAGAAGAAGCAGCTAGGACGACCTGAATCCTGGCTAGCACACCTCAGAAGCCAAGCCCATGGGGTTTCAAAATATCTTGGAAAAACTGAAAACATACAAATCTTCCAGTCACCAAGGAAGGTATTCTAATCACCTGGTCTCAGTTTGGTGATTAAAAAAGAAACAGACAATATCACAGCTAAGTACTCTTGAATCTAGGAAAAAATCCCCACCAAACAAAGCATGAAGTGGGATTGTTATTAATTTCTAAACAAACATCTTGTTGTCACATATGCCATCACCTTGCATATCTAAAGGGGCAAATAATTCAGAGCCATACATAGCAATTACTTTAGAAATCTGCATTATCAAGTCACCTGAAGCAAAACAAAACAACAACAAAAACAAACAAACAAAAAAAATCCAAAAACAAAAACAAAAAACACAACCCAAAAACTTTCTACAAAATCAGGGGTCATCCATTCCAGTTTAGAAAATACTTCTAGTGACGTTTAAAATTTCCTGTTTCATATAAACTCAGTAAGTTCAAAAGTAACAGATTCACTTCTTAGATTAAAAAAGCATGCTGTGACCTTTTTAAAGCTCTGAGATGTGTTAAGAGTTTTGTTTTTTTTATGTTGTCCATGCTACTTTAACAAGTGATTCCAAGATAATGAATATTAATAAAGCTAACATTTTCCTACATTAATTGCAACAAATTAGACTCCCTGTAGCCTCTTTTTTAAAAATGCAATTTACCACATGTTGAGACTTTTAAGTCATATGTTGCAAAAAAAAATTCTCAAATACTATAAATTGAGCAGTGAAAAACCCTCACAAGCAATGTAGTCAATAATTTAATTAATACTAGGATGAGGAATCAAACTTAAAGAACACCACACAATTGTGCCTTTTCAGATTTCAAATGAAAAATACTTATATTATTAAAGAAGCTCCAAATCTGTAGGCTGGCTGCTGTGCCCTGTGGAAAACCAAGATGCTATTTAAAACAGACACATAGTTTAAAATTGATACAGAACTCTTAGATTTCTCTTTAGTAAAGGATCACTTTTAATTTTCCTCCTCAAAACCAAAATTCACTGCATATTAGAACAAACTGAGCAGAAAGGCATAGAGAGAAAACCCCAGCGAACTACACTGAAGCTTTCCATCTCATGTTTGTATAAAGACATCTATCTTGCCCTCCCTGCTGTGCAAGCCTGATGGATTTTTTGTGGGGGCTAAGCTTAAGAAACTTTACCAGCATTCAGATTTTATTCACCTGCAACTTCTGCCTAGAAATACTCTGAACCATTTGCTCCATTCTCCTACTGGTGTTCACACGCAACTGTGTTTTTTCCTCTCCACAGCCTGAGTGAAGTAACAAGTACTGAAGATACTGAAATGTGCATGGAAAGCTAAAATAAACAAGAAGAATATAAGGGCCACGGTTAGGTGAACAGCATTTACTGTGCTGACCACAGATAGGGAAAGAGGTCTCAAATTACACTTCATGAACCAGTAAGTACAGTTATCAGTGGAAGCTGAGTTACCCTTCATTGTTCTTTCAGAGACCTTAGCATGTCCTTGATCGACACAATACTGTACGCTCCATGCATGGATCAAGGGTGTAACATCACCTTTACAAGTCAAACCTGCTTATTTTTCTGTTACCACATGGAACAACTTCATTCTAAGTATCCTGAAGTTTGAAATACGTGCTGTAAGGACAATTAACACACAAAAGAGGAAAACTGTCTCAGCAATGCAAAAATGTAACAGAAATATGAACGCTCCATCAAATTTATGTGGCTTTAGTTTTCAGATACCATGTATCATGTGAACAGACTACAAATCAACTTTCTCTGCCAGTAATCCAAATATTGCTTCTAATAATTTATTATGTGTATAGTATCTGTATAATATTGATCCTCCATAGTAAGTGACTGCTGGTCTTTCCCAGCAGTATGTCAATGACTATCAATTTCTTCTCCTAGTTACAGAAGTGATACCATTACAGAGCTTTTTGCTACTAAATATACAAAGTAACTGAACACATGAGCTTGAGGCCTCTAGCAGCATTTCATTTTCAAACCCTAACAAAGACAGAGAGTTCTGAAGCAAATTCCTTATGAAACTTAAAAAATCACTGTACTTGGTAATATGAAAAAAATAAATTAAAAAGGAAGTAAGTCCTGTGTGTAGCGTTAACTGCACAGATGAACAGCAATACAGGTACTATGAAGTACATAATGCAGTATTCTGTCATCTAAAGTACTTCAAACAATCCACCTTCTCTCTTCACACACATCTTTATTGGTAGGCTGAAATATTTCCAATCAAAAATTAACATCCTCAGCCAAATAAAGAAAAATAAAACCAAACAAAACCAGTCAAATTCTCATAAAACATTCAGATGGTGAAATCAAGAATACTATTAACACTAATAACACGAATACTACAATTAACAATGCCATAAGATGGGAGAACTGAAAGGATAACCCACACCACAGAAGAGGGTGGGTCAAGCTGAGCCCCTGGTCCCACAGCTGGAGACTCCTCTGCAGATCCCTGGGAAGCGAGGGGGAAGGCTGGGTGGGCATGCACTGGCCTGTGCAAATGGGATCACCCCGTCCTACCCCAGACCTCACAGTAAACACACAAGAAGTAAACAAACTGGGAAAAAACCCCACCAAAACAACAAACGAAGAAAAAGCAACTTCGATGTTTAAATTCCTTGCAGTTTTAATAGTGCCCATGGAGTTTTCAGTAACAAAGGGCATTGTTGTGGGAACACTGTGCTTGCACAACTGGAGGCTCTCCTATGTCTTGTCTTTTCCCTTATCCATCGCAAACATAACCAAAAGTTTTCCACTAGAAGCGAAGTAAGGAAATTGACTTACTAAAAATAAAGTCTGGGGTATTTTTTTTCACAACAATATAATCGACTCTGTTATTTAAAGACTTTGCTGAAATTCTTAAGACAGGAGAAAAAAAAGAATCAGCAGAAATCACCCTGCGATGGCAAATTCAGATCAATGCTTTTGTCTTCCATTTTACCCAGGGACCAGGATAACAACGTTTGCACCGAGCGCTCTCCCGGCGCGCTCCCCAGCGATGTCAACACGCCGCGGGGCTGGGGCCGAGTCCCCGGGCGCGGGCAGGACCGGCGGGGTCACCGGGGCTGCACGATCCGGGCAGACTTAGGAGTTTCTGACCTACAGTCCCCGCAGCGGGATGAAAATCCTCCCGCCGCAGACGTAGCGCGGCGGGCGGGCGGCCTCC
>JAAWXA010000008.1:16049574-16064264 GCA_038090715.1 Florisuga fusca
GGTCCTGCGGCTGCCCCCGCCCGGCGCCCGGGGCTCGGCCGCCTCCCCCGGAGCATCCCTGGCGGCCCGAGGACACCCATCCCGCGGCCGCCGCGTCCCGCCGGGGCCTGCACCCCCGCAGCACAGGCGAGGAATCTCGGGCTTGCCGCCTGCTCGCAAACTGTATTTACATGGCTCATCAGACCATGGAAAAAATACAGAAAGGAAGCGAGCTGCCAGGAAAGACTTTTTTTCCTCCCCCCCTTTTGCTGCCACTCATGTCATAAATAGCTACAGCTATGATTTTTCAAACGGTATTGTGACTTTCAAGTTGATGATAGCTCTTTTTAAATATATATATTTACCATATGAAACACTTCCGAGTGTTTTAGCTCTGGAAGGAAATGCATATCAAAAAAAAAAGGCTCTATTTTATGCACCTTAAAGTGGGGCGAGTGGAGAGCAGAAGTGCTAATCTTACAGATCACAAGGTGTCTATATTGTGCCAGGACAATTTATGTGATACCCAGCCTCTTCTGGGTAGAATTCTTTCCCCAGGGCTGGAGGCTGCATGAATTGTTCTGGCGGCAGCTCTTCCAGGCTACCATCTTCCACATGGGCTATCAAAATCCTCTCCTGACCCCCTGGGCTGCCTGCTGGTGCAGCACACGCTATCACAGCCTAGTACTGAATTAATTTACTCTCTGCAAGAGATTTCATACACTAGAGTGCACCAAAGCAGGTACTTTGGGGAAATTTCCAGGCTTGTGAGATTGTGCAGTGGAGAGCATTGCAAGTGAACACTGGGACGATGTAAGCAGCGTGAGGCTCTGCCTTGGCAGTGGTAGAAGCATCCCGGATTATGCAGTTGGCAAAGTTTTGATTACATTTACCTGGATTATCTTACATTTCATAGGTTCAAGTTCTATCAATGAACATTTCAGTTACAGGGCTTCCTCTTAATTTTCATCTTTTCGGCTTGCATTGTCCTGATCTGCATATTACTCTGGAGTAGCCAGTTCTTTACGTCTGAAGATCATGTGCAAGACTTAGTGAGAAAATGACCTGCAAACCATTGGGGATGGTGAAGCTAATACTATTGAAGAGGGCTGTCTCATTTTGCCAAAGCTGCAGTGTCTGCATTCTTGATGCACTTACCCAGAAGTTCAGTGGGTTACCAGTGATGCACTCTCACCAGGGAGGAGCATGCAGATTGCAAAGGGCAGATCTACACCAGGAGTAGCAGCTCAGCTTGGGAAAAGAAGTTTCTTTTGCCTACGAACATCTTGATCTCTCAGACAATGAAAAAAACTAGGAACCTGAGGTGCTGTAGTATTTAAATAAATGTCTGAAGATACTATCACAGATCAGTAAAGATGTTACCCCAGTTTTAAACATTTTCCCTGCTCCAACCATCATAATTTTCATTTTGGCCAGATGGAATCTGAGTCAGCTGATTTTCATCCAGGTGCTGACAGGCATTTTGGTATCCTTGAGAAGACAGCAGCAGCAGTGCTAGCAGATGAGATGTGCTTATGATATGCAGCATCTTTAGCACATCCTTGACATTACAGCTTATCCCTTCACTAGCAAATTATGCTGCATGAGGTTCATTTGTGAGAATCCACCAAGGTCCAATAGCCATTACTGCCCTTTGGAATGTGCTGGACAAGGACTGGCTGGTTGGTGCACATATTCCAGTAAAATTCTATATATACACACAGAACA
The DNA here is from genome assembly GCA_038090715.1 of Florisuga fusca. Taxonomy (NCBI): domain Eukaryota; kingdom Metazoa; phylum Chordata; class Aves; order Apodiformes; family Trochilidae; genus Florisuga; species Florisuga fusca. The sequence continues at coordinate 16,051,282 of JAAWXA010000008.1, forward strand.
CTGCATCTATATGTGCAGCAATGCATGAAGCTACTTCTCGTATAAGCGCATGCTCTGAATGTATATGCAGCATGGATGTTTTTGCATAAATGCTTATACCCAATCACTCTCACAATAAAAAAAACCACAGTAAACATAAGTCTACAGTGCTGTGAAACATTAAATGAACCACTTTCATGATCCTGTTATCACATGTAACTGAAGATAACAGGAACAAGGACTTAGGGCTGGACATCTGCATTCTCATTCACACCACCTACACAACCTATGCTATATAAACAAGTTAATATTCAGTAATTAATTGCACAACATACCAATGTAATATCGACTATGTATATCTCTATTTAGTATTCAGAGCATCAACTCTTATTCTAGCCCTAACTTTCTTGTAAGTCTCCCTTAACTTTCTTATATAGAATCCTTTGGTCCTGAAATGCATCATATCACTGCTCTTACACAGGTAGTTTGCCTTCTTTCTTTCAGCACAACTGGTTTAAAAAATCATATTATCCTAATATGAAGAAGGTTGGATCCATTAGAAGTATTTCAGTAATGGTATAATCTAAAAAATTAAAATTTTGTTTTGGAGATCTGTGTAAGATTTAAAAACTAAGTATACTCTACAAAAGTCATCTCAGCAGTTTTAGAACTATATACATATATTGATACAGTTCCACTGACTCACAGAAGGTTCTAATCCATTTTTCTACATATTTGGAACTATCAATTCAGAATATCCTATCAGGACCAAACTTTTTCTCTGACAAAGCCTAAAGCTCTGAAGCAGATGCATAGTTTCCTGATGAAAATTGTATGTACCATTCTACACAAACTCAGAACTAAAAGTGAGGGTTATTTCAGGACAGAAAATATAAATTTCTGTTATATCGAATGTTCTCACATGCTTTTAATGGAAAGCCCTTTTTCATACAGTAGTTACTTCTGGAGCCACATATCACTTTAATTTATAATAATTCAAATTTCTGGGTTAAATAGTGATATTTCTGTAGCAACTACAGCAGTTGTTTTCAATACATATATGAAAAAACTCACTAAATTTACATTATGAGGCACCTTAATTTTCTTCCCTTGTATTTGCAGTGTGCCTGCGTTGCAAGGAACTGCCAGCTGCAGATGGATGTCTTTGCCCATCCAAAATTATAATTCTTACCCCGGGGTCATGAATATGTACCTGCCTTAGTGCTCACTTGCTGTCTGCCCAGCCTCCCTTGCCATTGCAGCAGTGTCTGTAAATGGCAGGGTGTGAATACTGGATTTGACTGCCATCCTCCAAATCTCACATTCCTGCATATCTGAATACCCCTGTTATCCTCCTTCTCTGCTCCTAAATACACTGATACATTTGGCATTCAACTCTTAGTTTTCCTTTCAGGTTGTTCCAGAGTGCTGGCACATTCCCTGCTCTCAGCTAACCCCTGCTCTGCCAGCATCTGATGCTTTTCTATCAGGTCACTAATGTGCCACGAGGTGTAGGTATCTTGGTGAGTATGGAAGTTATTTTCCAAATATTATAGCTTCTGGCTCAGAAACTGGGATATTCATCACTGCATCATAATTTCAGACTTAAATGTATCAATTATGTCACGTAGATGTTCAAAGGGAAAGTTGGAGTATGGCATTTCCCCCTGTGCCCTGCACCAGCTATACAGAGTGATGAAGAACTGATGAGTGATCAGTAAGACCTGGTCCATTGATGCCCTATTCATTCCTGTTGAGGACCCATTCTCAACGAGATGAGTGAAAGGTTTTACATCATGTTCCCAAAATACCTGAGATTGCCAGCCCCTGAATCCTCAATGGAACTAGAGCAACTTGGCCAACAATTTGCTCTGCCAGATCTGACAAATGTTCTTTGCTGCCCTCTGACTCTGACTCTATAAGGAATCTGGAACCCCAGGAAAGCTGCCTGCATGCTGTGATTGTTACAGTTTTGAGGGACATTTTGGTTCAAAGAGGGGTTCTTAATTGAGGGTAACTTGGGCTTCCTTCAGTGTGGCTAAGTACTCTTCGAGGAACCTTACACCAGCAGCCAACACTTCACCACTCTCACTCTCTCCTTTTTGGCATTAGTTGTTTTCCAAGATAGCTATTGCTCAAAAAACCCCTCATGTAAACATAGAAGCAAAAGGTTTATATATTCCCTCACTGATTTTTAACTACACTTATTTCACCTCTTGAGCCATTAAGTTGCAAGGTGGATTTTTTTCTGATGATTTAAACAGAATTTAAAGAAACAGGTACATTTTGGCTTCTCCTGCTGTCAGTATTGCCCCTTGAGAAGACAGTATTTGTCAAATTTTCTATGGATAGAAGCTATATATTAATTAATAGGAGGTGGTAGGTGCTGTCTGGTGATCAGGGTCCTGCTGAGTAGAAATGTTTTTTTCAGAGATAAACTACAGACTTCCTTAATGGCCAAGTCCAACTGCTCAGTTGTTGGCCTTTATCTCTTATGATAATTTGGAAGAGGGGGTGTAGCCTTTTGCTATCAGCCAAGCAGCACTTTTTTCGGTTGCTTATAATTGTTTTGCAGATTATTCCATATTTGTAGAAGATACTGCCTGCCAATTTGTGATTCAGAAGAAATTGCTAATTACAGTTAAGGAAAATTCTTAGTGACTTGCCTGTGTAACTGACTTTGTGATCCTTTTGTGAGTATTTGTAGAAGATACTGCCTGCAATTTCTAGTTCCTAGGAGCTGTGCATATTTGACTAACAGAAGGTAATACATGTCCCATTTGCTCTCTTCATTATTTCTTCTGTACACACCATCTTTTTTCTACATGTAGCCTTTGTTCTTAAAAAGCAGTCATCCAAGGCAGAGCTGTTGGCAACGTGCAGTTTGTTCATGGTTCAGACCCCTGGTGCTCACAGTTAAATTAATAAAAACCTTCACTTAATGTTCAGCTTTTTCCACCTGCTGTATTTGTGTTGCTGTTCCTTAGTCATGATTTCAAGCTCGACATGCTTTTCTGCCTCTAATATATTTGTCTTGAGCTATTTTGAGCTCTTGGTGTTATCTAAGGTGTCAGAGCACTGTCCAGTCCAACACAGTTTCTTGGCAGATTCTGAATTGCCTCATCTGGACTCTTCTTCTCCCAGGAGTCTATTTCTGTATTATTTGCTCCCCTTTCTGTTGAAAACCAGTGGCTTTTTTTTTTTTTTTTTTTTTTTTTTTTTTTTTTTTTTTTAAATTTACAAATCTTCATGAGATCTTAGCCTAAGGCAGGCTAATTCTGTGCTTTATCATGACACCTGTGATAAAATTGTCTCCCCAGTCTTACAAACTACAAAATACTATAAGATTACAAAATACGTAAGGTTCAAAGCATGTAACTTACTTTCATATGCTTCATTTTTATTTCAAATGAATACTTCTCCATTTTTTGTAACAGCTTTGTGAGTATCCTCCTTTGCTTGGATAACTGAAAACTGTTAAATATGCCAAATGCATCATCACTTGTTATTTTCAGAAAGAAAACCTCCTTCTGGCTGACTTGCTTTTAAATAGCATTTCTTCCAGATAGACATTACAGTGTTCTTGACTTCTTTTGCAGTAGTTCCTGGTATTTCCAGAGTCTGAGCCTTTAAAGCCTCCAATTTATTCTCCGGGTCCTTCTTTCTTTTCTTTTTATTGCTAGTGCAACAAATGAGGAGTTATTCCATGCTCAATGGATGACAGTAGATGTTCTTTAAACATATGTGCTTGCAGTGCCTTTTCCTCACACTTACAAGCCGAAAAGCTGAGCCTCTAAAGGAACACTTACACCAGTAACCTTTCATTAGGAGAAACATTATAAGCACAGAAAATTCATAGATGTGAACTGGGGAGATAAAAAATCCATCCAGGAAACAAACAGTAAAAGTCACTTTGCATCTGAAAAAAAAGCAGGCAAGAAACCAACTCAGAAAGTTTGTTTAATACTTGAAGATCTGTTTTTTGTTTGTGTTTGAGTAGCAAAGGTAGGAGGAGAAATATCTATAGTGCTAGCCAAGAAGAACATATTAATCCTCAGCAACAGAGAGAAGTGGCTATTTCAAGTGGTTGTAGAGAAAATCTCAATATAGAATCTTTTCTCTCAGCTCCAGAATCTGAGAAGCCATTGGCAGAATGTTTTGATATCAGTAGATGTTCTGTGTATTTGATAGATGCATGACTGATCCACTGAGAGAAACTGAATGTTTTCAAGATCTTTTTTACTCTCATGAAAGTTTTTGATTTCTACTTGCATTTAGTCCAATCCAGATTTTCTTTAAACTCAGTTTCAAATGTGAAATGTTGAAGTAATTTTCTAATTATAGTTGAAATAAATACAGTGCTTCTGAGGAAATTTTTGAGTTTTTTAAAATCCATGTTGAAAGATGTTAACCATGGGAAATAAAGATTTTTTCACAGTAAAGTGGAAGGTGGGGCTTTTAAATTGGTATTAGATATTTCCATTTTAATCATCCCATTTACATGAAAATGCTCCATTAATTCAATTTTGTGCAAAGGATGAATCTGTTCCCAAGTAATAGATTAATTGATAAATGTCTACATATAAAAGTTACCCTCAAACATTTCTCATTTCCAGTGCTGAAACTCTCAAATAATTTCTGGAGAAGACAACTAATCAATGTCTCTAATGAAGGATGTATAGAAGTCTGACCATGTTAGGGATACTCTCTGTATTTATTTATTTATGTTATGTCTGGGTGCAATACTTTAACTCTGACTTGATGAGATCTCATGTGTAGATCACTTGAGACAGCTGCTTTTTTTTGTCCTCTGATAACTGTCTTCAGAAAAAATCCCTTCTTTCTACTTTATCACAATTAAATTTATCCTCTGATTTAAACATAATTTTCCTTTCCCCTCCCTAGTTTTACTTTTTTATGTTGACGAAATTTAAGAATAGAGTTCACAAAGCTCATAATGGAATTGATCACCTCACTTTGGAGGTGTTAACATACCTTGTTTCATCCAAATAATTGGGACATCAGATCTTTTCATTGACAGGGTTGAACATAAGGAGGCAGGCATGTCTAAATCAACGAGTGACCTACCTTGTCATTACTGAAAAGACAAACCACAGGTGGGATCTCTAATTCCATGAGCACAGAGGCAAAGGCAATAAAAGCCATTACTGAGGAGAAAAGTATCCTGGTGAAGTGTGAATGAAACCCTTCTTTACACTCAAAAATTTTGCCATCAGTGGCATCAGGATGGTAGCTGTAACACTGGGCATGAGGCGGTTTTATATTTTTGCAGCTTTTAATTCTCATGAGCTATTCTGAAGAAAATAGTTTGTTTACATGCTCTCTTTCATCTGTGCCACAGCATCCCCTCAGTTTATTGCATAGACCAGAGGAGAGAAGAGTAACTGGTAAAGGAAATAAAACAGTGTGGGACAAGAGAAGCAGCAAACCCCTCATCTGCCACTGTCTGCTCTGGATCATCAGCTGAAAAACTCTTCTATTTTTAAACAGAAGCATGGTGCTTTAAAGAAATGAGGTTTATTATCAGGCTATCCTTCCTACATTTGCATCCTATAAATTACTTTAAAGAGGGATAGAGAAGCTTTCAACATGAGCTATTTTTTGAATTGGAAATCCACATAAACTTGGTGCAATCATTTCATAGTGTGCTGTTCCACAAGTCCTCACTCCACACATCTGTTTTATAATCTCTGTTAACGGTTCCTGTTGGTGAATGCTGCACAATAAAAACAAATTTTCAGTCTCTGAAAATAATAGGATAAGAGTAAATAGATGTTATACAACTCATAAATAATATTACCTATGTAGGGGTATTCTTAGTTGTCGGAATTAACCCCTATGTTGTTTATATTTTCTAGAAATTCCTGTTGTAAGTAATAAGCAAGATTTGATTGAAAGGGTTAGGTAAACATAACTATTGCTGAACAGGGAAATTTCTTCTACAGTCTGAATTAAACCTCACATACCTATGCAGACAAATATTAAGTTCCTATGAGGTGTGCAGTAAAAAAGCTCCATCTGAAAGATAAGACAAAATGCAACATCCCTGGTCCCTCCTGGTCTTCCCAGCCCATGGGATGGCTTCCCAGCTTGGTGGCAGCCTTGCATCATTACTGAGGATCTGCCCAGCAATTGCTGGACCTCTCCTTGCCTATGGACTGATTTCCTGGCTTTGCCTTGGACCTTCCTCATCACCATGATGCTGCCTTATGATATAGGCTCCTGGCTGGGTCTGTCCATCATCTCCAGGTCTGTCTTGCTTACCTTGCTTGGGTACTGTGGGGCTGGTCCCTGTGGCATCCCTCTTGGCTCATGTTCTCTCAGCAAGCAGTCCTGCTCTTGCTGCCTCCTGATATGTTGCATCTTTGTAATATAAATCTGAACTCTTGAAGGTTAATTTAATTTGTAGAAGGCGCAGACTGCTGTCCATAGCCCAGATTCAGTGATTACTTCCACTCAGTGCCTTCCTATATTCTGTATTTCTTGTATGCAGAGCTCTCCCATCTAGATAGTGGTCTTACACTGCTCAGTGCTGTATGGCACAAGCTCAGATGTGGCAGGATGAACAACATTCTGCAAAAGAGGCTACTATATTTATAGACATAAGCGTTGCTGTAAGTGCAAAGGGCTAGGCCTTGCCCCCACTACAGTAACTTCCACTTTCTGCAGAAATATCTTGCCACTTCTATCATGCTTCTGTCCTCTGCTGTGATATCCCAGTTTGAGTGGGTGAGAAGTGATGTTGTGCTGACTTCATGCTGCCCACCTTGCCAGGCCAGCAGCCACTCCTGGAAACTGAATTGCAGTGTAGAGGTACTGAGCATCTGACTCTATTTATAGGCAGGTCAGCACTGATGGATCAGAGTTCAGTGCATGTGGTTAGACACATTTGTGTTTTGCAGCCCAGTGCATTTTGCAGTACTGGTATTAGTAACATTTTCCACTGTTTATGTAATTTCTCTATATTGCTGCCATGGAAAAGGGAATATTGATTCTGTTGTAATTTCATTATACTGTTCTTTTAGTATTATGTCAAACACCTACCTAGTAATGGAATTACTATGAATATGGAAATAGTTTATCAGTGTACTACCTGGTACAGATATCTCTAACATGCCTTAATAAAGAAGGCTGTAAGTATTACTTCTATTTTATAGGAGAAAAAACCCCATGTATACTAGGAAGAAAAAAGATTCTATAGAGCTGTCATTGTCATTGAAAAGTGTGTTATTAGTACAAAGTAGTTTGTATAAACCAAAAATGCTTTCCCCAACAAACCAACAAGTGTTCTCCATGCAGCTGGAAACTGCTTTGAGGTGCAATGGTAGGCCCAAATATACAAGTTCTCGTATCACCTAGGATTTTTTCAGACTCCTCAGTGCAGAAACATAGAGGACGTAACACATTTCAATGTTTCAGTGGTTCATACTAATGAAATCCAAACCAGATGAATATTCTGCATATGATTTTATTTTATTTTATTTAAGTAAAGTAAAGTGAAGTTTAAGTTAAGTAAAGTAAAAACTACCCTTCAGTAGTTTTTTTCATCTGAAAAATATTGTATTTTTGTAGCAGAAAGTTCTTGGTAATTTAGTTACTTTTAGATACAAGTTTTTACATTAAGATTTAAGAAAGAGAATTGCTAGTGAACTGTACCGTAGGAATACTTTGCACAACATAAATTCTGAAGATAGTATATGAAAAAAATGTAGGAAACAGGTGCCAGCAATCCACCAATTGCCAGGCAGTGAGCACGAGCTTGTGCTCAGCCCACCTGTGCCCAGTCAGGGCTGGCCCCAGCTGCAAATGAGCAGCATTAGGGGGCCAATAAAAGGTGAAGCTTAAGGCACAGAGCAGCGGTAGAGACTCGGACTGTGAATCAGAAGGCTGCGGGTTCGAATTCCCTCAGAGCACCACCGAAAAAAGGTGGGAGCTCGGATCAGCCTCTAGTCTAAGGTGAGCTTACCTCTACTTATCTCAGAGCTCTGCGCTCTTCAAAAAGTTCGTCCAGCTACAAAAAAATACTGATTTAAACCTGCATTTAATAGGAAACATCACAAGGCTGTAAGCTAATGCATCTTAGACTGTCTTATAAACTTTAACATATTTATGACATCCAATCTATTGAGTGCATGAATATGATCTGGGAGCACTTGTGCACTCTGCAAGTGACTCCAGAGGTCACGTGCTAAGTAGTGTACAAAATATGAAGTATTCTTCTGCGTTCATCTAAATACCTTCCCAACCTTACACATTCTCTTCTGTGCCTTTTGAAAATGTACTTATATGACGGGCACAAATTCATTACAAACATGACACTGAACCAACAGCGCTGAATAAATTTGAATATGTATTGATTTCCTTAATGGAGATGCACAATAGTTACCTGATAGGAATGTTGTGAGAGTAATTCTTGTACACTATTCTCCAGTGAATAAAACTTTGCAGGTGATGAAGGTATATTAAGCCATGTAAATTCTTTTTATATATGCAAAAGGATTTAATTATTTTTCTTGGAGCACAGACTGAAATTACAAAGCATCAAGAGACCCTGATAATGAAAATAAATACAGACTTCGTTGATTGAATCAATGTTTTGAAAAGGTTTAGAACTTCTTAAGGTTGTAAAGTTGAGATATCAATTATCTTCCTTAAAAATAGTTACGATGATAGTAATTAATACAATAAAATACATAATAACTGTCACATTAAACAAAAATTGATGACTTCAGACTTATTTCAATAAACATGTATGAAGCAATTTTCAGTTACATCTGGTGTGGATTGAACAAATGCTGAGAATGTTCATACTATGGAAGAACACAAACTACATGAGAAACAGCACGGCTTTACTGGGGCAGAAATTTCTCTCATGGTGGGTTTTTCTTAGTGGTTTTGTTTGTTTGTTGTGTCAATGATTCCTGACCATACTGCTTATATAATGGTTTAATTCCTATTCCAACTGCAAAGGAAGAGCTGTGCACACCCTGCTACTTGGGCCTGCAGGCCACTAATAGCAGAGGGAGCCTTTAGTAACACTGTATGATCTTAGCCTTATTTGTGAATATGAAAACTGGTTTTATTGCCTGGATGACCACATTAACTTAGTTAACCAGCAGATATATATTTCCAAATTTCCATTTGTCTTCAGCTTACTCTTCACTTGACTCACTTGATTTTTTTTTTCTTTACTTGTTCGGTGGCTTCTCAACCAAAAAGAAACGTTTCTCCAAATTCTGGTACTCCCTTTTACTTAAACAGGGGCAGACAACAGATGGGAACTTTAAGTGAATATTTCAAAAAGAACCTCCAAGCTTTGATTACTAAATAGATAAAGACACTAAAATGATATTCTTGTGTAGTTAAAAATAGAAATACTCATGTCTTAAAGCTGTTCAAAAACATGTCTGAACCAAAGGGATCCCATTAAGCTTGAATGTGATTGACTCTAGTCTATGGACACCCTTGGTGTTATGATATCTGCTTACATCAGTACTGACCTTCACCCAGAGTATGTTTGGAGTGATGAAGACTGTAAAAAGTTATTGTATAGGAAATGCTACATTGTGTCAATATCATACTGTTACAGCTTGTAAATTTATCCCCATCTGTGTAATAAAAGATGTCTAAAGAAGCAATGAACTCAATCAAGCACATGTTTGCTGATATATACAAAAATAACAAGCCATCTTGCTGGGCATTTGATTTCCAGGAGATAATCCCAGAGAGTACCCTGAAGATCAGAGATGTGAGATAAGAAGCTGTGAGAGGCTGGCAGTGTCTGCCCGAAACACCATCCCCTCTTAGCAGGTGTTGGGGCTGCTGGGAAGCTGTTGCATGGATTTTGCTAACACACTGACCAGATGGGTTATTATAAAAGAAATGGGTGTTGCTCTTTGAAGCAAAAAAAATATGGTTGGGCTGCAAAGTCTTGTAGCAAGATTCCTGAGGGAATATTAAGTATAGAGAGGGAACTTGAAATGAACCTTGTTTCCTCATTGGTGATATTTTCTAGTCAGTCATTGGCAAATAGGTGATTTTTGACTGCACAGAGCTCGTCTGGATATAGTTTTATGGCAAGTGGGAAAATAAACCTGTTTAGAAAAGCATAATTAACTACTTTGTAAATATATTCTAAGATGAATGTCATGCAAACAGAAAAAACCACAATTGTAATAGCTAGGCTTAATTTCCTACAGCTACATTCCAGTCCTGTTTCAAAGCTTTGGAACTTCATGAATGTTAATTTTATTATTTGGTACTCTGTCCTTTTAGCATTCCTCAGCACTGGCAGTTGAATGATGACACAACCTGTTTCAAATCAGAGGAAAAATTTAGCTTTAACTTTTCTGGACCACATCAGACTGTGCATCCTACTGCACCTCTAAGCTGATGGTTCAGTGGGTAGGAGAGAAATAGGTTTGCATTTCAAAGACTATTTTATGATTTTTTTCCAAGGCTGATATTCTTTAGAGAATTTAATTATTGTCTTTGTAACCTGAAGAAATGGTATTTACTACCTTTGAGATGGACTGCATATATGCAGCATTAGAGTAGTCATAATTATTCACATTACTAATAACAAGATAGGTGAAATAGGAACTGTGCTCAAATATGTAATTAACCTTTCTCTGAAAGGTAGGATTGATCCGTTTGCCCCCATTGTTCTTCTACTATAACAATTCAAAGTCATAAAGGTACCCAGGATCCCTGGCTGGAAAAAAAAGAAACAAACAAAAAAGTAAATTCATAGAAATATGTAGATTTCTGAGCAAGCACATTTTTTCTCATCTCTGTTTTGCCTATGTTTGTTTGCTTGTGAAATTTGTACGATGATCTCCATGCCATGAAAGGTATTTTTATTGCTAGTTTATTTAAAATAATTATCCATCCACATCTGTTGTCTCAAGTGCATCAATGTTCAATATTTAAATGAGTTCAATATTAAAAATAAAATTCTATTAAATGCTCCTAATCAAGCAATTGCTTTGGTTTCCACGTTTTGTCAGCTCTAGCATTTCAAAACGGGAGGTGGTGGGTACTGTTTACTTTCAGAGTAATTCAGAACGCAGATCACTTTAAAAAAAGTAAATCTGATCTGCTCCTGGGAAACAACAACTAAAAGCACATTCTGTTAGTGATTAGTGCCTCCCAGGAATGGAGAAGAGAAACAAACCTTTGTGCTCTGAGGCTCTGGTCCTTATTGTGAAGCTGTTTCATAGGTTGTGATTTCCCAGCAGAGAACACATCCGTTCATACCATCCCTCCTCTTGAAAGGGAAGCATCAGCTGCACCTTGGAAGTGAAGCTGTTAGAAAAAGCCTCCCAGGAGCAGAGCTCCAGGTTTGCCTGTGAAGTATAAACCAACAGCTGGGTACAATCTCTCATCATAAACTCTCACTTATGACTTGCTGCACTCTCTACAAGGTACACATCAGATTTCAGGGTGTAGAGACCTGGTTTAGGGTACAGAAGGCAGACATACAGCTAAAGCAAAGCAGGCAGGATCTGCTGTAGGCCTGAAGCAAGCTTTGACCTGGAGATAACATCTAACACAGGTAAACCTTGTAAATGGTTTAATCTGCAGTCAGTGGCAGCATTCCAAATGACTAACAAAGAAAATCAAACCTTTCTCTACAAGCATCCTATAACAGATTTCTCAAAGCTGTGAGAAAAATAGTGTGCTTACATGGGAGCAAGCTTATATCCCATTGCCTCTGCTTTAATGTTGGATTTCTTTCATTAATATTTAGATCTGTTCCTATAAATGACTACCTACACAAACAAGCACATGAATTTCCCCTAGATTACATGTTTGTGGGCAGAAATTGCATCTCTGCCTCTCTTTTTGACAAGCCTAACAAAGGTTTGAATGGTAAACAAATTATAATTTCTGCATATCAGTAAAACCCACAATGTAATCTGTAATCAAACCCAATGAAAAACACTATGTCTGTAAAAAGTACGAAATTCTTCAACTTTACAAGCTACAGATCGCTGCCACACATGAGGAAAGTCTGACATCTCTGTAGGATTCCCTAAACAATTTTTCATGTGGCTTTTGTACTTGCAAGACTACAAGCTATTTCTATTACCAGATTACCTTGCAACATGTTAAAGTAGAATAAAACCCATAACGCTCATCAAACTGCAATTAAATTTTCAACCAGCTTGCTGCACATCATTAAATTTTGTCAACTTTCTCCATTCCAGTTCTTTCTCACCAAGGAAAAAAACCCCCTCTAAATTAAGCTTACTGAATATATGTTTTTAACTACCTTACCTTAGAAAGAGTTGCAGAGATTCTCACAGAAGGCCTCTTTTAGCTGAGATTGTACAGAAAGGCTTAAAGTGAAAATTATTTTAAAGGCACATAGTAGTGACAAATGTCTTATGTAAGAATGTTATAATATGAATAAAGGAAGTAATTAATAAAACAGAAGAACCCTCAAACATTAGCAACCAGAATAAGTCAATAAGAGTATGGCTAGTTCCACAGCAAACATAAATCAGCCTAAATGCAATGCCCTGGTAATTTCCACTGATTGGGAATCTGGGTCCAAGCCCTGATAAACAAAGAGGATACCACATAAGCTGCTGAGATGATGGATTAAATTTCACTTGGGCTTTTATTTATTCTTTTAAAAAATAATAAAAAAAAGCTTTTGAAAGCTTTTTATTTTTTGAATAACATTCTTTAAAATCTTATTTGACAAATGTTTCTACGTTTTTGTGTAATGCGTTTGTGATTAGGTCATGTGCCTTTCGCTAGGATGCGAAGCTTTTCAGCAGGAGACCGAAACGTCTGTTTCAGAACGGCAAACAGCAGTCAGGCACACAGGAGGGAAAACATCGGTTTTAAGACAGAACGGGAAGGGGAAAATACAGTTTCAAAACGCGGATACATCGTCAGGGACGCACATATCCCTGCAGGTGAGGACAGGAGCCCCAGGGCGGTACTCTGTCCGCAAACACCCGCAGGGA